>CM067169.1:133131733-133171677 GCA_034093135.1 Erigeron breviscapus | reverse complement strand
TAAAGGTACATAAAGCATACAAGTCAATTCCTCGTAATCAGTGTAAAGCTTTTGTAAGGGCTTTCCACTGATGGTCTCCAGTTTGTAACTGACTAGAAAGTCAACTGGGCTTCGCTGCCATTGTCATTCTCTTTCTTCCATTTGTTGTCTTCGACTTCAACTGGAATGCTTCTTCAACTTGGTCAGTTCTCAACTGAGGAAGTCTTCAGTTGCGTTAACTGTACGGTGCAACTGGACTTCAATATATTTCTCGACAAATCTTCTTGGTCACCAGTTTACTGGGTCACCAGATGCAACTGGTGATTGGTCAGTGTGAACTGGTGACTGGCCAGTTCCAGGTGAACTGGTCCTAACAAATTCCCCCTATTTGTCTAGAAATATAATCTAAGTCTTGTTCTAGTTTTTGTATCTGTACAAGTGTTAACTAGTGAGACTTGTTCGATTTAAATCTATCTAGGTTTCTAAGGCATTTTTATAGATCAATAAATGCCTTAGGTTTTTCTTTTATGTTTGTTAGATTTTAATCTTTTATCTACCTTGTGGTTACAAACTGGTAACTTCATTTATACAAGGAATGAAATTTACACAAGTTACAGATGTAAATACAAGTAGACAACTGAAGACAGAACTTAAACAGATGGCCCTTCACCAGTTCTTCTTCTTTTGGTCACTAGAGAAATAGGTTGAGTGTCTTCAGGGTCAATATTCAGCCTTGGCTCCAGATTTTCTTTGTGTTGAATCTTGCCCTTTAAGAAGTTCACCCATGCTTTCTCAAACCTATTCTTCTGTGCCTTCGCATCCAAAATATTCACCATCTCACCCATTCGCTGAACCCATATTGCATAGCACCAGGATTGTCAGTTTTAACCAGATGTTAGGATGACCCTTATTTTGAGAACTCATTTTTTTGTAAGAACCGTGAGAACTCTTAAATTTCATATTGGATCACATGTTTTTTTTGTTCATTCACATGTGAAACGTATAAAAATATATGTTGCAGAAGAAATTTTTTTTTCAAAACCTTATATATAGTCGTTTGTCACATGTGAACAAAAAACGTGAACAAATTCATTCACAAGTTCACAAAAGGCTACTTTGAAGGTTTCTTTAAAAAGTTTCTTCTACAACATACATTTTTATATCATTTCACATGTGAATGAAAAAAAAAAAACATGTGAACAAATATATAATTTAAGAGTTCTTATGGTTCTTACAAAAAAAAAAAATTCTCAAAATAAGGAAACTCATAAATATATTAGGTAAAGATGATGAAACGAATGAAAAAAAAATTAGAACTACGAGAACTAATATTTAATTAAATGAGTGAGGATAGTATGGTAATTTAATAAATATAATTAGATTAATTATCAAATGAAAGTAAAGACACCATGAATATCTCCTGGATTTTGTAACCACCCATTTTGGATTTTGAATGTGGATTATAAATCGGATATTTTTTGAACGTATTTGTATTGCATATGTAATCAACAATCACTGTTAATTATTATGTTTTTTTCAATGGTTTTTTTATTATTAATTTAGCATACTCTTTATTCTATATTTTTGTTTATTGATGAAAAAATTTTGTTCTAGTCTTTTGCTCGCATAAGTGTTTCATGATTTGAACTATGAATATTTAGGGCCATGTTTCTAGTTATATATATATTTCTTTTTCGTATAAACGTGCACCAATGGAACATGGATATAATATAATCGATGTGCCTTATGTAACTGTTCTTACTAATTAGTTAGTGGTTTTTTTTATTTAATTTAAGTGGTGTATACATGTGGTTTAGTCATATGCATGTGTTAATGAGTTTTAATACAGTATACACATATGAACTTTGTTTTAAAAAATATCTATACACACATGTGAATATGAATTTATATGTGTACTATCCAAAAGGATTTTGGATACATGTATGATTGTTTTTTTTATAAAAAAAAACAGTACACATGTGAACTTTATATACACTTGTAAACTTTGTTTTAAAAAAATATATCTATACACATGTGTACCATTCAGATAATTATGATTGTTTTTATATATAATTTGTGGATTTAGTTTTTTTTTTTTAAACTATACACATGTGAACAAAGTAAATTGTGCAAAAACGTATTGGATGTTTTTAAAAACGGGCCAGATACCCCGACCATGGAATGTTGGGTAACCCGACCACACCCCTTTAGGAGCGACAGTCGCTCCTAAAGGGGTGACCCATTTATTGCACGCGGATCCCCATGCTTATACCCGTTAGAAGCGTTGACCCGTCAAACACCCCTTTAGGAGCGACAGTCGCTCCTAAAGGGTGCCTCGAAACCGTTGACCGTCAACCACCCCTTTAGGAGCGACAGTCGCTCCTAAAGGGTGCCTCGAAAAGATTTATATCTTCTTTCTCTGGTCTCAGCCTCTTCATATCTTTCTTCTTCCGTTTATCTTCTCCAATTATTTCCTTTCTCTTCTCCAACCGATCCAACCCCCCTCTCCCCCATATTTTTCGGCCAAGATTTTCCGGTGAGGCTTTAGGAGCGACCCAGTTTTTCAGCGAGGCTTTAGGAGCGACCCGTCGTTACCCCTTTCGTAAACCCAACGTTGAAGTAAGTTTTTATTTTTTTTTATTTCGTATCTATTAATTTGCTATATAGTATATGTATTAGTTTGATGTTATTCTTGTTATGCATAGATGTATTAGGATTGATCTTATATGCCCATAGATTTAACGTATTGTATGCGCCCATAGATTTAATGTATTGTTTGATCTTATATGCCCATAGATTTAACGTATTGTATACGCCCATAGATTTAATGTATTGTTGTTCTTGTGTTCTTGTTGTTGTTCTTGTTTTTGTTATGTAAAAATGATTGTAAAAAAGTGTAAAAAAATATAAAATGTGGTGAAGAAAAGCAAGGGAAAAAAAAAAAAAAAAGAAAAACGGGAAAAGAGGGGAAAAAAAAGAGACAAAGAAAGGAAAAAGAAGGAAAAAAGGAACTTTAGATGAAAGAAAAAAAAAAATAGGAAAAGAAAAAAAAAAAAAAAAAAACAGAAAAAAAAAGAAGAAAAAAAAAGAGAAAAAGAACTTGGGCCACCCCCCAAAAACGAATGAAAAAAAAGGGGGGAAAAAAAAGCGGGGGGGGCGGTGGAATAAAAAATTCAAGGAATAAAAATAATAACAAGGGTCGTGGGGGCATTCCCGAGTCAGCTGTTAGTCCCACCTCTTTTTCATCTTCTCGTGAGGGCGGTGGCGGGTTCAGGAGCGAAAGCGAGGGAGAGGAAAAAAAGAGAGGGAAAAAATTACACCCCATGGGCGAGGGCTTATGGGGAGGATTTTCGCGAAAATCCTTCGAGGGGGGGTCGAACCTGGGTGGGACGGGGGGGGGAGGCGGGAAGAGAATAACCGATCCGTTGCTGGGGGTGGGTATGTGAGCAAAAGAGGGAGAAGAAAAAGGGGTTGTTGTTACGGTGCCCCGCCGTCGATGGGCGAGGAGAAAAATGGGGAGGGAAAAAAATGGAAGATAATGAGAAAAAAAAAAGGAAAAAGGAGGGCGGATGATAAAGCAGAAAAAAAGGAAACAAGAGAGGAAAAATAGGGAATAAAAAAAACTGCACTAAAAAAAAAGATATCCTACTAACATGGCCTGCTCCTGCTTCGCCGTGGGTGGTATTAGAAAAGTTTATAAAAAATGTAAAAAAGTGTATACATAGTATATAAAAAATTATTTTAAAAAAAGTTTCTATAACAAAAAGTTTATATAAAAAAGTAGTTAAAAAATTAAGTTTAAAAAAGTAGCTGAAAAAGTAGTAGTACAAAAGTCATATAAAAATGTTTGTATTAGAAATGTTTGTATTAGAAAAGTTTATAAAAAATATTTGTATTAGAAAAGTTTATAAAAAATGTAGAAAAGTGTATACATAGTATATAAAAAATATATTTTAAAAAAAATTTCTATAACAAAATGTAAAATAAAATGTCAAAAAAATGAAGAAAATGAAAAAACTTATATAAAAAAAAGTTCATGCGAAATTTTACGTTCAAAAAAAGTACTTAAAAATGTTTAAATAGAAATTTAAGTTCAAATAAATTAGATATAAAAAATTTAAGTTCATACGAAATTTAAAAAATGTTTATAAAAAAGTAAGTTCAGAAAAGTTTATAAAAAGTTAATAAAAAATTAAGTTCAAAAAATTATAAATAAAATGTTTATAAAAAATTTATATATATATAAAAAAGGTTCTTACGAAATTTTACGTTAAAAAAAGTACTTAAAAATGTATAAATAAAAAAGGTATGTAAAAAGTTTTACATTATAAAACATAAGTATAAAAAGATATTAAAACATATATTGAAAAAGTAGTAGTACAAAAGTCATATAAAAAATTAAGTTAAAAAAAAAGTAGTTAAAAAAGTTGATATAAAAAGTATTATAATACGTGTATTATTTATGTAGATTTAAGAAAAATGCTAGGAGCTCACGGCGGCGACGGCGATGGAAACGATCCGCACCGATCGTGGTGGAAGAAAATAACAGGCTGCAAAAACAGCGGTAAGAAAATTGACTTTACATTAAATTTAGTTATGCATTGAAATAATTGTATTCTTATCGTTTAAAGTAACTTATTTATGTTATTGTTACTTATTGGTTTTGTAGGGTCGAAGAAAACACCACCACCACCCAGAGGGGCAGCCAAACATCTAAAGCTTGAGGCTGCCTTCAAGAAAAATGGAGGCCCGTTACCCATGTACTTCGATTACAAATCGAAGACCTTTCAGTCGATCGGGGACTACGGGGCTATGTACAAATCTTTGTTAGGCTCATTGATCGGAGATGTCCCCCAGTACTACGAGTCATGGTACGATGTGCCCGAGTCTCTGAGGGACAATATCTTGGAGGAAATACAGGTTAGAATATGTTTCTTTTTATATTTTTTTACTTAATATGTTTTATAATGATAACCCGAAACTGCTAACTTGTATTTGTAAACAATGTAGCGCTGGTTTGCGATGGACCAGTACTTAGAGCATGATGAGGACGACCCCACCCGGAAGGCAGCAAAACAGGCTTTCCATGCTGATGCAGCTAGCATATATAGGCAGAGAAAGTCAAAATTCAAATCTCAGCATTTTACAGCACGGGGGGGGTGTAGACGAAGCAGATACCCTGCAGACAGCACCGCCAGCTGGTATGGACCCGGAAGAGTGGGGAAAACTACTGCGTTTCTATACCAGGGATGACCGGGTCAAGCGGGCCGCGACAAACAAGACAAACCGGTCCAAACAGGCGGTGGGGACTCAGGGTCGGCGATCTATTTCTCTTGCCCACGATCGGGCGTTGGTACGTTTGGTTTTAACAAAAGTATACAATTCTTGTGTTTTTTTATGCTAATTATTTGACTTGTTTGCAGGCCAAGCACCATAACGAACAGAAGGAGGGGCCACCGCCCACGTGGGAGTCGACTTGGGCGGCAACCCACAGACTACAACCTCCGGAAGTTGCGGTATATACATAACTTTAAGTTAAATTACTTTTAATTACTGCTCCATTTATTAAACTTACCTTACTATTTATATGCAGTCCCGTCTGGAAGCTGCGCAGGTGAGACATTCACAGGATCCTGCACCGACACCTCCAACCCAGTTGTTCCCGGAAGCGTTTGGATCGCGATCGGGACATCAGCGCGGACTAGGGAGGATTCTCAGGGGTTTCGGATCCCATGATTTCCCTGTTGACTTGCCGCAGCCACATTATGGACCTCCGGAAGGCCCATCTGGATCGTATTCTGTCCCGTCTGGATCCCAACCTTCCGGCTCCTATGTTGACTTGCACCAGTCTGGTGATGAGTATTTCGACCCCCGCCAGTTATGGAGTGGGCCATCGTCGCATTATGGACCTCCATCAGGGGAATTTGGTAGCTTGTCGGATATGAGTGGATTTTTTAGTGGAACAGGCTCTGTATCCGGACCAGGTGTGGGTGATGATAATGCCGGTACGACGACGATTCCGGTGATTAGGTTTTTTTTTATTTGTACGAAGTATGGACATTTTTATAAATACAGTTTGTTATGTACATTTTTAGTATTTGTATTTGATATGGACATTTTTTATTATTTGTGTACTGTTTGTTTATAATGATGGTGGACTATCCGGTTTGCAAAAACAAAAAACTTTATTTTCCCCCACTTAAGAGACCCGCTTACATTTTTCACCCTAAAAATCTCTTTTTTCATTTTTTAGTTTGATCTATGAAGAAAACCCAATCCCTCCCTTTCGATTTAACCACCTGAACCACTAGTAGTCACAATGGTGACAGGTCTTTTTTTAAGCGAGGAGATGCAGCGCCTGACTTAGGTTGGTGACCTGTTTAAAACACATATAACACAACAATCCAATAATTTGTTATTAAGCATACATGTATGAGTATAATAATAATACATAAGAAAGTTAACATATAATAAAACTATCAGAACACATGTTGACTGATCTTCGACTTGAAGTTGGTGTCTCATGATCAGTTCTAATTATATAAGTACCTAGAAAGATCGACAATCAAAAACGCATTAAACATAAAATCGGAGATTGGCATCTATTGATATAGCAAAACAACTTACCGAACACAATAATGAATCATTTTCCCATCGTGAACACAAAAAGAATAAAACTCATTCCCGTCGTTGAACATACCGATTGATCTATGATAAAAGTTTAATATAAGTTTACATAAAATATGATAAAAGTAGCTACTATTCAATAAAATCAAAACCCAAAACGTCTGCGTCATATGAATAAGAAGTTTGAGGTAATTGATTTATGACCACTTCACATTTCCCAATAAAACTTTGATTGAATGAAACTAATTTTTTCTTTATTTGTACTGTATTCATTTTGCATGTAAAGAAAAAATGTGTATGTATCTATTAAAAACTACATAACACCAGTTGTGTTTTACAAAAATATGAATTAATGAACAATATTACAAAAATACCAATTAATGAACATGTGTATGTACCAATATTACAATCCTAATCAGATGAGTCCACTGTTCCCATATAGGTGGGAGGAGGTCTTGTTGCATCTATATATCTACTGTAGGCTAACTGGCGGTGTCGGTACAAATCTTTCCATTTGCTCACGGGAGTCCTTACACGATCCTGTACCCAATATGCGATCTCCGGGGCCATCGGGTAGTCACCTTCCAACTGCACCATGATATAGTGACCGTGACCATGTACTAATGCTATTGATATGGGCTCTGTCCTAGGCACCTCATCAGGACCATAGGTAAATGGGAACGAAGTCCAACTGGCGGCAGTAGATAAACAGTTAATTACTATACCCATCCTGTTGGACAACAACATGGCCCCCATAGTCATGTGCATCCAGTACGCGGTTGGTCTAAACACCCCTACATAAGACCTTGATAACCCCTCAAAAAAGCTCGCTTCAGCCTGTTCCCCTCTTGTTAGGTCATCGTAGAATTGTTTGTTGTTTTCATACTCGGCCAACATATGTAGTCGGATCCACTCGTAACCTTCGTTTTCATCGTACCCCAATGCAACAGCAAGTGCCCGGAATCCACAGTTGCCATCACCCCTGACATTAATAATCCCCTTGACGTACGGTCTAAATACCTTCGGTATGTCATCTAGGTAACCCTGTATACCCGTCGTCTGCAGTGGGCGAGTGTTAGGTGGTGGTACTGGTAGAGCAGCCAATTGCTGCTCAGCTGATATGGGAGATATTGGTGATGGTGCTGGTGCTGGTGGCATCGGAGGTGATGGTGCTGGTGCCATCGAAGGTTGTGTGGGCGTACTGAAAAAATCAAAGTACGGTGCTGGTGCTGCTGGCATCGGAGTGCTAGGACCTGCAGGAAAATAAGTATCGGCACTAAAGAACTGATCCACTACGCCTGTTGGTGCTGTTGGTGGCACAGGATAGTACCCGGGTTCGGCTGCGCCAAACAACTGATCTATGAATGAGGGTTCGGTTGTAGGCTCATTACTCGGCCCTGCCGCTGAAAATTGTGACGATCGGAGCAACTCATCAATATATCCACGGGTGTCCTCCCGTAAATCGGTGTCTCGCTCCGCGAAACGTGACCCCGTGGGCACATGCTCACTGTATCTCGCCGACTGAAAGTCTCTGTAGCATGAGCCTGAGTCTGGTGCGGTATCCGGATACTTAGGTGTTGTCACGTGCACGGACCTCGACTTTTTCATCTTTGGTCGGTGGTGGTGGCATCGGAGGTGATACGTTCAAGTCTGGCATCTGCAATGAATGAATGAATAATTAAGTTAGATGTATACCCGTATAGTATTTAACAATTACTAATTTGCTAGACTATACTAATATACCTTTTTCTTTGACCCAACAGGTCTACCCCGTGTTTTCTTCTGGACCTCCGGATCCTTGATTTTGGACCGACCCGGATAGAGGATGTCCTTTATTTTTGACATCAAGCTTTTCCTTTCTTTTATGGGTTTTCGTTCCAAGGCAGTAGTAACCTCACCACAAAAGTCCTCAACAGGCTCGTCATCATCCGAGTCTTTCTTCACATTTCCAGGCAAGCAGGTGGACGGGTTTATATCGAGGCGGCACCAAAATGCATCTATCTCATATTCTTGAACACGCCTTCCTGCAGGAATAAAAATAGTACATTAAGTATTTTTAAGTAAAATGGACCATTTGTATTTGAATGAACTGTACTTACGTTCCTGCATGTATGTTAGAAGTCGACAACTACATGGCAAGCCACAGCTAGCCCATACTGTACACCCGCACTTTGACACGTCCCCTTTTAGGGTATTTTTCAATCGATCAATTTCGTCAACCATAATTTGCAAGGCTACATGGGAGGCTTTACCGAGCAAATCCTTTAAACAGGGATAGTTGTGTTTATTTTGATTGTACTGCCTGCAATGTTCCAGTGACCCCTTTATTTCGGTGTATTGCCCGCTGACAACAGAGTTAACACATTCAACGATCCTGTGGAACGTAAGCCGCTTTTGATGCATAACTGACTTCAGCAAAGAATGCTCGCTCTCAACCCTGTTGGTAGTGTAGTTACGATAGTTGCGGTGTTGGTCGCCCCAACATGACACAAATAACTCCTTGTACGAGGCAAGCCACTGTATTTGTAGATACTTATAAAGATCTGCAGGAAAATAAAAAGTGATTTAGCTACATGGTTACATCGTAAGCTTTATCATAAAAACAGTATGGGGACGGGATGTATATACTTGGTTTATCTGCCAAGAATACTTTTAGCCGCTGCTCATTCTCTGCGTATTCTTTAACCGTGATTGACTTTACGAGTTTATCCCACCGATGTTTAAACGAACCATAATCTTTTTTTGTCCTAAACGATGGGTTGGCATGTAAATCAATATTCCTTCAAATGTGTATTCTACACAGTATACAAGATTTCGAGATCGTTTCCTCGGCCCTTCCCCGGCGTGTGTGTGGCGCTCCCCCCGAGTCTGTCAAATTTCATCTTTTTTTTTTGACCCCATGTGTCGCCCCCCGTTATGGGGCCAGGCTCCCGATCGTCAATTTCGTTATTTTTTTTTTCCTTTCACACGCCCTTGTGTGTACGATTCCATACCCGAATATCGACTTTTCACTTCTTCGAGCCGTTTTTTAGACCTCCCGCACCACCTATCGTTGATGATCCGATACAACTCCCCCCCGCGGCCGATGTTCTGATATGTTGCTCATTTTTCAATAGTGCACCCCTTTTCTTTGAGCTGCTAACGTCGTATTATGTGTTTTCTTGCCTTGGTTTTTCTTGTGGACACCCACAATTCTCAAAAGCGGAATGTTGTAAACGTGGTTGTTTTTTTTTTTTTCTATGCGCCTTGTTGGGCGCCCTCTTCTCAATTCCTTTTTCCCCACAATGATCCATATTCCCGAAATGCAGCCTTGTCATCATGTCTATTTCAATGATCCAAGTCCGAAATGCACCACGCCATATGTCAAGTGATGTAGAAAGAGATTGGTCAAACATCCGGTTTTGCTATCCGTCGTGTACTGATACGTGTACTGATGGTCAGATAGTAATTGGAGCACGATCTGCAACGGGTAAACAACCAAAGTATAAGGAAGTCGTATTTTTAAAAAAAATAAACATATAGTTATACGATCCACATGCAGGTATGTTTCTTATTTCACCTGCATTCGAGTTTCCCCTCGTTGTTGGGCGTGCTTTAGCCGGTGTTGCCGCAAGTAGTTAGAAATGTCTTGTGAACGGTTCAAGATGCCGGGAAATGCATCCTTCAATTGGTCCCTTATGCTATTTGGCCCAAAACCTAGCAACGCCATTTCGTCCACAAATTCTTTTTGAACATCGGTTGGTCGTCTTGCGTACGCAATACCTTCCAAATTACGAGCTGATGGATGGTTATGTCGGTGATCTATAACTTCAACCCACCAACTATGGTCCTTTGTCAGACGGCCTACCAATTTGAATGGACAGTCAATTTTGGTAGTCCCTTTGGGTGCCCCGGTTAACCGCTTATCTCTTTTTCCACCACGGTTGCAAATAAGGACCACCTTTTTAACTTCTCCGTCTTTTGTGGCATTTGATCTTCGTGTTACTAACACATAGCCAAGCTCCTTTGCCGTTCTTTGAGCCCAGTCTACCAAATCTATGTGTGTGTCAAACACCTGAAATATTTTATACACTTTTTTTTAATACACTTTTTATACACTTTTTATTTTACTTTTTTATATACTTTTTTGTAATTAGATTTTATATGCACTTTTTTATAATACATTTTTTATTTTACTTTTTTATATACTTTTTTATAATTAGATTTTATATGCACTTTTTTATAATACTTTTTTTTAATTCACTATTTTATGCACTTTTTTATAATCCACTTTCTTATACACTTTTTTATAATACACTTTTTATACACTTTTTTATAATACACTTTTTTATACACCTTTTTTTAACAATTTTTCAATAGCTTTTGTTAATCTACATTTTTACGTACATTTTTTAATATGTTTTTATATACAATTTTTTGTCCGTAGTTTTAATAATTATTTTTCTTACATACTTTTATACACTTTTATATACACTTTTCAATATTTTATACACTTTTTTAAATACACTTTTTTATAATTATATGCACTTTTTTATAATACATTTTTTTATAATACATTTATTTATAATTAGATTTTATAATTATTATAATACATTTTATATGCACTTTTTTTTATAATACATTTTATAATTATTAGATTTTTATAATACATTTTTTTATACACTTTTTTTTAATACACTTTTTATACACTTTTATTTTACTTGTTGGTGTCTTCTGTAAACTTTTTTTAGCACATTAGCATTTGTTATTTTATTGGTCATTTGTTTTATAATACATTTTTTTGCAATACAATTTTTATAATTATTTTTATATCCATCTAGCTTTTCTTATCATTCGCTGATTTGTTGTTATACTGTACTACCTCCACTTTGTGCTATTTGTCCGTCACCCCTCTATTTATGAGTCACTTTCTTACACCACCATCCTTTCCCCCCCCTCACATTTATGTTGGTTTTTTGTATAATACATTTTCTTTATATTATATGACTTTTTATTTAATACATTTTTTTATAATACATTTTTTTATAATTAGATTTTTTAAATACACTTTTTATAATTATTTTTATAATTATTTTTCTTATAATTATTTTTTTAAATACACTTTTTTATAATTATTTTTCTTACATACTTTTATAGCAACGGGTCAATATTTTATACACTTTTTTTTAATACACTTTTTATACACTTTTATTTTACTTTTTTTATATACTTTTTTATAATTAGATTTTATATGCACTTTTTTATAATCTTATACACTTTTTATACACTTTTTTATAATACACTTTTTTATACACTTTTTTTTTTAAACAATTTTTCAATAGCTTTTCTTAATCTACATTTTTACGTACATTTTTTAATATGTTTTTATATACAATTTTTTATCCGTAGTTTTAATAATTAGTTTTCTTACATACTTTTATAGCAACAAATCTAATGAATAATAACAAAATACAATTACTCACAAAATAACAACACAAAAAATGAAAAGGTTGGATTATATACATACCTCCTTGGTATAAAAAACACCGTGATCGTAATCAAATTCAGCACAGACATCTGGGGATTCAAAGGCGGCAGCGGGCGCGGCGGACACAAACGCGGCAGGGACACCTGCCGGCGCAGAGGGGGAGGGGGACGAAAAAAGGGCCGCAAAAAAAAACAAGCAGGAAAAGAAAAAACACTTATCAGTAATATCTATACTTACTATACTTTATATCCAAAAACGACCGAATGAGTTTGAATAAATGAAAACTTGATTTACCTCTTTTATACGGAGTAATTCAAATGAGGAATGGTTTAACCCTTTATATCCAAAACACACTTTCTGCAGCAAATGAAAATGAGGTGCGCCAACTTACAACGCAGATGACCATGCAGATTAATGAAATGTGGTTTCGATATCAAATGAAGTGTATACAGAAGTGTAAAGATGAATGAAATGTGGTTTCGATGTTCAATATGAAGTGTGTATATCCGAGTTGGTAAATTTGATTATCAAATGACAGTGTAGTTTATCAGCCTCTTTTTCGTCTCTTGCTTTATAGCAGTTGGCCACAGTACGAATCGTACCTGCTACTCCCCCCTTTAGGAGAGTACAGTCGACTTCCTTTAATAGGCTCGGTTTGTGGTTTTTTTTCTTGGTCTTTTTTTTTTTTTTGGTGTTTTTTTTTTTTCTTTTTTGGTAGCAGTACGATTCGAACCTACTACCCCTTTAGGAGCGACTGTCGCTCCTAAAGGGGTGGTAGGTTCGAATCGTACATAACATTTGTCGTATGCTGTCGCCCGTTGTCGTATCCTACTACCCCTTTAGGAGCGACTGTCGCTCCAAAAGGGGTGGTGGGATTACATATGGGGTGGTCGGCCTACACGTCCCCTTAGATTTTTATCATTGGTTAATTAAGTAATAACATAATATTTCTTTAAGGTAAGAAAAGCTTTTTTTTTTTTTTTCTCTTTTTTCTTTTCGTCTTCCTTTTTGTCTTTTCCCCCCATTTTTCTTTGTCCTTTTCTTTTTTCCTTTTTTTTTCTATTCCTCTCTTTTTCCTGTTGAATGCAAAACAAAAAGTAACATGTTCCATAATTTTCTCAGTCTTCGACGGTTTGTGGCTTTGTGCGTTTATTTTGTTTTTTTGTTTTTTATTTCCTATTATGTCCTTTATGGAATTCTTATTTATTTGCAAGTTAATTTGTATCATAGTAATTACAAATATGCCATATCTATTAATAACCATTGATTAATCTAATCTAATGGTTTTAAATGGCTCTCGTAGTTCTCGACAAAAAATTAGTTCTCACAATATCCTAACTCTCTCTCTCTCTCTCTCTATATATAGTATATAATATATATATATATATATAGGGTAACACTCCGGTGAGAACACTTTTAAAATAAGAACGGTGAGAACACTTAAAAACATCATTTTGATGCATTAAAAGTCCATAAAACTAACATAGTGCATAACTAATTATCATTATTTAAGTGTTTAACAACACATTGATCCGTCAAAATCGAAAAAATCACGTTTTTTGTTTTGTGCATCCATCTTGGATGCATATTCAACAAAATAATGCATCCAACAAAAAACGTGATTTTTTCGATTTTGACAGATCAATGTGTTGTTAAACACTTAAATAATGATAATTAGTTATGCACTATGTCAGTTTTATGGACTTTTAATGCATCAAAATGTTGTTTTTAAGTGTTCTCACCGTGTTCTTATTTTAAGTGTTCTTATTTGATTGCCACCCTATATATATATATATATATATATATATATATTTTATATATATATATTAATAATATATATATATATATATCAACATAATCTAATTCTCTACGACCTGGGCCACCATTCTGTAACACCCCAAGCCGAGGCTAGGAATATCACGGAAATCACATAGCACCAGGTGGAATTACAATAGAACAAACTAAATGCAATTAAAGGATTCAGTGAATCCTTACAGAACGATAAACAAGTAACAAAATACATAAGGCACAAGTCGTCAACAGGAAAACAAAAGAGCATCAACAGAAGGTTAACGGATCTAAGTACAATGCAAAGAAGGCAGATGGATCCTTGATCCATATAGTCCAAGTCCGGGTTCAACAGCAAGCTAAACAAATCAGTCAAACTTCATGCCTCGGAATAACTTGGATACCTGAAAAGTGTACTAAGCATAGTCAACACAAGGTTGGTGAGTTCGTAGTAATGGTTCGTAAAGAACCACATCAATAATCGACATATAAGAATAGAGGCTAGACAGGACTTACAGTGAGCCTCTACATAACACAACATCGTCCAACAACAAGATTACACAAGACAAGTAAATGTGTAATGAGGATGCACAAATGATATGCGTATCAATGTAAGTGCCAAATGTATGAATAAGCAAACATGCCTATCCTATGCGTGACCTTCAGTAACCTATGCAACGATACCCTTCTGCCATCGCAATGGACAAGGCTGTATCTCAAAATCATCGAGATATATATGTCTATATACTCGGGGTCAAGACTACATCCAAAATGGGTGCATACATCTATGCACCAGGATGCCGGCAATCCCCTGCCGAGGGTCCATCAAAATGTATGCAATGCTTACAATCAAATGTAAATGCATAAATCGTAAACCAACAATCGATACACGATGAATATGAATCAATAGTCAATATTCGCCAATCCTGAGTCATCAATCAACAAATCGACAATCATAAATCAATAATCACCATTCATCAACATCAGCCATTAACCACAATTTATACCAACTATACGTACATATACTTCAGAGGATTCTACTTCCTTCGAGTCTCAGATGCTTATATATAGGGTCACCCGCAGCCTTCCCACCACATCTAAAACCCGACGAAGGCATATCCGACTTTCATGTATGTACATCTATCCTAATATTACTAGATACTTAACAAATATAAACTAAGTCATTCAAACGTGATAATCATCTCAACAATTCAATACTCAAACCAATTTAACCAATCAAACGAAAGGAACCATCACACCAATCCAACAATTAAAACAAACAATCAATCAATCAATCAATAAATGCAAGTAAACACGCCAGGTTTACACTTTTCAGCCCGGATCTCAAGCGAGTAGGGAGATACGAAACTCACCTCGATTGGTTATGAAAGATAAGATCGATATAAAGTTAAGTTATCTCCGTACGAAGTTCACCTCGCGTCCAACACCTAAATATTGATCATATACATACACATTAACACGCATGAACACATATACGTAGCTTAACAAATTCTCGACAAAACCCTAATTAGGTTTCCAAAGTGCTTTCCGACGTTAAATGACTTCTACGACTCTAAATCAATGTTATATAAGATAAGAAGTGAATTAGATTAAGACTCAGCGCGTAAAACGGTTTAGAAGGTCAAACTAGGTCAAACAAGGAACATTTTCCAGAAAACAAAGGCCGTAACTTACGGCCTTCAGGGGCGTAAGGTACTGTGGCAAAAATACAACAGGCGTAAGCTACGGTGGAAAGGGGCGTAAGCTACGCTGGGCAAGTTCTGACTGGGCGTAAGGTACGGTCAGTATGGGCGTAACCTACGGCCCTCTAGAAAAGTCATTTTTGGCGTAGAAGTTGGCGTAAACAGTTAGATTTTGGCGTAAGGTCCATTTTGAAGATAGGGATAGGCGTAAGCTACGGCCAAACTGGCGTAACCTACGCCCAAGCAAAATAGACCTGGCGTAACCTACGGCCCTAAGGGGCGTAGGTTACGCCCCATACTGGGCAGCAACACCACCAGCAGCAACAAGTGCAGAAAATAAGAACCCCAAACCCCCAATTTCGACCCAAACCATACCAAAACGATTTGTAAGGACTTTTAACCCATTTTGAAGTATAATCAAACATCATTAACCATAAATACACATAACCCAACCCACAAATTCGACCAAAACATCATAATCACTCACAAATCATTCAAACCCTAACCCTAACCCTAATTTCCATTTTTACCATTTTCAAGTCTTGGAAACCCATAAAAACGACTAGAAACATAAGAACAAGCATAAATAGAAGTAAATGGGATGAATTTAACTTACCAAAATGTCTCCTTGAGCTCAAACCCAAATTTGACCTAATTGGGTAAAAATGCTAGAACTTGGCTTTGATTCTTTGATAAGACGAAAGTGAGATGAAAGTGACTATGATTCTATGTTATAATCGATCCAACACTTACTTGATGCAAGAAATGGTGAAGAAATGAATTGAAATGGTTCCTTGCCTTTTTACTTAGAGAGAGAAAGAGAGATAGATAGAAAATGAGAATGAAAGGGAGAAGGAAAGGATAAGGAGGGGAGATTGGGTCTTGGGTGGCTGGTGGGTCGTGGACTACCCACGGGCCGACCCGCTTCTCACCCCAAGCCAAATTACAAACGTTAGGCATTTAACATCGATTAAAACATATTATCGACCCGACGAATATACCACGTTGTCATTTAATCACAAAACGACCCAACTATTTCATTAACTTAAATTGTTAGTCAAATTGCACGTAAAGTCAAACGGTCAAAATTCACGGATGTTACATTATTCCCCCTGTTGAAAGAATTTCGTCCCGAAATTCAACAAAACCCTAATTAGCAAATAAATGCGGATACTTAGACTTCATGTGATCCACTCGCTCCCAACCGAACTCGGCTCCACGCCTAGCGTTCCACCTAATCCTATCAATCGTATAGAGCTTATTCTTGAGTTTCTTGACTCGGCGGTCCAAGATCTCTACCGGTTCTTCAATAAAATTCAAATTCGACTCAACCCTGACCTTGTCCATAGGCACATGATATGTAGGGTCCGCCAAACACTCGCGTAGGTTGCAAATATGAAACACATCATGTACACCGCTAAGCTCTTGTGGTAATTCTATTCGATAAGCAACTTTTCCAACCCTTTTCGAGGATCTTGAAAGGACAATTATACCTCGGCCCGAGTTTGCCTCGCTTCACGAATCGGATGACGCTTTTCCACGGTGACACCTTCAAAAGTACAAAATCACCCACTTCCAACTCTAACGGTCTCAGCCTCACGCCGGCATACTCCTTACTTAGCATGTGAGCTAGCTGGGCTATCCTCTTAGCTTGAGAAGTTGTTCTTGTCGTTCCTATTAGAAACCTCCCAGTTACTTTGGGCTTTCTTTGCTTCTTGGTTCGTCCCGGTGGAGAATAACATCTCTACTACTTAGTGTTTCGGTCAGTGACATTCGAATACTCGCGTAACAACCGTCACTGCACAGGATTTCCGCCACGGTTATAAGTACATTATCTTCACTTGTGATCAAGTCTCACGATGGGTTGAGTGCCCGTTGCTCATTGGATGGCTCCCTGAATTGGAGTTAAGCGACTTCCTTTATCTGGAAGGACAGAAATCGAATCTTCGTGTACCTAACCCATTTCTTCTACAAACTAGTGTGCCCAGTTGTCAAATTTTACCGGTCTCGCCGTATCGTGATCATTTCTTGTCGTCGGCAACTTCATGGCGAAATCCATTATGAGTTATTTTCCTTCGAATCCCTCTCCCGGTCTTTCACTACGAGCTTATTCGCCTCTCAGAAGTCTATAAGGGTTTTGACTACGCGCGCGATGTTGAGAAGTGAAGCATATACGAAATTTTAAGTTATCGAGATGGGACAAGCCCGATAAGTCACCCGGAAAAGCGTTCGGGAGACTCAAGATTAACAAGGACAACGTTAGTTTTTCAGACTCTTGAGACGGTAGCTCTAAGGACGCCTGAGTTGGAAGACTTACACGGGGCCCTAAGGATCCTACCGTTAGATATTTTTACACTGGTAACCCTACTACACAACTTTAGAACTGTCTCACTCGGTGGCATTCAGATTACACTCACTTTTCATCAAGAATCTTTATATCATACGGCGCCCAGTACGTGAGGAGTTTTGTCGTCTTTTAGAGTCGAGATAGATACACGGGATATTTGAGCAAATTTAGTCAGTGAGTCGCTAAACATTCAAAATTGCAAACATATAATTTCAAAACACACGAACGAATGTAACTCAAAGGAGTAACGTTAGAATAAACGAGATTCATAGTCGGTTTCGATATCGAATAGTGTCGTAACATAACAACTATTAGGAGGAATGTACCTTAACCAACGTTAGGATTACTTTGGTCTCCTTTGCCATTCTCTGCAAAAGCTCGGCTACGAGGTTGAACTTGATGGTCTTGTTGGTCACGGCTTTGGTTATAAACGACTATTTGTAGTTGATCGGGAGGAACCGCCACTTGGGCTTGTGGTTCAGTCCATCTAGGACAAGCATCTCTGTAGTGGTCGGGGCTACCACACACAAAACAAACACCTTGATGGCTCCGGGGGTGGTCAGCTTGGGGATAGATGGTTTGAAGAGGCGTTACATTCAATGGTGTCGCTTTCGGTGCTCTACAAATCTTAGCCTCGTGCCCGGTTTGATTACAATTAAAGCAAGTCCCACATTGGATAGTGGGAGAGTGATGGCGATTACACCTTCCACACAAGGGGTGAGATCCTAAGTAAGTTTTTCTTGCCGGCTCTGCTACTTCAGCTTGTTGTCCAATCCATTCCGGACAATCTTTCACGTAGTGTGCACGACTACCACATCCAAAACACTCGCCTTTTTGTTGATTACCTTGGGGAGGGACGACATGAATAGGATCCACGTTCGTTGGGCCCGTTCTCGGGGCTCTACAATTCTTGGACATGTGGCCAACTTGGTTGCAATTAAAACACGCCCTGCATTGAACGTCGGTGGTGTGGTGATTGTTGCATCTTTCACATAACGGATGAGGTCCAACATAAGCTTTCCTTACCGGGCCCATCGCCGCCCTGAATCTACCCTTATTATGACCATTGGGGTCACACCTGCCCGCTTTCCTTGCCTCACTAGGTTCTCCGATTTCTTTCCTTTTTGATGAGGCTCTACCCGACACCTCTCGTCACCCATATTTACTCTAGTTTCACGCGTCTCATTGTTTCCTTGGAGGCTTGCCGTGACTTGGGCTACGATAGTGGGTATGGCGTTTACCACTGCTTGGGCAATCACGGTTGCTAAATCCGGCTAATCGCTATGGCTAGTCGTATTCCTTCTTGATCTCACCATTTTCTACAAGGTAAGTAACGCGTTGACCCGAAAGTTAGCCTCACAATGCTCACATATTAGTCACACAAGTAGTTAATGCTCTCATACCATATAACATACTCATTTCATATCATTAAACTAAGGTAAGAGTGTTAGAATCCTATGAAATTTGTTACTTATTATTTTATCATGTCAAGTTCATTACCATTGGTTATCTTTAATTCATGTAATCGTGTCAATACATCCTACAAAATAAACTAACTTGTTAACTTCATTTATACAATCGTCCATTTACTAATACATTTTACACGTGTATTACCGGCTACGTTATATCATGCTTGCAGCCAAGTTTAACAATGTCTCATACATGTTCAATTTCACATACTGTTAAGCAACATATCCCTATTGTTTACCAATTACGGTTAACATCATTAGTGTCGGAAAATCATTTGTTTATAATACATATGAGTTAGGATGTTTACAACCTTGATACTCTCTTAGGGTGCATATCAACATATTTATCACGTTGTATCCTAACCGTTTATCAACACGTTTAAGTCAAATTACAACAAAAGCATTTACGACTTCAACTTGACCACTACGGGCCATACATACATACATACACATCACACATGCATAACATATATGTTACTAAATCATACTAGTCAACATGTCATTCCACTGCTAAATCCAATAATAGTAGTAGTTCTAGAGTTTATGACCCGGGGGTTAGCTTCACAGGTTCTCTCATGTTAACCGCCTTATTAGTTAGTGTTTTAACGCCGACACACTACACATGTTCCATGTCTCTATACTAAGGCCAACACATACTTATTCTCAATTAACTGTCATATATCATGTTATCATACCACATACCCTACATGTTTCACATTACTACACTAAGGACAGTATATCAAAGTTCTCAATAATCGTTATCTATCATGTTCTCATGTCAAGTTCACAACAATTAACCATCGTCAAAACCAAATACTCGCATTAAACATCTCATTACAAGCAGCTAAAACAAGTCACTAACACGAGTGGTTTAAAGTATAATCCGAATTCGATATGCTCTCTAGTTATTGACCAGGTATGTATACAGGGTATACCAACGGCTAACCCTCCACCTAATCAACTCCCATTAAGCATATCGGTTCCTTATTATACTCTAAGCCAAGCATGCGCAATCCATGATGTTATTAACCTGTTATAATATTGGGTGACCAGAAAAGAGTTGATCGGGTTCTTTTAGGGTTGCCACAATATTATACTAAGTTAATAACATAACTTCATTTTGCTCTAAATCATCAAACTAGCACCAATCAATAACAACAATCCATATTAATGACAATCAAATTCAATCAAAGACACACATTAACCACATTGTATCCATTCCACATTCATCACGTTGAATTCAAGCCATCACATAAGTGGTCTTAACTACGAACTCACAAGGGGATTCACATATTTCACATTGCACACGAATTTCCTAACCATGCATGCTATATGAAGAGTTTTAACTTAAGCCGTAGTCTAGGTCAAACCGCCTAATTCTCTACGACCACGCATGGGCCCCCATTCTGTAACACCCCAAGCCGAGGCTCGGAATATCACGGAAATCACATAGCACCAGGTGGAATTACAATAGAACAACTAAATGCAATTAAAGGATTCAGTGAATCCTTACAGAATGATAAACAAGTAACAAAATACATAAGGCACAAGTCGTACAAAAACAAAAGAGCATCAAAGATGGTTAACGGTCTAAGTACAATGCAAAAGGCAGATGGATCCTTGATCCATAGAAGTCCAAGTCCGGGTTCAACAGCAAGCTAAACAATGTCAAACTCCATGCCTTGGAATAACTTGGATTACCTGAAAAGTGTACTAAGCATAGTCAACACAAGGTTGGTGAGTTCGTAGTAATGGTTCGTAAAGAACCAACATCAATAATCGACATATAAGAATAGAGGCTAGACAGGACTTACAGTGAGCCTCTACATAACACAACATCGTCCAACAACAAGATTACACAAGACAAGTAAATGTGTAATGAGGATGCACAAATGATATGCGTATCAATGTAAGTGCCAAATGTATGAATAAGCAAACATGCCTATCCTATGCGTGACCTTCAGTCACCTATGCAACGATACCCTTCTGCCATCGCAATGGACAAGGCTGTATCTCAAAATCATCGAGATATATATGTCTATATACTCGGGGTCAAGACTACACCCAAAATGGGTGCATACATCTATGCACCAGGATGCCGGCAATCCCCTGCCGAGGGTCCATCAATAATGTATGCAATGCTTACAATCAAATGTAAATGCATAAATCGTAAACCAACAATCGATACACGATGAATATGAATCAATAGTCAATATTCGCCAATCCTGAGTCATCAATCAACAAATCGACAATCATAAATCAATAATCACCATTCATCAACATCAGCTATTAACCACAACTCAAACCAACTATACGTACATATACTTCAGAGGATTCTACTTCCTTCGAGTCCCAGATGCTTATATATAGGGTCACCCGCAGCCTTCCCACCACATCTAAAACCCGACGAAGGCATAACCGACTTTCATGTATGTACATCTATTCTAATATTACTAGATACTTAACAAATATAAACTAAGTCATTCAAACGTGATAATCATCTCAACAATTCAATACTCAAACCAATTTAACCAATCAAACGAAAGAAACCATCACACCAATCCAACAATTAAAACAATCAATCAATCAATCAATCAATAAATGCAAGTAAACACGCCAGGTTTACACTTTTCAGCCCGGATCTCAAGCGAGTAGGGAGATACGAAACTCACCTCGATTGGTTATGAAAGCTAAATTGATATAATGTCAAGTTATTGCCGTACAAGGTTCACTTCACGTCCAACACCTAAATATCGATCATATACATTCACATCAACATACATAAACACTTATACGTAACTAAATTCTCGACAAAACCCTAATTAGGTTTCCAAAGTGCTTTCCGACGTTAAATGACTTCTACGACTCTTAATCAATGTTATATAAGATAAGAAGTGAATTAGATTAAGACTCGGCGCGTAAAATGGTCCAGAAAGTCAAACTAGGTCAAACAAGGGGAATTCCAGAAAACAAAGGCCGTAACTTACGGCCTTCAGGGGCGTAAGTTACGGTGGGCAAAAATACAACAGGCGTAAGCTACGGAGGAAAGGGGCGTAAGCTACGCTGGGCAAGTTTTGACTGGGCGTAAGGTATGGTCAGTATGGGCGTAACCTACGGCCCTCTAGAAATGTCATTTTTGGCGTAGAAGTTGGCGTAAACAGTTAAATTTTGGCGTAAGGTCCATTTTGAAGATAGGGATAGGCGTAAGCTACGACCCTCACTGGCGTAACCTACGCCCAAGCAAAATAGACCTGGCGTAACCTACGGCCCTAAGGGGCGTAGGTTACGCCCCATACTGGGCAGCAACACCACCAGCAGCAACAAGTGCAGAAAATAAGAACCCCAAACCCCCCAATTTCGACCCAAACCATACCAAAACGATTTGTAAGGACTTTAACCCATTTTGAAGTATAATCAAACATCATTAACCATAAATACACATAACCCAACCCACAAATTCGACCAAAACATCATAATCACTCACAAATCCTTCAAACCCTAACCCTAACCCTAATTTCCATTTTTACCATTTTCAAGTCTTGGAATCCCATAAAAACGACTAGAAACATAAGAACAAGCATAAATAGAAGTAAATGGGATGAATTTAACTTACCAAAATGTCTCCTTGAGCTCAAACCCAAATTTGACCTAATTGGGTAAAAATGCTAGAACTTGGCTTTGATTCTTTGATAAGACGAAAGTAGAGATGAAAGTGACTATGATTTCTATGTTATAATCGATCCAACACTAATTTGATGCAAGAAATGGTGAAGAAATGAATTGAAATGGTTCCTTGCCTTTTTACTTAGAGAGAAAGAGAGAAAGAGAGATAGATAGAAAATGAGAATGAAAGGGAGAAGGAAAGGATAAGGAGGGGAGATTGGGTCTTGGGTGGCTGGTGGGTCGTGGACTACCCACGGGCCGACCCGCTTCTCACCCCAAGCCAAATTACAAACGTTAGGCATTTAACATCGATTAAAACATATTATCGACCCGACGAATATACCACGTTGTCATTTAATCACAAAACGACCCAACTATTTCATTAACTTAAATTGTTAGTCAAATTGCACGTAAAGTCAAACGGTCAAAATTCACGGATGTTACACAAGTGTCAACTTCCAAGGGAAGGGAGAGAAGGTCCTATGAGCCAATAGAACGCGACATGTGTCAAAATGGAAAAAAATGCGCGGTGGCATTTTGGTAAATAAATCAAACTTTTCTGAAGCTTGGTCAGCCTGGGTTCTGGGTCAGCTTGGGTTCTGGGTCAGCTTGGGTTCTGATCAGCTTGGTTGGTCAGCTTGGTCAACTTGGGTTCTGGGTCAGCTTGGTTGGGTCAGCTTGGTCAGCTTGGGTTCTGGGTCAGCTTGGTTGGTCAGCTTGGTCAGCCTGGGTTCTGGGTCAGCTTGGGTTCTGATCAGCTTGGTTGGTCAGCATGATCAGTTTGGTCAGCTTGGGGTCTGGGTCAGATTGGGTCAGCTTGGGGTTAGGTTGGGTTAGCTTGGGGTTGGGTCAGCTTGGGTCAGGTTGGGTCAGCTTGGGGTTGGGTTGGGTCAGCTTGGGGTCTGGGTCAGGTTGGGTCAGCTTGGTTAGCTTGGGTTGGGTCAGCTTGACACAATCTACACAAATGTAGATTATGGGTTTTGGGTCAGCTTGGGGTCAGGTTGGGTCAGCTTGGGGTTGGGTTGGGTCAGCTTGGGGTCTGGGTCAGGTTGGGTCAGCTTGGTTAGCTTGGGTTGGGTCAGCTTGACGAAATTTACACATAATCTACACAAATGTAGATTAATCTACACAAATGTAGATTATGGGTTTTGGGTCAGCTTGGGGTTGGGTTGGGTCAGCTTGGGGTCTGGGTCAGGTTGGGTCAGCTTGGTTAGCTTGGGTTGGGTCAGCTTGACATAATCTACACATAATCTACACAAATGTAGATTAATCTACACAAATGTAGATTATGGGTTTTGGGTCAGCTTGGGGTCAGCTTGGGGTTGGGTTGGGTCAGCTTGGGGTCTGGGTCAGGTTAGGTCAGCTTGGTTAGCTTGGGTTGGGTCAGCTTGACACAATCTACACATAATCTACACAAATGTAGATTAATCTACACAAATGTAGAACCCAAGCTGACCCAGAACCCAGGCTGACCAAGCTGACCCAGAACCCAGGCTGACCAAGCTGACCAACCAAGCTGACCAAGCTGACCAACCAAGCTGACCCAGAACCTAGGCTGACCAACCAAGCTGACCCAGAACCCAGGCTGACCAACCAAGCTGACCCAGAACCCAGGCTGACCAAGCTGACCCAACCAAGCTGACCAAGCTGACCAACCAAGCTGATCAGAACCCAAGCTGACCCAGAACCCAGGCTGACCAACCAAGCTGACCCAGAACCCAGGCTGACCAAGCTTCACAAAAGTTTGAATTATTTACCAAAATGCCACCGTGTTTTTTTTTAAAAGCCACATGTCACGTTCTGATTGGTTCATAGAACCTTCTCTCCCTTCTCTCCTTAAGACACCTTCTTATTTGATCTCTCTCCTATATATATATATATCTATTATTATATATAAATATATAATAATTTACTCGTCTGCTCCCTCTAGTTTTCGCCATTTTACTGTAGCTTTTGATTTATATTCAATTCAAAAGTGAATTATTATAAATTTTATACGAGCATGGTACCCGCACAATGAGACAGCGGTGGTGGCGAAGGCGGTCTAGTGGTGTCGGTGATGATACTATTGGTGGTGGTGATGGTGTCAAGTGGTGTAGGTTGATGTAATTGTGATTGTAGAAATTTTTTAAAAGATAAGGACTTAAATTGTTAATTATTACAGTAAAATAAAGGTTTAGTGTGACAACTCGTAATTAATTAACATCGGGTTAGTCTTAATCTCAATTAGACAGTCATTAGACGTGGAAATTATTAGACTTTTGGATTTTTGACTTAGTCAAATTAGACGTATCTTGATGACGTAGACTATTAGCTATCTATACGAATGTCGAGTCTTAAAAATAACTTTAAATGAATATTTAAAGGTTATGTCTTGTACAAAAATAAATAGACTGTCTAGACTTAATATTATAAAGTTCACTTTGACGAAACTTTATTGACTTGTCTTAATTTAAATAACACGAGGGAAAATACCTTTACGTTAAATTATAACCTTTTGTCATACGGTATTAAATCGTAAGCATTGTACCAAATTAAGGGTACCAAAAATATTAAAAATGGCCACATGGGTCGTCCTCCTTTTTTGTGGACGTGAGTAAACCACCAAACACCCCTATCTTCCTCCTTTTCTTCTTCTTTGGTTCGGTCACACAAAACACACACACAAGACTACTCTCAAATTAATTAGCAAGGGGAAATCAAAGGGGATTCAAAGGGAATAATCATATTTCAATAATAATTAAGGTTTTGGCATCATCATCATCACCATCTTCATCTTTATTATTTCAAGAACACAAGATTTGGTAAGTAAACTATTTCTCTAAACTTTTGATTTAATTGAATTCCATGTTTAGGTTTGAATTCAGTTTTGAGTATTGAATTAGATAGTCTTGGAAAGGAAATGAGTTTTGGTTTTGTTGATTGAATGAAGTTTTTATTTAGAAATTAGGTCTTTGAAATCAAAATGTTGGAATTGTGAAATGGTTAGCAAAATGGGTTGTTACCAGGTTCTTTGAACATGTATATAGTCTTTGTAATGAAAAGGTTGAAGTAGAAAATGATTTGGTTTGCGGAAAATGGTCAAAAACTGTTGTTTTACTCGTTCAGGTGCAGAATCGCGCCGCGATCCCTCCAGATCGCGCCGTGAAGTAGTACAAAATGGTCATCGCGCTGCGATCCTTCAGGATTCACGACGCGAAGTAGTGTAATTTGTCAATCGCGCCGCGACCCTTGGTCCTCGCGCCGCGATATTTTTGTCTGTTTGACATTTTCAGATTTTTGACGACTTAAATCTTGAACTTCGTTTATACGAATTGGTACTTTAGACTACCTTATAATGACAATGTCAATGACATTAGAAATTTAAGTCAAATAAAATGGACGTTTAAATCACATTCTTGGTCGTGGCATTCTAGGGTTGATAGCTAAGTAGTTGTACGTAGGATACTTGTCGTCGTGAGATTTGATCCTCACCATTGGTACTCATATCCTAGGTTTTGGATAGACGTGGAGACTAGACTGCTCATTTTCTCGGACTACTCATACTTTTAGCTCATTGATCGCTAAGGTGAGTTTATGGCGCCTTTTTTCTTTCACTTTGAGCCTGAAAAGCATGTACTGTATACACGATGTGAGGTCCCAAATACGATGGTTAACCCCGAAAGTGTAAAATACAACAAGTCTAATAATCACTAGAATGGACTAGTATTACTTAAATATAAATGCAAGTATATAAATAAAGTAATACACGACTTAAAGCAATAAACAAGTAAAGTGGAACATTATGTATTTTTCAAGGTGTATTTTATTTATGATGTTAAATAAAATACAAGGTTGTGCGGAATCAAGATAATACAAATAAGTATGTATCCTAACAACCTATGAATTACAAATGATCTATATTTGTCAAATAACTCTTTTGGATCGAGATACTTAAAGTTGTGAAGTATCCCTGTTTAAGATCAAGAGTATTTAGACAAATTCACTCTAATGCTAAATGTATGCTTTAAAGTAATTTTCTCAAAGAAATGACTTTGTATTTATAGGCAACAAAATTCACCAGTGAATTTTGTGCCGTACAAATATGGTTGCATGCATTTAATGAACCGACAAGACATTAAATGCATTGGTTAATGGTACAAGGATAAAGTCACATCAATATGACTTTATTCTTTTAACCAACCACCTTTACACACGTATAAACTTTGGTAAAGAACAAGTGGAATGTCCTTTGGAAAGTATGTAAAGGCAAAGTCAATTACTCGATATCAGTGTTCAGACTTGTAAGGTCTAGAACACTGACAATCCTCCAGTGTACAGATCTGGTAAGACTTCCAGTGGACTCCGCCATTTGTCAGTCTTCTTTATTCTGACTTCAGTCTTTGACTTCAGTGAGAACATCTTCAGTAGAGTAGATCTGGACTGGGGTGAAGTCCAGTGAGCTAATCTGGAGAATACTCCAGATTTCCTATACAAGTATTTGCTCACTGGTCTTCCATTATTTCTGGACCAATCTTCAGAGGGACTCCAGATTCCAAGTCTGGAGTAGGTCCAGTAGAACACGTTTCTGGACAGATCTTCAGTAAGGCTCCAGTAGTCGAGTCTGGAGCGAGTCCAGTAAATCTGGACCTAACAAATTCCCCCTATTTGTTTAGAAATAATGCAATTGTTTTCAAGCTTAAATCTATACAATTTTGTATGCTTGAAAAACACAAGTTTTGACTTAGTCTAAAAAATCTAAGTTACTGGAAAACACTTTATAGATCATGAGTGTTTTCAGTTTCATCTTTTAAGTTCTAACTTAGACTAAATCTGATCATTTACTTTTATGAATCAAAAATTGCAACTAATATTACATACATTAACTGATAAATAGTTACAATTTTCATCAAACAATAAATTACAATAAGTAAATGATAAGAGTCAGGCCCTTCTCTTCGATGTCTGTCCTAGAGCATCTTCAGAAGCCTTTCTCTTTGGTGATGGAGAAGATGGTACTGATTCTGGCGATTTCATGCCTATTGCAACTTCCATCTGTTGCTTTCTTCTCCATACCTTCTCAACCCTCTTCAGAAATGCTTTAACATCAGTCGACACATTTGTCTTCCCCCGGAACGTTAAGGCAATCTCCTTCAGTTCACTCCATCTAAACGCTTGGACTGAAGTACTCTTTCTTTCATCAGTAAAGTTACCTTCCCTGGTCAACTTTACTTCAAACTTTGACATACCTTCATGATTATCAGCAAGCTTAATCTCTGCACCAGTGATCCTTCTAGCATCAGCCCTGAAATTCAACATTTCATTATACTTGTCTTTCCATTTGGCTGTCTGGATCATTGCTTCAGTTTCCTTTGACACTCTCTGTTGTTCTACAGCAGACTGGAGTTGTTGACGATTGATTTTCAGAGAAGTGTCCAGGGGAATGAAGCTGCTTACATCAGCATCTTTAATTGCTTTGATCTGTTTGGCAGTCAGTTTTGGTAAGCCTGTCAATTTCTTTCTGTACTCTAACTCCAGAGCACCAGCATTTTTCCTTATCTTCTTCTGGAGGTTCACCAGTTCCTCCTTTCTTTGCCTGATAAGTTCTGGTACACTAACGCCATAAATTATTGAATCATAAATCTGTTCTTCTTCAGCGTAAAAGGAGCGTACATGAACATCATTCAATGCATTCAGACATTGATGAACTCTGGGGTCTTCCTTCATCTTTTTGTACACATCAATGTTTATGCCTAACCTGCCAGCATTATAAGAATCCAGAGTCTCCATAGTTGCCATCTCCCTTTGATGGGCCAGCAGTTCATCTTTTGATTTCTCTTAAAGATCTCTATCATTATGCATTCTTGTTCCAGCTTCTTAGAGGTTTCATCATCAGTAGTGGGAAACTCTAATGATTCTTCAGCAGTTTGTTCTTCTTCTCCAGATACCATTTGTTCTTTTCCTTTAACAGACTTCAGAGTAGTTGGTATATCTGGGAAAGATTCAAACTGGGGCTCACTGGCTTCAGTACCAGCAGCTTCTTCAGTCAGCATAGTGGCTTCAGTGCCAAATGCTCTCTGTGCTAATCGTGCACTGGCATCAGTACCAGTCACTTGTTTTTGTTGCACAATGCTTTCAGTAGCAAAGGCCTTTTCAACAGCACTGGCAACAACTTCCTTCTTCTTAATCAACCCTTCTTGGACACCAGACGACTTTTCCCCCTTGGAATGATCACCAGTTCTGGACTTGAGATCATTCCATAATTGTTCTAGCATTCTGTCCAGTGCACCAAAGGTTCTTCCAGCTACTGGATTGTATCAGTCACAATTTTCTAGTGCCTGCACTTCCTTTTTAACAAAATCAACTTCTTGAGGCAAGTGCTTTGGCAATTCTCTTTCTATCAATTTCTCCACTTGGGGTAACAGCCCATCTTGAATAGTTCGAAGAACAGACTCAGAAATTTCTTCAGATAATTCTTTCAACATACTAATTCTGAACTTCTTTGTACATTTATCACTAATTGTGCTAACAACAGCAGCCTGATCAAGTGTGGGCCTACTCTCCAGAGAACTTATCCTGGTAACCAACTTCTGAACCTCTTCTTTCAGACCTGCCAGTGGTTGAACAAGTTCACCTTTCACTGCAGTCTGAACAGAGTTCACCATCCTTGTCTCCAATCCCTGGACTGCCACTTTGAAATTTTCAGTATTGTTGTTTGTGACCAGTACCAGTTCATCAAGCTTCTCATTTCTAGCAAATATATTCATCTCAGATGCAAGGTTATTTGATAATAAAGATTTAAAGTCTGAAATAACCTGCGATGAAGTCTGGAGTGATCTCTCCAGGTCCGCCACCTTACTTAAAAGGCCTTGGACCTCGGCAGAAGATGAAGTGGAGAGACCACTGGGAGGTTCAAGATTGGAAGGCAATCTGGTCATAAGAGGTACTTGTGCCCAGTCCTCTTCAGTTGCAGCTTCAGATGTTACAACTGTTGAGTCTAGCGCACGAGGTTCAAATATCTCGACTGGAGTTTCAATTGGTGGAGGTTGAGTTTGTGAAGTTTGGATTGTGAATGGATTAAAGTAAGGAATGGATTGTGGAATTGAAGGTGGTGGTGGTGGTGGCATGTTTGATTCTGGTGGAGGTGGTGGCATTTCTGATTCTGATGGAGGAATATTTGTTTCTGGTGGAGGTGGTGGCATTTCTGGTAGACTTTCAACTTGTACAACATCCTCACCCAGAAAGTTCATATTGACATCAAAATTTTGATCTTCTGACATGGGAGAATCAGCCTCATCCCAAAACATTTCACCAGCCTGATAACACCCGTCGTTTAAAAATATGGGTTTTCAAAAACGTTTCACCTAACGGTGTTAAATTGCGGAAGTAAAGACTGTAAAAGTCAAAACCGATAAAAACATTTCGGTTCCTGCATTTATTTGGTGTTACATGCCATATCAAACAATAGTTCAAATGAAAACCCAACGGTTGCCCAACATAAAACAACCGTTCACATGTCAAACATAAATTCGACATTAAGTACGAAATGTAAATAAATGTCTAAGCAAAGAATCGTCTATGGATAACTAAGGCTCCTTCAATGAATCTACCCAAGCTCACACATCCTTCATCTAATTCCCATCAAGCTAAACCTGAGGGAACAACCACATTAAAGAAGCAAGTGTTAGCTATAAGATTAGCTAAGTAAGATAACACTTAATTAAAAGCATTTGTCCAATTAAAACAATCTTCATTATTAGACACGTTTTATTAGGCACAACACACATCACACGTTCACACATATACTACATTTCGACTTCATATTAATTAGGATAATCATCCTAAATGTGCCTATCCTGCATTAGTTCACACATTGTCACACGTATCTTTGTTAACTGCATATAAGTGTGCCCTGCATCACACCCGACTGGATGATCAGTCAAAAGACTACTCATCTTACGTCGTTAAGAGTGGCAAGCCAATCCAAGAGTAATCCGTAAGTGGAGGTTGGTCAAACCTCTCGTATTACTCGCCCTGCGTTATAAAGACCATGTTGCGAGGAGCCACCCAAGCAACAACTGCATCAACGCACTCATCCGGCTAAGACAAGTACGGGTTAAGCTTAACACTTTCCCTGCATTAGTTTTATGAGCTCAATTTCACACATATAGATTGGGCCCCTGCATTCCCAAACATTCACACACATATAGTCTAGGTAACACACATTCCTAGACATTCACACACTTTAACTTAATTACGTTTGGATCCTTAAACGTGCAAGTGACATAGTAACCTAGCAAGTCTAGTGAACTAGGCGTACAAGTCAAGCATGCATATCACACATCAACTTCATTTCTATATATCATGCATATCAAGATACTTCATTAAACTACATCAACTGCATAGCTATATACTACATTACACTACAATAGGGACTGCATCTCAGGTCTCATGGTCAACTGCATAACCCATAATACCTCCCAAGTAACCCAAATGCCCACATGCAATATAAAGATACCGAATGGAAGTGTTTACGATTTGAAACCAGCTTTTAGTTGATCCCCCAGCGTGTCAAAGTAGTGTATCTTACCTGGTAGTAGTGTACGCGCGCAAATAAATAGCTAATAGTGCTTATCAGTAATCCCCGACACCTATCGTACATTAACATATGAAATATAAGTCATTTGGGACTCAAACGAACTTAACAAACCTCACGAACTTAGTCTGGAAAATCCTTCTTACGAACTTAGCTACAGTTCTTACGAAGATTATCTTCGTTCTTACAAAGATAAAGGTTATCTTCGTTCTTACGAAGATAAAGGTTATCTTCGTTCGAAGATAGTTTGTTCTTACGAAGATAGGTTATCTTCGTTCTTACGAAGATAGTTATCTTCGTTCGAAGTGCAGAAACGTGTTTTTCGAGCTTTTTCCAGAAAATGACCCCAAAACTCTTTAAGTACCGATCGAATTGACACAAAAACATTAATCTTTGATCATCAAAACATCTCTTATCAATCCAAATCGTTAAAACATCGTTTACAATAGTTTTAGGCCAAATACTTGATTAAAACACATAAATTAACCAAGAACACAATGAAACCCTAATTCCTTTACAAACCCCTTTTCAATCAGATTTGATTCAACACACACGACTCATGATCTGAAAATACAATCAATGAATTGATTATTACCTGCAAATGACAAATAGAATGCAAATACTATTGACAATGACCACCAATTCACACACAAAACGACTTTTCGGCTTGAGATTTGATGAGAGAAGACTATGGAATGACTTAGGATCAGTTAGGGCTTGTTTAGAAGAAGTGAGATTTGCAAATAACCTCCTAATGACAGCCTCTAAGCTACTAATCCCGTTTTTGACTTTCCACACATGTCAAAACTAGTCCCTAGGCTTCCTAATCCTTCATTATTGTCACAAACTTCTTTATTGCCCATATACAACATTAACCCTTCATTAAATGTCACTACATAGACATAATTCTTCATATTTCACACATTTATACTACATTAACATTTAGGTTTTCAAACCTCACACATTAACTACGTATATGCATATATTCACACTAGACTTAACGACACACATGAGGTTGACTTAACAGCGTTAGTCAAATCTTAAAGAAAAGTTCGGGATGTTACAATTATCTCCCCCTTAAGAGGATTCCGTCCCCGGAATCTCATCATTAAGGAACAACTCGGGATAATTCTCCTTCATTACAGCTTCAGTTTCCCAAGTCAAGCTTTCTCCATGATTATGCTTCCACTTTATCAAGACAAGATCTATCACTTTCCTGCGTAACTTCTTTTGCTTCCTTCCAAGTATTGCCACTGGTTCTTCAACCATTTTCTTCATTGGGTCAATGATCACATCTTGAATTGGAATCACACTTGACTCCTCGGCTAAACACTTCCTTAGGTAGGATACATGAAAGGTGTTGTGAATTCCATCCAATTCTGGAGGTAATTCCAACTGATATGCTACATCCTTAATGCGTTTCAAGATTTTAAAAGGTCCAATAAATCTTGGACTCAACTTGCCCTTCTTTCCAAATCGGATTATCCTTTCCATGGTGACACTTTCAGCATCACTAAGTCACCTACATTAAACTCCATTGGTCTCCTTTTCTTATCTGCATAAGTTTTCTGCCTTTCTCTGGCCACACGTAAAGCTTCTTAGCTACATTAACTTTCTCAGCGGAGATTTCAATAATTTCGGGACCGGTTAACTGCTTTTCACCGGGCTCCATCCAACAACTTGGAGTCCTACATCTCCTTCCATATAACATTTCAAATGGTGGCATTCCAATACTTGCATGGTGACTATTATTATAAGCAAATTCAATCAACTCAAGTGTTCATCCCATGCTCCACCATAGTCTAGTACACACGTTCTCAACATATCCTCTAAGGTTTGGATGGTTCTCTCACTTTGCCCATCGGTTTGAGGATGATAGGCGGGACTCAAGTTCACTCTAGTACCCAATTCTCGTTGAAGACCCTTCCAAAATTTAGACACAAATCTAGTGTCCCTATCCGAGACAATAGACAATGGAACTCCATGTTTCGAGACAACTTCATCTATATACATCTTTGCCATCTTCTTTAAAGGCACATCTTGTCGGGTAGCTAGAAAATGAGCACTCTTCGTCAATCTATCTACAATCACCCAAATCATATCGTTCCCTTTCGGCGTTTTCGGTAGCTTCGTTACAAAGTCCATCGTGATATGATCCCATTTCCACTCGGGAACGTCTAATTGATGCAACAAACCATACGGCTTTTTATGGTCCGTTTTCACACGTGCACATGTCAAACACTTTGCTACAAAATGAGCTACTTCACCTTTAATATCCGGCCACCAATAAATCGGCTTCAAATCTGCATACATTTTGGTGAAACCGGGATGCATCGAATACCTACTTCTATGAACCTCTTCAAGGATCAACTCTCGGTTACCACCAAGAAGTGGCACCCAAATACGACCCTTGTATGTTTTAAACCCACGGCTATTAGTCTCCATCACAAGTCGTTTCTTCTTCCCAATACTCTCCTTTATCAATATTATCCTTCATTAATGCCATCTCTTGTGCTTCTTTAATTCGATCTAATAGACCCGACTTGGCTTGAACTTGCATTCTCATCAACTTACAAGAAGAGCTTTGCACTTTCCTACTTAGTGCATCCGCCACTACATTGGCTTTACCCGGATGGTATTTGATTTCACAATCATAGTCTTTAAGTAATTCCATCCACTTTCTTTGTCTCACATTCATCTCCTTTTGAGTAAACATATATTGTAAACTCTTATGGTCGGTGAAAAGTGTGCATTTAGTACCATATAAGTAATGTCTCCATAATTTCAATGCAAACACAACCGCCGCTAGCTCAAGATCATGGGTAGGGTAATTCTTCTCATGAGGATTCAACTGACGTGAAGCATAGGCAATCACTTTGTCTCTCTGCATTAAGACACAACCCAAACCCGTAATAGAAGCATCGCTAAATACCACTAAATCATCAGTACCTTCAGGCAAGGCAAGGATAGGAGCTTCACACAACTTCTTTTTCAACGTTTGGAATGCATTTCCTGCTTTTCAGTCCACTCGTACTTCACACCCTTCTTTGTTAATTCCGTCATAGGCTTGGCTATTCGGGAAAAACCCTGAATAAACCTTCTATAATACCCAGCCAAACCAAGAAAACTCTTAATCTCGGTAGGAGTCTTTGGCTGCTCCCACTTTGAAACAGCTTCAATCTTTGAAGGATCTACTTTAATACCTTCTGATGTAATGACATGACCAAGAAACTGCACTTCTCGGAGCCAAAACTCACATTTAGAAAACTTTGCGTACAACTTCTTCTCCCTCAACACCTACAAAACTGCTTTCAAATGCTCACGGTGTTCATCCTCTGACTTAGAATAGATCAAAATATCGTCAATAAACACAATAACAAAATGATATAGAAAGGGGCGGCATACCCGATTCATTAAGTCCATAAACGCGGCTGGAGCATTGGTCAACCCAAATGGCATGACCAAGAACTCATAATGACCATATCTAGTCCGGAAAGCTGTCTTTGCTACATCTTCCTTCTTTACTTTCAACTGATGATAACCGGACCGCAAATCAATCTTTGAAAAATACGAAGCACCATGTAGTTGATCAAAAAGATCATCAATTCTCGAGAGAGGATACTTGTTCTTGACCGTTCGTTTGTTCAACTCACGATAGTCAATACACATGCGCATCGATCCATCCTTCTTCTTAACAAAGAGAACCGGAGCTCCCCAAGGCGAGGAACTAGGTTGTATGAACCCCTTGTCAAGTACCTCCTGAAGTTGCGTCATTAATTCCTTCATTTCTGTAGGAGCTAATCGGTAAGGTGCTTTAGCAACGGGTGTAGCACCGGGAATAAGATCTATCTGAAAAGTAACTTCACGATCGGGAGGAATACCGGGTAGATCATCGGGAAACACATCGGGGAAATTGGATACTACATCAACACTAGCGATTGAAGACTTCTCTTTTCTTGCATCAATGACATAGCCAAGAAATGGCTCTTGTTTTTCCTTATACATTTAATAGCTTTCATCATACTAATAATCTTTATTCCTCCTCTCTTCTTGTCGCCATACACCGTTATCACTTTACCCTCGGATATAGGCAATCGAATTATCTTTTGGGAACATAAAATACTAGCTTCATTTCTAGCCAACCAATCCATACCAATCACTACATCAAAACCACCTAAGGTAGTAGGCAATAGTTGGACTGGAAAAGAACGACCTTCAATCTCAATGTCACAATCGTCATAACCCACGTATATTATTAACCGTACCATTAGCAATTTCTACCTCTAATGAACAATCTAAGGGAGTAGTGACTCTTTTTAGCTTAGGAGCAAATAATGTGGACACAAACGACCTATTTGCACCTGAATCAAATAAAACAGAGGCAGGCTTTGAGTTAACAAGGAAAGTACCACTTACCACTTCATCGTTGTTCCTTGCGTCATCAACCGCCATTTGAAGAGCTCTCACTTTTGTTGCTGTCGTGGCGGTCTTCTTTCCAACATTCTTCATCTGTGGACAATCGGCAATGAGATGACCCGTTTCTTGGCACTTGTAGCAATGAGTCTTGTCCCTACATTCAGTGGCAAGATGTCCCGACTTCCCACACTTATGGCACCTTCTTGTCTTGTCGGTACAATGCCCTTCATGAATTGTCTTGCAAAATGTACACCATGAACCATTCTTCTTTTTATCCTTGTCACCACTCGAACTACCACTTCCACGGAACTTCTTATTTTTATTGTTATTGGAAGACCAATTTGACCTTCTTTTAAACCCCGACTTCTTATCATCACTCTTCTCAACCTTCTTGTCCGAAGCAAAATCATCGTCAAGCTTCTTAGACTCCTTGATAGCTTCAGTCAGAGTCTTGTGCTGCCTGCAGATACCTCGATAACTCGGAGGCAAACCATCAACATAGCAAGCAACATGATCCGCATCAGTACGGAATAAATGACCCACGAACTTCATCTTCTCCATGAAGGAACGAGCATACTCATTAACCTTCCCGACTTCAGCCGTCAAGGCACGAAACTCCTTTTCCATCTTACGCTGCTCATGAACCCCAATATATTCCTCAATGAATTTCTGCTTAAAGTTAGCCCACGAGATAGCAGATACCATAGTTGGAGTCATCGAAATAGTAATGCTCTTCCACCAATCCCGAGCACCTTCTTTCAACATTCGACTAGCGCACAACACTTTCTTATCCTCGGGACAGTCACAGGCTTCAAAGACCATCTCCGTATCATCGAGCCATTCCATGCAACCCACTGCATTAAGGGTTCCATCAAACTTCTGACCTCCACACTTCTGGAAACTTTCAAACTTAAACCAAGGGGCTTGAACGACATTAGGAGGAACCATAATAGCATTTGCAGGGGGAACAACAACATCATCGACCAGTGGCTCAGAGTGGTGAGAAGGCACTGAATAGTTGCCATTAGTTCCTTCAGCATTTTCAGCAAGAGCGTTGTTCAATTGTTCCTGTGTTTGGGCCAATTGGGTCTGGAGAGTCCGTACGAGATTGTACAACTCAGCCGCGTTAGGGATTTGTTCCACCACTTCCTCGTTAACCCTAGGTGGATTGCCGGGAGGTGGAGGCATAGGACCCAATGAGCCTTGCTGATTGACCTGGCGGGGATTCCTCGATTTCTATTTGCATTGGCTGCAACAGCAGCAGCAGCATTTGCAGCGCCTGCACCTGGATGGACAGGTGGGGGAATGCTAGCAGTAGCTCCATCACGTCGGAAGTTGCGGTTGCGAGTGTTAACCATTTTCCTTTAATAAAAAGGTAGAGTCGATAAGCGCAAATTAAAGCAAAATGCTTGTTAAGATATGGCTAAAACATATCATCGTAACGTAAACATCTCATAAGCCCTATCACACTCGCACTCGTCCCAACCCATTCTATATCATCTTTCATTAAAACTAAGGCATCCTACAAATACCTAGCATGCATATCTTAAGTTTAAGTCCAAATCCTATGGTTAATAGGCCTTGTTCACTTAAACCACTTCTCTGATACCAACTTGTAACACCCGTCGTTTAAAAATATGGGTTTTCAAAAACTTTTCACCTAACGGTGTTAAATTGCGGAAGTAAAGACTTTAAAAGTCAAAACCGATAAAACATTTCGGTTGCTGCATTTATTTGGTGTTACTTGTCATATCAAACAATAGTTCAAATGAAAACCCAACGGTTGCCCAACATAAAACAACCGTTCACAAGTCACAACATAAATTCGACATTAAGTACGAAATGTAAATAAATGTCTAAGCAAAGAATCGTCTATGGATAACTAAGGCTCCTTCCACGAATCTACCCAAGCTCACACATCCTTCGTCTAATTCCATCAAGCTAAACCTGAGGGAACAACCACATTAAAGAAGCAAGTGTTAGCTATAAGAATAGCTAAGTAAGATAACACTTAATTAAAAGCATTTTTCCAATTAAAACAATCTTCATTATTAGACAAGTTTTATTAGGCACAACACACATCACACGTTCACACATATACTACATTTCGACTTCATATTAATTAGGATAATCCTCCTAAATGTGCCTATCCTGCATTAGTTCACACATTGTCACACGTATCTTTGTTAACTGCATATAAGTGTGCCATGCATCACACCCGACTGGATGATCAGTCAAAAGACTACTCATCTTACGTCGTTAAGGAGTGGCAAGCCAATCCAAGAGTAATCCGTATGTGGAGGTTGGTCAAACCTCTCGTATTACTCGCCCTGCGTTATAAAGACCATGTTGCGAGGAGCCACCCAAGCAACAACTGCATCAACGCACTCATCCGGCTAAGACAAGTACGGGTTAAGCTTAACACTTTCCCTGCATAGTTTTATGAGCTCAATTTCACACATATAGATTGGGTCCCTGCATTCCCAAACATTCACACACATATAGTCTAGGTAACACACATTCCTAGACATTCACACACTTTAACTTCATTACGTTTGGATCCTTAAACGTGCAAGTGACATAGCAACCTAGCAAGCATCTAGTGAACTAGGCGTACAAGTCAAGCATGCATATCACACATCAACTTCATTTCTATATATCATGCATATCAAGATACTTCATTAAACTACATCAACTGCATAGCTACATACTACATTACACTACAATAGGGACTGCATCTCAGGTCTCATGGTCAACTGCATAACCCATAATACCTCCCAAGTAACCCATATGCCCACATGCAATATAAAGATCCCGAATGGAAGTGTTTACGATTTGAAACCAGTTTTTAGTTGATCCCCCAGCGTGTCAAAGTAGTGTATCTTACCTGGTAGTAGTGTACGCGCGCAAACAAATAGCTAATAGTGCTTATCAGTAATCCCCGACACCTATCGTACATTAACATATGAAATATAAGTCATTTAGGACCTTAATTAACTTGAAAACGAACTTAGTCTGGAAAATCCTTCTTACGAACTTAGCTACAGTTCTTACGAAGATTTGTTCAAGATAGTTTGTTCTTACGAAGATAGTTTATTCTTACGAAGATAGTGACTGCGTACGAAAATAGAAGTCTTACGAAGGTTATCTTCGTTCGAAGTGCAGAAACGTGTTTTTCGACCTTTTTCCAGAAAATGACCCCAAAACTCTTTAAGTACCGATCGAATTGACACAAAAACATTAATCTTTGATCATCAAAACATTTCTTATCAATCCAAATCGTTAAAACATCGTTTACAATCGTTTTAGGCCAAATACTTGATTAAAACACACATAAATTAACCAAGAACACAATGAAACCCTAATTCCTTTACAAACCCCTTTTCAATCAGATTTGATTCAACACACACGACTCATGATCTGAAAATACGATCAATGAATTGATTATTACCTGCAAATGACAAATAGAATGCAAATACTCTTGACAATGCCCACCAATTCACACACAAAACGACTTTTCGGCTTGAGATTTGATGAGAGAAGACTATGGAATGACTTAGGATCAGTAGGGCTTGTTTAGAAGAAGTGAGATCTGCAAATAACCTCCTAATGACAGCCTCTAAGCTACTAATCCCGTTTTTGACTTTCCACACATGTCAAAACTAGTCCCTAGGCTTCCTAATCCTTCATTTTTTGGTCACAAACTTCTTTATTGACCATATACAACATTAACCCTTCATTAAATGTCACTACATAGACATAATTCTTCATATTTCACACATTTATACTACATTAACATTTAGGTTTTCAAACCTCACACATTAACTACGTATATGCATATATTCACACTAGACTTAACGACACACATGAGGTTGACTTAACAGCGTTAGTCAAATCTTAAAGAAAAAGT
>CM067169.1:133103966-133130733 GCA_034093135.1 Erigeron breviscapus | reverse complement strand
GCATACACATTTTCTCTTTCGTTATATTCACCTTTGATTTTGCCATGTGTTTGAATCATATTGCTAGGTCCATTTTTAGGTCCATGTCTTAGGCACATTAATCATTTTACAAATTTTTTGATAAATTTCTTTCAGGTTGTTGGGGAACTGCGGGGTAGTGGAGGGGAGTATCCTGAGCGAATTGGTCAGCCTGTGTGTCAGGTATAATATCTAAAGCACTTGTTCTTAAGTTTAGAACTAAGACGATTCTTGTTTTATGTACAGTAGTAAATAGGATGTAAATCGTAATCTAGTTTATACTGCTTACAAGTTTGTCTTTTTCAATACTACCGATCCTGAAGTCTGTGGTATTGTTAAAAATGCATGCTTTATCTATTCCCTCAATGTTGGAGAACAAAGAATGTCACTATGATTAGCTATCTTATTGTTGTATGTATTTATCTTTTTATTGTAGAGATCTTTAGATTTAAGTTTGCTGCTGCTAGCAAGTTCGTCTTTTTCTGAATTTCCAAATTAGAAATCGTACTCTATCTGCTTGCTTACCTTTTGGGAAATAGTTACTTTTATCTAGTGATTCATGTTGAATATTTAATGTTATCTAAACTATATTTTGACTAGGAGAGAAATCCTTATATTTTAGCTCTTGATCTTTGCTTCATTTATTACCATGTTTATTGTTTCACATGCGTTTAACTATTATGGAAGTTGGCATGTAGGCTATAGAGATCGAGATCTAGATTGAATTTCATTGCTCATAATATGTGTCGCCTATGAATTTGGTAATCTGGATTTCAAATCTATTGTGTACTATTTTCTTAGATTTCAACATTGCTGAAGGGTCTTGAACAATGCGTTTGTACACTTTTGTTGACATCCAGCTTTCTATTAGCTCGGTCAATAAGCAACTTCCAGGAAATGCATATTTGTTGAAATGTTACATTTTGCTTGTGCTTTCAGTATATTATGTGAATAATATGAACTGCTATCTTCTTTTGCAAATGGTATATTGGTAATTATGTTACATAAATTCAGTACTATATGCGAACGGGGATGTGCAAATTTGGTACTTCCTGCAAGTATCATCATCCTAGGCAGGGAATTGGATTGTCAAGTACAGTAGCACTAAACGTATCTGGATATCCACTTCGTCCGGTCAGTTCTTTCTTCAGATTCATTTGAATGAGTTATCTTGATAATTAGTTTTTATCGTTTATAGACTTTTAGTGTTTGATTTACAGGTTTCTGCTTTTGATAATATATTTATCTTAGGGGCCAGATAATCAATTTTGGGTAATCAAATTCATACCAGTTGCAACAAACTGAGTTTATAATAATGAAGTGATGTTACGTAGATCCCTTTTGTTAAACGGTTAACCCTATTTCGTGTAACCTTTACCTATTTTTACAAAAAGCTGTCAGTTTTGGGTCGTTATATCAGTAAGATTTTTAAATCAGATTCGGAAGACAATAAAACATCTGATTTTCTTACTATTGCAACTTCAAATAGCACAAGCATGGAACAATTGCATATGAAGACTTCATCACGGCTACAGAGGACTTTGACCTCAAATACTGCATTGGAACCGGTGGATATGGCAGTGTTTATGAAGCCAAACTGCCCAGTGGTAAGGTATTTGCTTTGAAAAAACTCCACCAGTTTGAAGCCGTGCAGCCAGAATTTAACCAGAGTTTTAAGAATGAGGTCCAAGTGCTAACCAACCTAAGGCACAAAAACATTGTGAAACTCTATGGTTTTTGTTTGCATAACAAATGCAACTTCCTTGTATATGAATACATGGAAAAAGGTAGCCTGTTTTGCGCTCTGAGTAACAGTGAATTTGCCGTCCAATTAGATTGGATCAAGAGGGTGAACATTGTCAAACAGGTAGCTCATGCCTTGGCATATATGCATCATGATTGTATACCACCAATCATTCATAGAGACATATCAAGCAACAACATTCTCTTGAACTCGGAGATGGAAGGATTTGTTGCCGATTTTGGAGCAGCGAGATTGCTTGACTGTGATTCGTCCAACCAGACAATTGTAGCAGGAACCTTGGGATACATTGCTCCAGGTAGTATATACACAGATTTATGCTTCTTTTACGTCCAATCTCAGTTAAAACTCTACTAACGGTCTTTTGTTATAATCATATAGAACTTGCGTATAGCATGATTGTGACAGAGAAATGTGACGTGTATAGCTTTGGGGTGGTGGCACTTGAAGCACTTTGCGGAAAGCATCCCGGGGACCTCCTGTCGTCTTTAAATCGTTCTACTGGGCAAGATATTTTATTAGACGATGTATTTGGACCCGCGATTGCCTTATCCAACCTGACCAACTGGATCCGGTAAGGAAATTGACTCGTGTCTTTCAACTAGCATGGGCATGCATTCTCACAGATCCAAAGTCTAGGCCCACTATGAAAATCATTTCACAAGAATTTTCCCGTTAAAACGATCATACTCGTATATGCTCTTATAATATAGTATCCGCAAGTGTTTTTGCCGTATTGTACTCGTATACACCTGCTTTTACATTCGGATTTCAATATTATATATGCAATAGGTATAAAAAAAGATGATATTGATCGTCTATAACATCTGCAGTGTTGGATGTGATCAAAACTAAGTCTTATTTTTAGATTATAAATGTGTTTATGTTATATATATAAAAACATTGATAAAAGATCATACCACTGCTAGACTCTTTAAGTTTAAACTGTAAAATATACATACAAGAATTTATAACTTGCAAATATACACAGACTATATAATTTGCAATAAAACAATTTGTTGACTCAAAGTCTTCTATGTCGTTTTCACCGTTGACTTACAAAGATATGCAACTTATACATTCTAGCGATTATAACTAATGACTCCCTCAAAATAAGTTTTAACTGGCTGTCCATAGAAAATAGTACACTTAGGGAAGACACTCTGCCCCAGATCAGCAAAACTGTTAGTCAGATTCTTTGATCACACTATTTGTCACACCCCGTTGTAGCGGAAATACAGGGTTAACAAGTAATTGCGTACTAATCAGAAGGTAAATAGAGATTACATCCATTAATCCAAATACAAGTTTATTACAAGTATAATCGTTCGGAAGTGGACCCCAATACACGGATACAAACTATCCTCAATTGGAAATGGGCCCACTAAATACAAATATAACATATGGACAGCTAAGTACAATTAGGACTAATAACGCTATAGTCCTCAGAGGTCTGACACTAATTGTACGTCCAATTCAAAAGATGGCTTCTAAAATGCCATACGCGCTTCCAATACTTACTGATGGTTCCCTGAAAAGCATGAAATTTGAGAGGATCAACTATCGAAATAGTTGGTGAGTTTACAGTATGTTTGACCAAATGTTTAGTCGTCATTGATACAACACAATGACCCATATTTATAAAAGACCAGATAGTTAGAATACAACATCTAACAATACTTTTATAAGAAGACTGCCAGTATATCTAAATCTGGACACGTCAATTACCACAATTTAAAATAAAATAGTCGGTATATCAAATCCAAACTCATTTTATATCACGTCACAACAATGTTTATGACTAGCATATGACAGCCGGGAGCCAAGTCCGGCAGTATCAGTCACTATGCTACATTGCTTCGCACAGGATTTCCCTCTAAAATGGGGTGCGCACCACAACAATGTTTATGACTAGCATATGACAGCCGGGAAACAACATCCGACAGTATCAGTCAACATGCCTCGCACAGGATTTCCTTCTAAATGGGTGCGGACCTTAACCAAGACAGTCAGATACTAGACTCCGACAATACAACCATAGGGGAATCATTTTAGTTCGTCAAACACAAAGAAACAATTTAATCAGCCATCACACGGCAATTCAACGTCATTTATCCAACATTTAATAAATGACACGTATACACATTTTCGACAGCCCAACATGGCAAATTTAAGTCAAATGATCTAAGTATCCAAATCACATGGCATACTCACAAAACAATCATTTATTTAACAAATAGTGTATACTATAACACATGCTTTTCAGGCCCAAAGTAAAAGGAAAAGGGCGCCATAAACTCACCTTAGCGATCTAAGTGCTAAAAGGTATAATGTAGCTCGAGAAGATCCACAGTCAATTCTCTTGGTTATCCAAAACCTATGATATCATTACCAATAATGAGGATCAAATCCCTTGACGACGAGTATCCTACGTACCACTACTTAGCTATCAACCCTAGAATGCCACGACCAAGTGTGATTTAATCTTTCATTTTATTTAACTTTTGTTGGCAATATCAATGAAATTGTCATTATAAGGTAGTCTAAAGTACCATTCGATATTCACCAAGTCCAAACGTTCAAGTTGTCCAAAAACTAGAAATGTCAAATATTTCAGCAACATACCACTGCGCCGCAGTGGGAAAAGTTTCACCCCACTGCGCCGCAGTCAGCCAAAAACAATAATTTCCAGAACCTATACACTGCGCCGCAGTGAGCCAGAATCATGCTCACTGCGCCGCAGTGGCTAAGTCGAACCCAGACCAGAGCCTAGGCACTGCGCCGCAGTGGGCTAAGGTTATGCCATTGCGCCGCAGTGGCCACCCTCTGCAGCCTGCACCTGCAGCTCCAAGTGCAGAAAACCAACCCAATACACTCCAAATTTGACCCAAACCAACCCAAAATGACTTGTAAGAGTTTGTAACTTAATTTGAAGCAAAACTAAACATCACTAACCATAAACACACATAACCCAACCCATAATTTCATCCATAACATCATTAAATCTTCCGAAACGACCAAATCAAACCCAAAACCCTATTTAAACCCTAAAACAATTTAAATTGTTTTAGGCCATGTAAAAGCTCGAAATGACTAGAAAAGAATAAGTAAACATAAATAGGCGTAAAAGGGATGATTTAGACTTACCAATATTTGTTCTTGAATTAAAAGGATGAAGATGGTGATAATGATGCAAATACCAAATAATAGCTTTAAAATTTCAAATAATTCCTTCTCTTGTAAAACTAATTTAGAAGGAGATAGAAGAGATTGAGAGTATTTGGGAAATGTTTAAGTGATTTTGTGTGTGTTGTGTTTGTGTGGTGTGTGTGTGTGATGATCAAGAAAGAAGCAGGGAAAGAGAGGGGAGGGGGCTTGGTGTTTCCCTCCCTGCCTTTCAATTTCCATTCGGCCTATGTGGCCAAAAATGGATATTTTTCCTTACCCCTAATTTGGTAAAATGCTTACGATTAAATACCGTTTGACCAAAAAGTCAAAATGTAAAGTAAAGGTATTTTCCCTCGTCTCATTTTAGTCGAGACATAAATAAAATTAAATAAACTAAACTTTTAGAAATCTTAAGTTTAGACAGTCTAATTACTGTGTTCAATTTTAACATTTAAATCTTTATTTAACATTATTTTAAGACTCGGCATTCGTCTAAATAGCTAATAGTCTACGTCATAAAGATACGTCCAATTGAACCATATCAAATGTTCAATTAACTAATAATTTCCACGTCATAATCTCTAAATTAGACGAAATTATAAATAATGATCGAGATTAGGACTAACCCGTTGTTAATAAATTACGAGTTGTCACAGCATCCCCGACTTCTAAGGATTTCGTCCCGAAATCAAGTCTTGCTTAGTAAAAAGATGAGGATACTTATCCCTCATATAGTCCTCACGTTCCCAAGTCGAGTCTGGTCCGTGTTTTGAGTTCCAACGAACTTTGACCAACTTGATACGACTTCGTCTAAGCTGTTTGAGCTGTTGGTCTATAATTTCAACAGGCTCCTCTACAAATTGAAGAGAGTCATTCACTTGCAACTCTTCCACAGGTACAACCAATGTTTCATCAGTCAAACATTTCTTAAGATTCGATATATGAAATGTGGGATGAACATGTTCCAGCTCTTGGGGTAAATTGAGCTTATACGCCACGGAACCAATCCTTTGAACAATTTCAAATGGTCCGATATAACGAGGACTAAGTTTTCCTCTCACGCCAAAGCGTGCAGTGCCCTTCCAAGGTGACACTTTCAACATAACTTTATCACCCACTTGAAACTCAAGGGGTTTCCTTCTACGATCTGCATAGCTCTTCTGGCGATCCTGAGCCGCCTTCAGCCGTGCCCTAATTTCAACAATCTGGTCCGTAGTCTTTTGAACCAGTCCATACTTGTACAAACGACGCTCACCAGCATCAAGCCAACAAACAGGCGATCTACATTTTCGTCCGTACAAAGCCTCAAAAGGCGCACATTTAATGCTGGTGTGATAGCTGTTATTATATGAAAACTCAGCTAACGGCAAAAAGGTATCCCAACTACCTTTGAAATCGATAACACATACCCGAAGCATGTCTTCTAACGTCTGAATGGTACGCTCACTTTGCCCGTCCGTCTGTGGATGATAAGCCGTACTCAAATTCAACTGAGTGCCTAAGGCGTCTTGAAAATATCTCCAATGATTGAGAAGTAAAACGACCATCACGATCCGAGATAATAGACACAGGGACACCATGAAGTGACACGATCTTCTCAATATATAATTGAGACAATTTCTTTATTTTCCAATTCTCCCGTATGGGAATGAAGTGTGCAGACTTCGTCAATCGGTCAACAATGACCCAAATAGTATCGTAACCCTTCAAGGTTCGAGGCAACTTCGTAATGAAGTCCATAGTAATCTGTTCCCATTTCCAGTCAGGAATTTGGGGTTGCTGGAGCAGCCCAGAAGGCTTTTGGTGCTCCGCCTTGACCATCAAACAATTTAAACACTTAGAGACATAAGTGGCGATATCTCTTTTCATACCAGGCCACCAATAAAAGTCCTTTAGTCCATGGTACATTTTGTCAGCACCAGGATGGATTGAATACTTAGATCGATGACTCTCATTCATCAAGAGTTCTCTAAGTCCATTATACTTGGGAATCCACACTCTGCCCTTGACATGTCGGATCCCATCACCATCCAATTCAAATAACTGTTCGGCATTCCACAATGCTTCCTCCTCGATACGCCCTGGTTGTAAGGCCTCATTCTGATCATCTAAAACTCTATCCCTTAATGATGAGCCAAGGTAAGAACTTGCTCTTGTTATGACAGATAGTGAAATCCTATCTTTTCGACTTAACGCGTCAGCAACAACATTTGCTTTACCGGGATGATACTTGAGTTCACAGTCATAATCACTGAGTAATTCTACCCACCGTCTTTGTCGCATATTCAGCATTTTCTGATCGAAGATATGCTGAAGACTTTTGTGATCTGTGAATACCGTACACTTTGTACCATACAAATAGTGCCTCCAAATCTTTAAGGCAAAAACAACCGCTCCGAGTTCAAGATCGTGGGTTGTATAGTTCTTTTCATGGATTTTGAGCTGTCTAGAAGCGTAAGCAATGACCTTACCTTCCTGCATAAGTACACATCCCATGCCCTGATGTGAGGCGTCACAGTATACCACGAAATTTTCAGTGCCATTTGGTAATGCTAGAATAGGAGCATTACACAGTCTGTCCTTTAACGTCTGAAATGCCTTTTCTTGGGCATCCTGCCAAATAAACTCCTTAGTCTTCTGAGTTAATAACGTCAAAGGTTGAGCAACCTTAGAGAAATTCTCTATAAATCTCCTGTAATAGCCAGCCAGTCCAAGAAATTGACGGATTTCTGTCGGAGTCTTAGGGGCTTCCCACTTCTTTATTGCTTCAACCTTAGATGGATCTACATGGATCCCATCCCTGTTCACTACATGACCCAAGAAGTGTACTTCCTAATCCAGAATTCACATTTTGAGAATTTAGCGTACAACTTCTGATCCTTGAGTAGTTGTAGAATGGTTCTCAGATGACCTTCATGTTCGTCTTTAGTTCTCGAGTAGATTAGTATGTCATCAATGAATACAATGACAAATTTGTCAAGATACGGTCGACATACTCGATTCATCAGGTCCATAAACACAGCAGGTGCATTGGTTAAGCCAAATGGCATAACCAAAAACTCATAATGTCCATAACGAGTTCTGAAAGCTGTTTTAGGAATGTCTGTCTCTCTGACTCTGAGTTGATGATACCCAGATCTGAGATCGATCTTGGAAAAATGTGATGCACCTTCCAATTGATCAAACAAGTCGTCAATACGAGGCAAAGGGTACCTGTTCTTGACAGTCAACTTGTTCAATTCTCTGTAATCAATACACATCCGCATAGAGCCGTCTTTCTTCTTCACAAATAGGATTGGAGCTCCCCAAGGTGATGAACTTGGACGAATTAGTCCTTTAGCTAACAACTCTTGAAGTTGTTCGGACAATTCTTGCATTTCTGATGGCGCAAGACGATAAGGGTGCCTTGGCCACGGGTGCAGCTCCAGGAATCAAATCTATTCCAAACTCTACTGGTCTGTGAGGTGGAAGTCCCGTCAAATCTTCAGGAAACACCTCCGGAAAATCTCTAACTATAGGAATATCTTGCATTTCTTTCCCCTTTGGTTTTCTTTCTACTACAAATGCTAAGAAAGCAGGGTGTTCTTTTTGTAAATATTTATTAGCTTTTATTGCCGATACTAAGATTAATTTCTTTCCCGCCTTGTCTCCTTGCACTTCTAGGGTTTCGTTATTCTGTAGAGGTATTCTAACAATTTTCTCATGACAACTTATATTAGCTCTAACCCTAGACAACCAGTCCATACCAACAATCACATCAAAACTGCTTAGTTCTATGGGGATTAGGTCAATTTTAAAAGTTTTACCGGCTAATACCAAACTACAATCCACTAAATGATCTTTAGCAATATATTTTTGACCATTTGCATATTCGACAACATAAGTGTCTTTCATGGGGATAGCTACTATACCAAATCGAGACTTAAATTCTAAGGATATGAAACTTTTATCAGCACCGGAGTCGAATAGTATAAAAACATAATGATTATTGAGTATGAATGTACCTATCACAACGTTGGGATCACGTCGTGCATCAGCAGCATCCAAAGCAAAAACTCGGCCTCTACCTCGGCCTCCTTGATTTCTAGCTTGGTTGTTTCCCACATTGTTCCTTACTGGAACTATAGCATTATTGTTCGGGTTCAGATTGAGTCTTGGACACGCTGGTCGGAAATGAGTTTCACTCCCACACTCGTAGCATTGATTTGATACATTCTCCCTACAGTTCTTTGCCAAATGTCCCGCCTTTTTACAACGGTGGCAAGTAGGACAATTTCCTATATGACGCATGCCACACCTGTTACATCTTGTCTGCGCCAGGGTTTCTATTAATATTCTGGGGGACCACTGCAAAGTTTCTGGCAGCCTTAAACCTCTTGCCATTTCCACCATTTCCAAAACCACTACCAGAGGCTTGATCATTCCTTCTCTTGACCACTTCAGTTCCAACAGAAGAACCAGTGGTTCTTTTCAAGTCTATCACCATCCGATTGGTTGCACTAACTGCCGCCTGTAAAGTCATGGGGTTAAAAGCGGCCACTAATCTTCGGATGTCAGGTGACAATCCATAGCAGTATCTTTCCACTAACTTCTCCTCCGTATCCACCATACGAGGAACTAGCCTTGTCAGCTCATGAAAACGAGTAGTGTATTTCTCGTTATCCAATCCAACCATAGCATGATTCCAAAATTCATTTTCCATCCTCTGTACTTCCTCCCTAGGACAGTACTTTTCCATTAGCATCCTTTTAAAGTTCATCCAAGGTATGCTATATGCCGGCTCTCGGCCACGAGTCCTAATCTGTTCGTTCCACCATGACAAAGCGTGTTTTTGAAACTGAGAAGCTGCATACTCCACTTTGTTTTCTTCAGCACAACGGCTGATATGAAGCACCGCCTCTATACTCTAACCAGTTGATTAGACCTACCGGACCCTCGGTACCATTAAATTCTTTTGGTTTACAATATGTGAAGGTCTTGTAGTCTGTCCCGTGCAGATGAACCCTAGGAATAACTCGTTCAGCAGTAGGTTCAACGTTGTTACTATTATCAGTATGATGATTATTATTGGCGTTCATGCTTGCCGTGATCTGAGCAACTAAAGTAGGCATGGCGGCCAACAGTTGTTGTGTCACAAACGCTGCCATATTATTTTCCCCGTCAGCACGTGGGGTAGATCCAAGACCAGTGTTCATATTTGCAGTAGCAGTTTCTGGTTCTTGCTGGATCACAGGTTCTTCCTGTTCAGTTGTATTGGGTTGAGGAGTTGATCTAGTAACTCTCTTGGGAGCAGCCTTCTTCTGGACCTTGCCTCGTGTCTTGGGAGCCATAAGTCTAAGACATAAACCAAAAATGTCATTTAGAGGTTTTCCTCGTAGGAACAACAAAGATTGTAGCTTTTCAAGATGTTCAAGATATAAGAGGATACCAAACACAAGTCACAATTTATTGACTTACTTGAACTCATGAACTAAACAAGAAAAGAAATATAGAACACTATACTTCTAGAATTGAAATGAGTAAGTGACGTAGTTTTGAACAAGTAGGTAAGCCAAAGAACGATCATATTTCATTCATACAAAAACTTTTTACAAAATCTGACCTGTACATTTCCAAAAATCTTGTGGGAAACTACATCCACAATACAAATCATGTGGGAACAACATCCACGATGATACATTACACAGTCAGAACGATACTATCTGAACATACGTGGGAAATACATCCACCAAAAAGATTACAACTCAAATACAGAAGTATGAGTTGTCAATTGTTCTAAGGCTTACAATACGTTACTACTACTACAACTATTAATTACATCCTGAAAAGAACTACAACTAGCAACGCCACCACCAAGACCACCACGACTGATAGTATCCAGATCATTCTACCAATAGCTTCTCTCCCTTCCCTAGCCACAGTCATAGCCTCAGCCGCCTGCTGATAAGCTCCAGTCAACTCCTGAGCTTGATTCTCCATACTCTTTCTGGTGTAGATGAGGGAATTGTTCATCCTCGACAGCTGCCGGCGATAATATTCCATCCTATCAGCTGCAGATGCAACTGGCATAACGACATGTGGATTGTAGACAGGCACTCTGGAGGGACCCGCAGCATACGGATCTCCCTGAAAGAATGATAGGCCAGGTCCACTGTTGCCCTGTACTGGTGCAGAAGGACCAGGAGCATAAGGGTCTCTAGGAGCATAAGGCATATGAGCTCCCTCGGTAGTCCTCCTCTGATATGGAGATACCGGTGTCACAGATGATTGAACATGGATAGACACATGTTCACTTCCAGATTCACTGGATGATGATACTAGGTTGATAGGGCGAGATTCATTGCCCGATTCCTCCATTGGTTCCTCTTCATAAGAGTCAGGAACGTAAGGAATGGAGTTTTCCAAGACAGGAACTGGAGGTGTACAAGGTACAACAGCATTAGAGCTAACTCCATCCGACATGACTAGTCTGAAAAGATAGCCAAATAATCCATATAAGTCTACTGGATAAGACAGCACGAATCAATTGAATGTGACAGTACGCAACATTGAGTTTTAAAGAAATCTTTGTCTAGATTACACACATTCGGTTTGGGTTTCTATTACCAACATATTTAAAATGCTTATATATAGGGTCACCCGCAGCCTTCCCACCACATTTAAATATGTTGTTAATATAATCCAAACTATCACGTATATAAACCTTATGCATACACATATGAGTTGAGTTTCTATTCCTAACATGCCTTAAATGCTTATGTATAGGGTCACCCGCAGCCTTCCCACCACATATACAGCATGCTGTGAATATAATTCAACTAACACATATATACACAATTTAAGATATTTATTTCGAGCCTTATACTATTTTACATAATCGGGACGTAGTTGATCGGGTTAGGTCTAATTATTGACAAATAGTATAACTCTCGAGATAAGTATCCTAAACCTTAATGACTTAGATTTCCTATATGAAGCGACCATGGCTATAGATTGAGTTATTCACGAGGAATAACTCCGTATTCACTATAACCTTGTCTCTGATACCAATTTTTTGTCACACCCCGTTGTAGCGGAAATACAGGGTTAACAAGTAATTGCGTACTAATCAGAAGGTAAATAGAGATTACATCCATTAATCCAATACAAGTTTATTACAAGTATAATCGTTCGAGTGGACCCCAATACACGGATACAAACTATCCTCAATTGGAAATGGGCCCACTAAATACAAATATAACATATGGACAGCTAAGTACAATTAGGACTAATAACAGCTATAGTCCTCAGAGGTCTGACGCTAATTGTACGTCCAATGTTCAAAAGATGGCTTCTAACATGCCATACGCGCTTCCAATACTTACTGATGGTTCCCTGAAAAGCATGAAATTTGAGAGGATCAACTATCGAAATAGTTGGTGAGTTTACAGTATGTTTGACCAAAAGTTTAGTCGTCATTGATACAACACAATGACCCATATTTATAAAAGACCAGGTAGTTAGAATACAACATCTAACAATACTTTTATAAGAAGACTGCCAGTATATCTAAATCTGGACACGTCATATATCAACATTTAAAATAAGATAGTAGGTATATCAAATCCAAACTCATCTTATATCACGTCAATCAGTATATCTAGATCTGATGACAGCATATGACAGCCGGGAGCCAAGTCCGACAGTATCAGTCACTATGCTACATTGTGACAGCATATGACAGCCGGGAGCCAAGTCCGACAGTATCAGTCACTATGCTACATTGCTTCGCACAGGATTTCCCTCTAAAATGGGGTGCGCACCACAACAATGTTTATGACTAGCATGTGACAGCCGGGGAAAACAACACCCGACAGTATCAGCCAACATGCCTCGCACAGGATTTCCTTCTAAGTGGGTGCGGACCTTAACCAAGACAGTCAGAATACAACATCCGACAATTTAACCAATAGGGAAACATTTTAGTTTGTCAAACACAAAGAAACATTTAATCAGCCATCACACGGCAATTCAACGTCATTTTATCCAACATTTAATAAATGACACGTATACACATTTTCGACAGCCCAACATGGCAAATTTAAGTCAAATGATCTAAGTACCCAAATCACATGGCATACTCACAAAACAATCATTTATTTAATAAATAGTGTATACTACAGTACATGCTTTTCAGGCCCAAAGTAAAAGGAAAAGGGCGCCATAAACTCACCTTAGCGATCTAAGTGCTAAAAGGTATAATGTAGCTCGAGAAGATCCACAGTCAATTCTCCTGGTTATCCAAAACCTATGATATCATTACCAATAATGAGGATCAAATCCTTGACGACGAGTATCCTACGTACCAACTACTTAGCTATAGACCCTAGAATGCCACGACCAAGTGTGATTTAATCTTTCATTTTATTTAACTTTTGTTGGCAATATCAATGAAATTGTCATTATAAGGTAGTCTAAAGTACCATTCGATATTTACCAAGTCCAAACGTTCAAGTTGTCAAAAACTAGAAATGTCAAATATTTCAGCAACATACCACTGCGCCGCAGTGGGAAAAGTTTCACCCCACTGCGCCGCAGTCAAGCCAAAAACAATATTTTTCCGAGGGTTTACACTGCGCCGCAGTGAGCTATATCCAAGCTCACTGCGCCGCAGTGGCCTAAGTCGAACCAGACCAGATTATGGACACTGCGCCGCAGTGGGGCTAACCCATGACACTGCGCCGCAGTGGACAGGTTCTGCAGCCAGCACCAGCAGCTCCCAGTGCAGAACCCCAAACCAAAACACTTTAATTTCGACCCAAAACGACCCAAAACGACTTGCAAGAGTTTGTAACTCAATTTGAAGCAAAACTAAACATCACTAACCATAATCACACATAACCCAACCCATAATTTCATCCATAACATCATCGAATCTTCCGAAATGATCAAATCAAACTAAAACCCTATTTATAACCCTAATTCCATTTTAAGTAGTTTTAGGTCATGTAAAAGCTCGAAATGACTAGAAAAGAGTAAGTAAACATAAATAGGCGTAAAAGGGATGATTTAGACTTACCAAAATTTGTTCTTGAATTAAAAGGATGAAGATGGTGATAATGATGCAAAATACCAAATAATAGCTTTAAAATCCTTCAATCTTTCCTTTGCAAATCTGATTTAGAAGAAGGATAGGGAGATTGAGAGTATTTGGAAAATGTTTGATTGATTTGTGTTGTGTGTGTGTGGTGTGTGTGTGTGTGATAAGAAAGAAGAAAAGAGGGGGGGGGGGGATTTGGTGGTTCCCTCCCTGCCTTTCAAATTCATTTCGGCCCATGTGGCCAAAAATGGATATTTTTCCTTACCCCTAATTTGGTAAAATGCTTACGATTAAATACCGTTTGACCAAAAAGTCAAAATGTAAAGTAAAGGTATTTTCCCGTCTCATTTTAGTCGAGACAATAAATAAAATTAAATAAACTAAACTTTTAGAAATCTTAAGTTTAGACAGTCTAATTACTGTGTTCAATTTTAACATTTAAATCTTTATTTAACATTATTTTAAGACTCGGCATTCGTCTAAATAGCTAATAGTCTACGTCATAGGATACGTCCAATTGAACCATATCAAATGTTCAATTAACTAATAATTTCCACGTCATAATCTCTAAATTAGACGAAATTATAAATAATGATCGAGATTAGGACTAACCCGTTGTTAATAAATTACGAGTTGTCACAATTTCCACCTTTTGTGACACTGTTCGTTGATAAGTTACAAAAAACTAATAACCAAACCATCAAGTAAGTTGAGAAGGCATGAACCTTCAAATTTGAATAAAAACCAAATTCCAAGAACATATGATTTATAACGAAATAAGTAGCCAAATAGGATTTACAACCATCAAGAAAAGGCATTTCAATTCCAAGAACATATGATAAAATGCCAAACCATCATCTTCTTAGTGTTCACATGAATTCAATCACAAAGATGGCTTAATGACCCATAATGGTATTGAACAGTAATTACCAAATTCAACTTTCAAGCCAAAGAAAAAAAAAACATTTATGGAACTAAACAGCTACACCTTCATCCAAAAACAGTAATTGCCAAATTCAAATTTCCTGCCAAACACAAAAAGACGGTTGTTATGGAAGCCAACAGCTACACCGTTATGGCGTTATTATAGGGAAAAAAACAAGATTCAATGATAATTTTTTCTAAGAGTTAATGACATAAATCGTCCATGTGGTTTACTTAAATAGTCACCTTTCGTCCTTTAAAATCCAAAACCTCAAGGACAGTCCTTTATAGGAGGATAAGGATCATGTTTGGTCCTTTGACTCGTTGACCGTCATCTCTCCTTCCGTTAAACCCCCACGTGCCTCCCACGTGAGGGGTATTTCAGTCATTTTAACCCTAAAGGACTATTAGTGATTATTATTTTCTTTATCAATTTTTTTCTTTTTATTTACAAAAATCAAAAGTTTAATTATAATTTTCCAAATAATAATTGTTTAAGAACAGAATAAAGTCTTCTCTTGCTTTTTCCCCAATTATCCCTAGTTGAAACCCCATATTCTTATAGATACATATGTATGGATGGATATGGATATATATCTATAAATCTGGATCTATCTATTTTTCTAACTATACATCAATACATATATACATCAGCATATAAATACTCACCCATTCCTCTTAATATATCTATCATACACACTCTGATATAGATGACCCATCTCTCATAATTTTCCGGCCACCGCTCTCGATCACATCATCGACCACAGTGGTGTTAATGGCAGTGGGTTTTCCGGCCAAAACCCCGATCGATATTTGTATCCAGATCTATATCTATATCTATAAAATCCGACCATCACACCCCGGCTTCCGACCATCTCTCTTTTCTCTGTCATGTTGTGTGGCGGCTGTGGGGCGGTGGCGGCTGTTGGGTGGCACGACGGTAGTAATGGAAAATGGCTGCGGTTTTGGTGCTGGATGGTGGGTCGAATTGTTTAAAAAAGAGAAGAGATGTGTTTAGGTTTTTGATGATGAATGAGATGATGTGGGGAGTGGTGGCGGTTCTGTGGAGGTTTGGTGGCGGCGATGTGAGCAATAGTGGTGTGACTGGTGGCGGTTTTCAGACACAGATCTATACACACATAGATCTAGCAATAGTGGTGTGATTGGTGTGACTGGTGTCGGTTTTCCATCTCCTTCCTCACCACCACTACTTCCCTTCCTATCCATTTTTCCGGCCGTCGTCTTCCGCTGCTTCCCCACCGTAGCTACCCTTCACCACCCATACAAATCCCAAGAAGGCCCCAGGTGCCACTTGATCTAAGACCATTGTACATCATGTATTGAAAACTTGTAAATTGGGTATATATGATATTTAGGGGGTTTAGGAAGGGGATATATGATATTTGCCTTTTTCGATATATAATGAACATTAAATGCAGAATGCATTGGCAGTTCTTTTTTATTTTTTTCTTTTTTTTTTTAATCCAGATTTGATAGACCAACCACTTCTAGTCTTCAAATGTAAAAGTGTTACATTACGATAATCGAAAATTTTGTATAATTTTTTCATCATTTATAGAGGTCTTGGTGTGATTCATCCAATGATCAACAAAGGGTCATCATCACTACCATTCAACCAATGATACGACATTTAATATCACCCATTATTACTACTCGACTCTAATTGTTAGAAACGAGCATTGTAACCCGGGCGTTGCTCCGGGAGACATAACGGTACGTAAAACGTACGTTGTGTATAAGGTCGGTGATACAAAAGTAGTACGATATATTGTTATACATGTCTGTTCATCGTGTAATTGTTTTAGACTTTTAGTTACCTGTTTAATTACCTTTACCAAAAGTATAATTATTTTCTCTTTTAAAACAGTTTTTGCAAAAAAAAGAGGAAAAAAATTAGAGCTAAAAAAGTTGGAGTATGTGTGAAGCCAAGGACCAAAGCAAACAAAGTGGCAGACTGCCTAGACTTGTATCATGTCTAGACTTGTATCATCTCTAAGATTTATGCTTAGGCAGGGCCCACTTGTATCATATCTACGCTTACTCCGATTTGTAAGCTAGCTATCTCAATCTCTATATAAGAGATATATCTGTATTTGTAAAATCATCTCATTCTTACACAAAAGAAATAATACACTCCTAGTTACCCGGTGGACGTAGGTCAGACCCAGACCGAACCACGTTAAATCTCTGTGTTGTTCTTTCGATTAATAACTTGTGTTGTGTGTGTTCGTGTGATTCCCGAGTGTTGTTGATCCTAACAACTGGTATCAGAGCCATCGGTTCGGTTGAATCATAGAACAGAAATCGAAGAAGAAGAACAAGAAGATACCTGGTGGTAGAACTCGCGATTAGGGTCTCGTTGATCCAGTAATCGCCGCTTATACTGCCGCTCACCAGCAGCCGTCGGACAGTATAGGGTTCTGCCTAACCCCGCTCTCGCCGGCTGTTATGCTAGCAGGCCGCCGTCGCCGCTTCTTCTGTCCTGGCCGGAATCATCTCCAGTTGGTGGTGTGAGTTAAGAAGAAAGAAAAGTGCTGTTGTTGGTGGTTTCGTTCTTGGTGAACAAAAAAAAAAAAGTGTTGGTGTGTATCTGAAGGATAGGCGCGCACACACACAAAAGAAAGAAAGTGTGATCTTTATTGAAGAAAGTGTTTTCTTTTGTAAAAACACAAAAGGGAGGATTTTTTTGGAGAAGAAGTCAAAAATAAAACAAAAGGGAATATTTTTTGTTGGAGAGTGGATTCCTTTTTTCACGTGGGATTTTTTTTTATCTCAATTTTTTGAAGTTCTAAGTATTGGCAGAAAAAGTCCCTCAAGCCAAGATTTCATCAATTTTCATCCATCGCCGTTAACTCTTGAAACAAATAAGTTCTTTGTTTCGGTTATTACTTCCGCTCGCATAATTACCACTTTGCAGTACAAACCTGTTTGGTTAGTAGTATTTTGGTAATTCTTTTTTAATGGCAGAAGATAGTAAGATCAAGATTGATAAGTTTGATGGAAGTGATTATGGATTTTGGAAAATGCAAATTGAAGATCTGTTGTACCAGAAAAGTTTGCATTTGCCTATGTTGGGTGAACAACCAGATGACATGTACGATGATGAATGGAAGCTGTTGGATAGACAAGCCTTGGGTGTGGTTAGGCTTTCTTTGGCAAAGAGTGTTGCATATAACATTGTCAATGAAACAACCACATATGGTGTATTCAAAGCTTTGTCCAACATGTATGAGAAACCATCCGCTTCAAACAAGGTATTTCTCATCCGACAATTGGTTAACACCAAGATGAAGGAAGGCATGTCGGTGACCACTCACATAAACGAGTTCAACTCGATTATTTCTCGTTTAGCCTCCGTTGACATAAAGTTTGACGATGAAATACAAGCTTTACTCCTTTTATCATCTTTGCCCGATAGTTGGTCAGGCACAGTCACAGCCGTCAGTAGTGCATCTGGTACTACTAAGCTAACTTTTGATAGCATTCATGACTTGATTTTGAATGAAGACATTAGAAGGAGAAGTTGTGGAGAATCTTCCAGTTCTAGTTCTCTGTTGAATACAGAAAACAGAGGAAGAAGAAATGATAGAGGACGTAATCGAGGCAGGTCAAAGTCTAGAAGAAGGGGACAGTCAAAGAACAGAAAAGATATTGAATGTTGGAACTGCAAAGAAAAAGGTCACTTTAGAAGCCAGTGTACAAAACCACCAGCTGAAAAGAAAGAAGTAAACAGTGTACGCTCTGAAGAAACAGATGATGCTCTCATCTGTTCTGTTGAAGATACAGTTGAATCCTGGATTATGGATTCCGGTGCTTCTTTCCATGCTATCTCATGCCCAGATATAATCAAGAATTTATGAACAGGTAACCTTGGTAAAGTTCGTTTAGCCGATGGTAAAATGCTTGATATTACAGGTATTGGAGATGTAGACTTGAAAACCTCATTAGGAACTATATGGACATTGAAAGATGTCAGGGTTATTCCTAATTTGAGAAGGAAGTTGATTTCAGTTGGGAAGTTAGATGATGAAGGGCTTGATGTTCGCTTTGGGGGTGGACAATGGAAAGTGATCAAAGGCAATTTGGTGATTGCTAAAGGAAAGAAGAAAGGCACTCTCTACATGGTAGAAGTACCTGCTGAAGGTGTTAATGCTATGACACCTGGTCCAAGTCTATCCAATTTGTGGCACCAACGACTTGGACACATGAGCGATAAGGGATTGAAGATGTTGGCTCAGAAAGGGAAGTTTCCAGACTTGAAGAAAGTGGAAACGGAATTTTGTGAATCGTGTGTCCTCAGGAAACAAAAGAGGGTTACTTTTGTGAAGACAGGAAAGACACCAAAAGCTCGAAAGCTAGAGCTTGTTCACTCGGATGTATATGGACCAACAAGTGTTTCATCACTAGGAGGCAAAAGCTACTATGTAACTTTCATTGATGATTCAACACGCAAGGTATGGGTCTATTTTATTAAACATAAATCTGATGTATTTGATGTTTTTAAGAAATGGAAATCTGCTGTTGAAAATGAAACTGATTTGAAGGTGAAATGCCTGAAGTCGGATAATGGTGGTGAATACATAAGCAAGGAGTTTGTTGACTACTGTGCTAATCAAGGGATAAAGATGATCAAGACTGTTCCAGGAACTCCTCAGCAGAATGGTGTAGCTGAAAGAATGAACAGAACTCTGAATGAAAGGGCTAGGAGCATGAGGTTGAATGCTGGGATGCCCAAGACATTCTGGGCTGAAGCAGTTAACACTGCTGCCTACTTGATTAACCGTTCACCATGTGTTCCCTTGGATTTTAAATTGCCAGAAGAAATGTGGCAAGGGAAGGAAGTAAGTCTCAAACACCTGAAAGTCTTTGGTTGTAATGCTTATAGTTTGTTAAAAGATGATGACAGGGATAAACTTGATTCAAAGACCAAGAAGTGCACATTCGTTGGTTATGGGTCAGACGAAATGGGTTATAGGCTTTGGGATAAAGAAAGCAGAAAGATAATCCGAAGTAAGAATGTCACCTTTAACGAAGCTGAGCTGTACAAAGACAGAAACATTCAAAGTCCAGAAGTTCAGAAGGAGTATGTTGAGTTTGAAAGTGATGAGAAGAATAAAGAAGTTTCAGTTGAAATCCCTGAATCTGAGGATGATTCAACTGATAGTGGGAGCTCAGGAGGTAATTCCAGTAATGACTCTGAAGATGAAGAAACTACTCCTCCAGCTCCAGTATCTCCAGTCACGCCTCAACCAAGAAGATCTTCCAGAATCCCTAAACCAACACAAAGATACTCACCATCTGTCAACTACATTCTTTTGACAGAAAATGGTGAACCCCAGTGTTACTCTGAAGCTATGGGGTTGAAAGATTCATTGCAGTGGGAGCTAGCAATGAAAGATGAAATGAAGTCGCTTGAGAAGAACAAGACCTGGGTTCTAACAAAGCTTCCATCTGGGAAGAAGGCTCTTCACAACAAATGGGTTTTCAGGGTCAAGGATGAACATGATGGTACCAAACGGTACAAAGCCAGATTAGTAGCCAAAGGGTTTCAACAGAAAGAGGGAATTGATTTCAATGAAATTTTCTCTCCAGTGGTGAAAATGACTACCATTCGGCTTGTTCTCAGTATTGTAGCAGCAGAGAATTTGCATCTAGAGCAACTAGATGTAAAGACAGCTTTTCTACACGGTGACCTAGATGAAGACATTTACATGACACAGCCAGAAGGTTTTCAGATTAAAGGTAAAGAAAACTTGGTGTGTAAACTGAAGAAGAGTTTGTATGGTCTGAAACAAGCGCCCAGACAATGGTACTTGAAGTTTGATAACTTTATGGGGAGAATTGGTTACAAAAGATGTGACAATGACCATTGTTGTTACATCAAGAAGTTCAAGGGTTCTTATATCATTCTACTGCTCTATGTAGATGATATGTTGATTGCCGGGTCAGACATGTCAGAGATCAAGAAATTGAAGAAGCAAATGTCTGAAGAGTTCAAAATGAAAGACTTAGGAGCTGCAAACCAAATACTCGGAATGAGTATTTTCAGAAACAAAGATGGTTCTTTGACACTATCTCAAGAGAAGTACATTGGGAAAGTGTTAGAGAAATTCAGCCTTAAAGATGCCAAGATCAGAAGCACACCTTTGGGAAGTCACTTTAAGCTTTCTAAAGATCAGTCACCCAAATCAGATGAAGACAAGGAAGAAATGGCTAAAGTTCCTTATGCATCTGCAGTTGGTAGCCTCATGTATGCAATGGTATGCACGAGACCAGATATAGCTCATGCTGTCGGGGTAGTTAGTCGTTTTATGTCTAATCCAGGGAGAGAACATTGGGAAGCAGTTAAATGGTTGCTGAGATACTTGAAGGGAACTTCAAAAGTGGCATTACATTTTAAGGGAAAAGATGTCATTCTGAAAGGTTATACAGATGCAGATCTAGGTGGTTGTAAAGAATCTTACAAAAGCACCACAGGGTACGTCTTTACAGTGGGAGGCACTGCTGTGAGTTGGATGTCTAAACTCCAGAAAAGTGTTGCTCTCTCAACCACAGAAGCAGAGTACATGGCAGTTGCTGAATCAAGCAAAGAGCTTATATGGTTGAAGAATTTTCTCAACGAACTAGGCAAAGAACAAGATGATTGTGCACTATTCTGTGACAATCAAAGTGCAATTCATCTTGCAAAGAATCCAGTCTTCCATTCGAAGACAAAGCACATACAGCTGAGATATCACTTCATCAGAGAAAGAATTAATGATGGCACTCTGAAGTTGAATAAGATCAAGGGAACTGAAAATCCAGCTGATATGTTGACTAAGGTTGTCACCTTAGAGAAGTTGAAGCTTTGCATAGCTTCAACTAGCCTTCAGGTTAATTGAAGAGAAGGCAGGGTAACTAGGAACGAGCTAAAGTCAAAAGTTGTTTACAGAAATACAGATGCACAGTTGAAGCACAGGTGAAGACGTTCCGTGGCTTCAAGTGGGAGATTGTTGGAGTATGTGTGAAGCCAAGGACCAAAGCAAACAAAGTGGCATGACCCACTTGTATCATCTAGACTTTATCTCTAGACTTGTATATCTCTAGACTTGTTACTCTCTAAGATTTATGCTTAGGCAGGGCCTACTTGTATCATATCTACGCTTACTCTCTTTTGTAAGCTAGCTATCTCAATCTCTATATAAGAGATATATCTGTATTTGTAATATTTGTACCCCAAGCCAGAAATAAATAAACATCTCCTAGTTACCCGGTGGACGTAGGTCAGACCCAGACCGAACCACGTTAAATCTCTGTGTTGTTCTTTCGATTAATAACTTGTGTTGTGTGTGTTCGTGTGATTCCCTAGTGTTGTTGATCCTAACAACAACATTTATATGTATAAGGAAAAAATAATAGCATAAACATTGGATGCGACTTTCATTTTTTTAAAATACAATAACAATAAAAATGGGTGACACACCCTACTCACCCTCAGCAGACACCACGTTTATTACCACTTTCTTTTTTATCATGACATATGTATATACCACATAGTCACATTGTCAGAGAAACACAAAAAGTCACCCACACATTACTTTCTTTTTAAGCAGTTAACAAATGGATCGACATTCCCGAAAACTACCATAAAAGCCACGTATAACAATCTTGGAACAAACACTTCTTTTGCACCGGGAGCCTGTGAAAATAACACCGTCAACGACAAACGGCAGAATAGAGTGGAAGGGAAAGACTCAAGAGGCATCGGGTTGATAAGTTGTAATAATTTTCATGATTAAAAAGGGGAGCTATCAACAACGACAATGGCGGCGCTGGTTGATGACGACGACGACGGCGATTAGCTACGGTGGCGGTTATGGCAGGAGTTTTCTGGTGGGTTTAGCTATCGAGAGGTTCGAACTCCTCAGCAGCGTTGTTTCCCTCACCGACGTTGACAACAATTGATACGTTAGGTCGTAAGTCTTGAAGTTTTCTTTGGAGATTTATTATGTTTTTGTACTTTAGATCTAAAAGTGGTGTAGATTTGGATGTCAAAGATGAATAACTTTTTTGTGTTTAGCTTTGAATCGGAGCTAGAAGCTGACGGAAAAAAGATTCCGGCAAAGAACCAAGAAAAAAAGAAAAAAAAAAAAATGACGTCAGCATGACGTCATCATGTTACTATTCCTAAAGCCGACGGTAATTAATATATATAATATGTATAATTTTGTAATCTACTTTTCCAAATGAGAGCACTATTTTCTGGTATCTACTTTTCAAAATGAATGACCGCTTTTTGGTCTCTATTTGTATATCCCGGTTATAACTATTTTTTAGGTCCCTAAATATCGTTAGTGACCAAGATTTAATGGTAATTATTTCTAATGACCAACTAAACACTATTCCAAACTCTAACAGGGTTAATCGTAACTAATTAGTGTTGTTAGTGACCAAATTAATCATAAGTTATGTCTTTCTTGTTGTGTCTATGAATAATAATATTTTTTTTTGAAATAAAAACTTTGGCACAAAAATTTAATATATATCTTTAATTGATATAATTTGGCACAAAAATTTAATATATATCTTTAATTGATATAATAGGACAGTAATGATGGGAAAGCAATAATCCTAAGGGGGGAGGGAGTCGACAGCGAGTTCAAGAGGGAGATGGAGGGAGATGAGGGAGTTTCGGCCGCCGGCCTCGCGAGCTCGGAGGGAGATGGGGGGCGCGAGCTTATAGCTCGCTGGGAGATGGAGGAAAGGGGTGAAGACAGGGACCGGAAGTGGCAGGTTTGGAAACTTCAATTTTGACCGTTAGAGGACCAAAAGTGGAAGAAAGAAAGCGCCAGGGACCAAAGTTGCAATTATGCTGAAACTTTTTTTTTATTATTTTCTTATATATATATACCCATTTAAACTTCCAAAAACACAACACACACTCCATATTAATTCCTAAAATGCCATTTTATTTTTTAAAAGAGTACATTACAACATAATTAAAACTACTTAAACCATCATAAACTAATTAAAAGTACTTAACATTACAACTTAATTTAAAAACATAAGAACATAATTTAGAAACATTACAACATATTAAACACTCATTTCTTCATCTCATAAACTGCTTCGGCATTTATGATCAAATGGTTCAAGTCGATGACCGCATCAGCAAGTTGTTCCATAGCAATTTCAATTGAAAAAGTATCTTGAGGAAAAGGAGAAAAAAAACAACTAATCAAGACGAAGCAAATGAATGAAGATTACAAGTTTTTCAACAAATCGCATCATCGAGCCACGGGGGCAATGTTGGAATGGGTCCTCAATCGAAAGCGTGATATTGCCGAGAAGTATGGTTGGAATTGTGACTTTTAGAAGTATTATCGTATTTTAATATTTGTGTAACGAACTTTTTAATTATATTAATGTTAGTTTTTAATATAATTTGGTTAACTATATTCTTGAAGGGTTTATAATGCAAAATTATTAATGTTAAGGATAAATAATGTAATTTTTAAAGAAAAGGTTGGAGTTTCGGTTGCCACTAAAAAAAGGTTGGAGGGTTGAAATGAGGTGGAGTAATTTGATTGATGAAGAGGGAGATGAGAGGGCAACCTTCCACCCAACCCTTATGAGGGGTTAGAAAATTTTGTAGAAAGCTAGTACTTGTTGACTGAAGTTTCTTCTTGACTAAAATATATTTGTATTTGTACTAAAATATTTTGTAAACACTAATGATGTGAATGTTGAAGCTCTATTTTATTTTTTGTAAAAATTTGTAATTTTTATATCAAAAGTCTACCTCTAATTTTTTGATAAAATACAATATTTTATATTACGTTTATAAGACCCATAAAGTTGCCATAATAAGACCCAATTTTGAAAAAATGTTTACACAGGACGTCACGTAATGAGTGGGCAGAACACGACTATTAATAGTAGTATTGATAAGGTATACTCAATAAAATATTAATCCATATTCTTTCAACTTTTTAAGATATTAAACTAAAAAAATTAAAAAATGTGGTAACGTCACGTATTCTTCAAATAAAAACTTCTCTTCATGCGCAGATTCTCATGCAAATGAAGAAGGACAGTGTAGTTCTATATCTCTCTGTTTTAGTGGTGTCCTAATACGTGTCTTAAGAGAGATTTTGAGCATCAAAGCCAACAGGTTCCACATTTCAATGATTATTTAGTTGTTTTCATGTGAATTAGGATTACTGATTTACTTATTAAGATTTTTTACGTTTTTGCATTTTTTTTATGCATCCATTAATTTAGAATTCGAAATGACAACAATTGACACGCTTAATCTGCAGTAACATCAAAATCCTAATTTAACTGATTTGTTCTTTCTTCTTCTTAGGGTTAGGCAGGGAACTTACATTTTTGGGACATTTCCCCTTGTAGCTGACTCCTTTTTATTTCTCTTTATTCCCTTTCTTTATTATCTACCAATAAACTAAAACAGGATTAAGATGTTCATAAAACGACACGTGACACAATCCTTGATCGACACGTGTCCTTTTAATTTATTTATTTATTAAATTAGCTTTTTTAATTGTATATAGATTCAATTTCCTTATTATACTTAGAATTAAACTCTAACTCTTGGCTTATAGATACAAACACATTATAACCTTATTTGATTGATCGTTTTCTCATTAATAAAATTGTCACTTTTTCTTTCTCAACTCTTCAACTCCTATAATTATAATAAGTTATTAACATGAAGACTTCAAAATAATTTGAGTTTACGATCCGAAATCACAAGGCTATTTGTCGTCATCCACTATGCTTACAAGTTTCGATCTTGATGTGATTCTAAAAATTTAAGGTAAATGTAACAATTGCCATTTTGGTCCCCTAACTATTGTAAATAAAAATCGGTGAAATTTTATGAAACTATGAAAATTTGGCGATAAACTGAGTGCTGGTACATTTTATTCAACGATACATAAATAAGATTAGATGACTAAGGATACCAAATCCTAGGGTATTATATCTAAAGCCTTAGTAGGATCAAATTTAAAGTTTGACAATATAACGTCAACTATTTAGATTAAATCACGGGTTAAACATTTAGCAAACAATGACTATCAATTAAATAATGTACAATTTCAAACAGTGTCGGCGGATAACTAATAATGGTACTAATAGGACAAAAACCGACACAACCTTTATATTATATGAAATGATTTATCCATGTTATGAATTTATTATTATAATAATTTATAAAAGTTGTACGCTCGTGATTATTTTTGATTGCTAAGCCCGGTGCTATAACGGAGTATGCCCATTCGTTTATGGAGAAACTTAAGTTTGTAGGACATATGGTCCGTAGGGAGGTGGACCAGATTGAGGCATATTGTGATGGTCTCCCGGTTAGTTATCGTGGTCTTTGTAGGCAACACACTACATTGTCTGCAGCCATTAAGGAGTCTAAGAGGTTGGATGATGATTTCAAAACTGAAAAAGTGGTGGAGAAAGCCGATGATAAGAAGTCGGGATTCAAGAGAAGATCTAATTGGTCTTCGGGTTCTAATAAGAAGTTCAAAAGTGGTTCTACCTCGAATGGAGGTAAAGACAAGAAGAAGAGTGGCACGTGGTGCCCCACTTGCAAGACTACTCATGATGGTCAATGTTCAGACAAGACCAAAAGGTGCCATAAGTGTGGTTCATCGGGGCATATTGCAGCTGATTGTAGGGATAGGATGTGTTGCTACAAGTGTCAAGAAACAGGTAATCTCATTGCAGATTGTCCACAGATGAAGAATGATGGAAGGAAGGCAGCCGCTCCAAAGTCAAGAGTT
>CM067169.1:133051921-133095993 GCA_034093135.1 Erigeron breviscapus | reverse complement strand
GAATTCTGGTACACTGCAAAATATGATGATGAAACTTCATCTATCAATTATACTCTCAAGGGAGGTACCAGATCCCTTGGTTTCACTGCTAGTCTACTCAGGTCTGTTCTACAGTTAAACTATTTTGAACAGAATGAGTTGCCAATCGAACTTCCCTCTGGTATCAATACAACGGAAGTGTGCAGACTGATGGGACACACATATATCATGGATGAGCATGGCCAGCTATCCAGGAAAGGAACTATCTACATGAGCAAACTGTCAGACTCATGGAGATACTTCTTCACCCACATTGTTGAATGCCTGGGAGGCAGTTCTGGAGGGTTAGACCAGATAAATCAAACCCATCTCCAGATTGCCTACTGCCTATGGTTTGGACTTAGAGTGGATTTTGCTCAGATTCTTTTTGATGATCTGGTAGAGCGTCTTAGAGTGAAAGGTAGAAAACCCTTTGTTCCTTATATCCGTTTTCTTTCACTCATGTTTAAAAGAGCTCTTGGAGACCAGTATGATTTTGAGACTACTCACTTTTCTGTGAGTGAGTATATAAGGGATCTGGTCAACCTCAGATCTCCACTGAACGAGGTAGATATTCCTCAGTCCATGCTCTCCTTTCAGAGAGAAGAAGCTGAAATGGCTCCAGGTAGAGGTCAAGTTATTGAAGGACCATCTGGTGACCAAGATGTACAGATCATAGAAGCTGTACAACCCATTAGACAAGTTGCTCCTGAAGGTCAAGGACCAAAAATTGTTGAACCTTCCAGACGACCTAGAACAAACAGGCGTCTGATGAGAGCTGGACTTCAGGTGAATCCTGAAAGACATCCTGGTGATGTAATGAATCTGGATGGGTCTCCGATTTTTTAGCAAGAGAATGTACCAGTTGTTGGGCAGGTGACTGATGAGGAGATTGAAAATGTGGCCCAGATTATTGAGCAGGTTGTTGAGGAAGTCGAACAAGATGTTCAGACTGATGAACATGTATCTGGTGAGCAAGAGGCTCAAATAGACTTGAATGTAGAGGCTGGTGAACAAGTTAATGAACAGGCTGGGAACAGACTGGTGATCAGACAGTTGGGATGGCTCCAGAATGGGATGGTGTAGATTCCCCAATGTCTGAAGGTTTTGATGTAAACATGAATTTCTTGGGTGATGAAGAAGAAAATATTGACACATCTGCTATTGCTTCAGTCACCCAACCAATTATATCTGCTGAAATGCCACCACCACCACCAGAATCAAATGAACCTCCACCAGAATCAAACATGCCACCACCACCACCACCTTCAATTCCAAGAAATACTCAATACTTCACTCCTGTAACCATTCAAACTTCACAATCTCAACCTCCACCAATTGAAACTCAAGTCAACGTATCTGAACAAACTGCAACTGAAGAGGACTGGGCACAAGTACCTCTCATGACCAGATTGACTTCCAATCTTGAACCTCCCAGTGGTCTCTCCACTTCATCTTCTGCCGAGGTCCAAGGCCTTTTAAGTAAGGTGGCGGACCTGGAGAGATCAATCCAGACTTCATCTCAGGTTATTTCAGACTTCAAATCTTATTATCAAATAACCTTGCATCTGAGATGAATCTGTTTGCTGGGAATGAGAAGCTTGTGTTTGAGAAGCTTGATGACCTGGTACTGGCCACAAACAACAATACTGAAAATTTCAAAGTGGCAGTCCAGGGATTAGAGACAAGGCTGGTTAGTTCTAGTTCAGACTGCAGTGACTGGTGAACTTGTTCAACCACTGGCAGGTCTGAAAGAAAAAGTTCAGAAGTTGGTTTCCAGGTAAGTTCTCTAGAGAGTAGATCAACACTTGATCAGGATGCAGTTGTCAGTACAATAAGTGATGAATGTACAAAGAAGTTCAGAATCAGTATGCTGAAAGAATTATCTGAAGAGATTCTGAGACTGTTCTTCGTACCATTCAAGATGGGGTGTTACCCCAAGTGGAGAAGTTGCTGGAAGAAAAGTTGCCAAAACACTTGCCTAAAGAAGTTGAAACTGTTAAAAAGGAAGTGCAGGCACTTAAGAAAGTTGTGACTGATACAACTCCAGTGGCAGGAAGAACATTTGGTGCACTGGACAGACATATGCTTGAACAATTATGGAATGATCTCAAGTCCAGAACTGGTGATCATTCCAAGGGGGAAAAGTCGTCTGGTGACCAAAAACAAGTGACACTGAAGCATTTGGCACAAAGAGCATTTGGCACTGAAGCAACTATGCTGTCTGAAGAAGCTGCTGGTACTGAAGCCAGTGAGCCCCAGTTTGAGTCCTTCCCAGATATACCAACAACTCTGAAGTCAGTTAAGGGAAAACAACAAATGGTATCTGGAGAAGAAGAGCAAACTGCTGAAGATGCTGATGATGAAACCTCCAAGAAGTTAGAACAAGAATGCATAATGATAGAGATCTTCAAAAGAAATCAAAAAGATGAACTGCTGGCCCATCAAAGGGAGATGGCATCTATGGGGACTCTGGACTCTTACAATGCTGGCAGGTTAGGCATAAATATTGATGTGTATAAAAAGATGAAGGAAGACCCCAGAGTTCATCAATGTCTGAATGCATTGAATGATGTTCATGTACGCTCATTTTACGCCGAAGAAGAAAAAGTTTATGATTCTATAATTTATGGCGTTAGTGTACCAGAACTCATCAGGCAAAGAAAGGAGGAACTGGTAAGCCTCCAGAAAAAGATCAGAAAGAACGCTGGTGCTCTGGAGATATAGTACAGAAAGAAACTGACTGGCTTACCAAAACTGACTGCCAAACAAATCAAAGCGATTAAAGATGCTGATGTAAGCAAATTCATTCCCCTGGACACTTCTCGAAAAATCAATCGTCAACAACTCCAATCTGCTGTAAAGCAAAAGAGAGTGTCCAAGGAAACTGAAGCATTGATCCAGACAGCCAAAGTGAAAGACAAGTACAATGAAATGTTAAATTTCAGGGCTGATGCTAGAAGGATCACTGGTGCTGAGATCAAATTAGCTGAAAATCATGAAGGCATGTCCAGGTTTGAAGTAAAGTTGACCAGGGAGGGTAACTTTACTGATGAAAGGAAAAGTACTTCAGTCCAAGCGTTTGGATGGAGTGAATTGAAAGAGATTGCTTTAACGTTCAGGGGGAAGACAAATGTGTCGACTGATGTTAAAGCATTTCTGAAAAGAGTTGAGAAGGTATGGAGAAGAAAGCAACAGATGGAAGTTGCAATGGGCATAAAATCGCCAGAATCAATACCATCTTCTCCATCACCAAAGAGAAAGGCTACTGAAGATGCTCCAGTACAGACATCGAAAAGAAGGGCCTAACTCTTATCATTTACTTGTTGTAAATTATTGTTTTATGAAAATTGTAAACTATTTATCAGTTGATGTATGTAATAATAGTTGCAATTTTTGATTCATATATGTAAATGATCAGATTTAGTCTAAGTTAGAACTTAAAAAATGAAACTGAAAACACTCATGATCTATAAAGTGTTTTCCAGTAACTTAGATTTTTTAGACAAATCAAAACTTGTGTTTTTCAAGCATACAAATTGTATAGATTTAAGCTTGAAAACACTTGCATTATTTCTAAACAAATAGGGGGAATTTGTTAGGTCCAGATTACTGGACTCGCTCCAGACTCGACTACTGGAGCCTTACTGAAGATCTGTCCAGAAATTATAAATACTGGACCTACTCCAGACTTGGAATCTGGAGTCCCTCTGAAGATTTGTCCAGAAATAATGGAAGACCAGTGAGCAAATACTTGTATAGGAAATCTGGAGTATTCTCCAGATTAGCTCACTGGACTTCACCCCAGTCCAGATGTACTCTACTGAAGACGTTCTCACTGAAGTCAAAGACTGAAGTCAGAATAAAGAAAACTGACAAATGGCGGAGTCCACTGGAAGTCTTACCAGATCTGTACACTGGAGGATTGTCAGTGTTCTAGACCTTACAAGTCTGAACCCTGATATCGAGGAATTGACTTTTGCCTTTACACACTTTCCAAAGAACAATCCACTTGTTCTTTACCAAAGTTTATGCGTGTAAAGGTGGTTGGTTAAAAGAATAAAGTCATTTGATGTGACTTTATCCTTATACCTTATCCAATGCATTTAATGTTCTTGTCGGATCATTAAATGCATGCAACCATATTTGTACGGCACAAAATTCACTGGTGAATTTTGTTGCCTATAAATACAAAGTCATTTCCTTGAGAAAATACTTTTAAGCATACATTTTGCATTAGAGTGAATTTGTCTAAATACTCTCGATCTTAAACTGGGATACTTCACAACTTTAAGTATCTCGATCCAAAAGAGTTATTTGACAAATATAGATCATTTGTAATTCATAGGTGTTAGGATACATACTTATTTGTATTATCTTGATTCCGCACAACCTTGCATTTTATTTAACATCATAAATAAAATACACCTTGAAAAATACATAATGTTCCACTTTACTTGTTTATTGCTTTAAGTCTTGTATTACTTTATTTATATACTTGCATTTATATTTAAGTAATACTAGTCCATTCTAGTGATTATTAGACTTGTTGTATTTTACACTTTCTAGGTTAACCATCGTATTTCAGGGACCTCACACTGCACAAACACGAAACAAGTATGGATTGTCCCAAAAATAATGCTTAACAAGATATGATCTAAACTTATCAAATGCAAAGACCACTGCAAGCAATTCCTTTTCTGTAGTGGTGTAATTCTGCTGGGCGGGGTTCAAAGTTTTACTAGCAAAGTAAATGGGTTTGAAATGTTTCTCAACCCTTTGCCCTAGCACAGCTCCCACAGCATAGTCACTTGCATCACACATCAACTCGAAAGGCAATTCCCAATCTGGAGCTACCATGATAGGAGAATCAGTCAACTTCTCCTTCAATACCTGAAAAGCACTCAAACAAGCATCATCAAAAACAAAAGGAACGTCCTTCTCCAACAAGTGGGTCATAGGACGAGTAATCTTAGAGAAATCCTTAATAAATCGACGATAAAAACCTGCATGTCCAAGAAAACTCCTTCCCCCTTTCACATTGGAAGGCGGGGGTAATTTGGCAATTACATCTATCTTAGCCCGATCAACCTCAATCCCGTCCTTGGACACTTTATGCCCTAGCACAATACCCTCAGTCACCATAAAATGACACTTTTCCCAATTCAAAACAAGGTGTGCCCTCTCACACCGTTCCAACATCCTATCCAAATTACTCAAGCAAGAATGAAAAGAATCCCCAAAAACTGAAAAATCATCCATGAAAACTTCCATGGAAGTTTCAAGCATGTCCTGGAAATAGCAATCATGCACCTTTGAAAGGTGCCAGGGGCATTACACAAACCAAACGGCATACGCCGATAAGCAAAAGTGCCAAAGGGACAAGTGAAAGTGGTTTTCTCTTGGTCCTTGGGATCAATGGGTATTTGAAAGTACCCGGAAAACCCATCCAAGAAACAAAAATATTCATTCCCTGCAAGACGTTCCAACATTTGATCAATGAAAGGAAGGGGAAAATGATCCTTACGGGTGGCATCATTAAGCTTACGGTAGTCTATACAAACCCGCCAACCCGTAATAGTCCTAGTGGCCAAAAGCTCCTTATTATCATTTTCAATGACTGTCATGCCCCCCTTTTTGGGCACACAGTGGACAGGACTTACCCATGAACTATCAGCAATAGGAAAAATGATTCCTGCATCAAGAAGCTTAATTACCTCTTTCTTAACTACCTCCTTCATATTAGGATTCAGCCGCCTTTGTCTCTGGACAACAGGCTTAACATCATCAAGAAAATCAATTTTATGCTGGCAAAAATTAGGACTAATACCTGGAATATCTGTGGTCTTCCAAGCAAAAGCCCGCTTATGGGCTTTAAGCACAGACAAGAGACGGTATTTCTCGTCACTCGAGAGTGAAGACGAGATAACCACTGGAAGAGAAGACTCACCTGACAGATATGCATACTCTAGATGGGTTGGAAGTGGCTTGAGCTCCAAGTCAGTAGGTGGTACATCAACAGAGTTAGGTACCCTTGAACTCCCGTCAGCAACTACCTCCTCAAAAGTCTCGTCCTCAGGAGGTGATTCATCCAAGCTCAGTGCCATGACCTCTGCAAACAAAGCTTCATCAGTAATTTCTCCAGATCCTAAATTAGCAATCTCTTCCTCTCCAATATCTGTCTCCATGAATTCCTGAAATTCTTGATCTAATGCATCATCAATGACATCAATCCTGAAACAAGTCTCATCATTAGAATATGAATGCTTGATAGACTTTTCAACATTAAACACAATCCTATCAGTTCCTACGCCTAAGGAAATCTCTTTATCCTTCACACGGATGATAGCATCCGCGGTATTAAGGAATGAGCGTCCAAGAATAAGAGGGACCTTCGTATCTTCCTCCATCTCGAGGATAACGAAGTCAACTAGAAAAACAATGTGGCCAACTCTGACGCTAATGTTCTCAGCAATCCCGATGGGATACTGAAATGAATGGTCAGCAAGTCTTATACTCATGCGAGTAGGGCGAAGGACTCCCAAGGACAACTTGGCATAAACCGAGTAAGGCATCAAATTGATGCTAGCCCCTAAATAAGAGTTCTAATAGAGCAAGTGATAAGGAAGTGATAAGGAAACTCCCTGGGTCTTCAAGCTTTGGTGGAATGCGGTTCTGCAAGATAGCAGAACACTCGGCATTAAGAAAAGTAGCCTTTGCCTCTTCAAATTTCCCTTTGTCTGTCACAAGCTCCTTAATGAACTTGGCATAATTGGGCATCCCCTGAATAAGATCAACTAAAGGAACATTAATATGAACATTTTTGATCATGTCCACAAACTTGTTATATTGCTCCTTCAGCTTTGCTTTCCTGAACCTTTGTGGAAATGGTATCTTTGGCTTGTTGGTTTAACCTCTGGAACTACAGACGGTTGTGGTGGAGTGACCGGAGTCTTCACGGTCGGATCTTCCTCCATCTCTATCTCTTCATCAACATCATCATCATCGCTCCCTTTATCCTGCACATTTGAAACAACAACCTTAGGTATAGGAGGTGGGTCATAAGACTTACCAGTACGAGTGGTAATGGCATTAGCTTGCTCATTACGGGCTGGAGTTGAAGTGTATTTCTGTCCCTAATTAAACTGAGGCTAGGATTCTGCTGTGTAATCTATACAAACCCGCCAACCCGTAATAGTCCTAGTGGCCAAAATCTCCTTATTATCATTTTCAATGACTGTCATGCCCCCCTTTTTGGGCACACAGTGGACAGGACTTACCCATGAACTATCAGCAATAGGAAAAATGATTCCTGCATCAAGAAGCTTAATTACCTCTTTCTTAACTACCTCCTTCATATTAGGATTCAGCCGCCTTTGTCTCTGGACAACAGGCTTAACATCATCAAGAAAATCAATTTTATGCTGGCAAAAATTAGGACTAATACCTGGATATCTGTGGTCTTCCAAGCAAAAGCCCGCTTATGGGCTTTAAGCACAGACAAGAGACGGTATTTCTCGTCACTCGAGAGTGAAGACGAGATAACCACTGGAAGAGAAGACTCACCTGACAGATATGCATACTCTAGATGGGTTGGAAGTGGCTTGAGCTCCAAGTCAGTAGGTGGTACATCAACAGAGTTAGGTACCCTTGAACTCCCGTCAGCAACTACCTCCTCAAAAGTCTCGTCCTCAGGAGGTGATTCATCCAAGCTCAGTGCCATGACCTCTGCAAACAAAGCTTCATCAGTAATTTCTCCAGATCCTAAATTAGCAATCTCTTCCTCTCCAATATCTGTCTCCATGAATTCCTGAAATTCTTGATCTAATGCATCATCAATGACATCAATCCTGAAACAAGTCTCATCATTAGAATATGAATGCTTGATAGACTTTTCAACATTAAACACAATCCTATCAGTTCCTACGCCTAAGGAAATCTCTTTATCCTTCACACGGATGATAGCATCCGCGGTATTAAGGAATGAGCGTCCAAGAATAAGAGGGACCTTCGTATCTTCCTCCATCTCGAGGATAACGAAGTCAACTAGAAAAACAATGTGGCCAACTCTGACGCTAATGTTCTCAGCAATCCCGATGGGATACTGAAATGAATGGTCAGCAAGTCTTATACTCATGCGAGTAGGGCGAAGGACTCCCAAGGACAACTTGGCATAAACCGAGTAAGGCATCAAATTGATGCTAGCCCCTAAATAAGAGTTCTAATAGAGCAAGTGATAAGAAAAACTCCCTGGGTCTTCAAGCTTTGGTGGAATGTGGTTCTACAAGATAGCAGAACACTCGGCATTAAGAAAAGTAGCCTTTGCCTCTTCAAATTTCCCTTTGTCTGTCACAAGCTCCTTAATGAACTTGGCATAATTGGGCATCCCCTGAATAAGATCAACTAAAGGAACATTAATATGAACATTTTTGATCATGTCCACAAACTTGTTATATTGCTCCTTCAGCTTTGCTTTCCTGAACCTTTGTGGAAATGGTATCTTTGGCTTATTTGGTTTAACCTCTGGAACTACAGACGGTTGTGGTGGAGTGACCGGAGTCTTCACGGTCGGATCTTCCTCCATCTCTATCTCTTCATCAACATCATCATCATCGCTCCCTTTATCCTGCACATTTGAAACAACAACCTTAGGTATAGGAGGTGGGTCATAAGACTTACCAGTACGAGTGGTAATGGCATTAGCTTGCTCATTACGGGCTGGAGGTGGAGTGTATTTCTGTCCCGAATTAAACTGAGGTCTAGGATTCTGCTGTGTGTTGCTAGGAAGAGTCCCCGTGGGCCTAGCAAGAGCTGCCATCCTACTTTCGAGATCCTTGAAGTTAGCACCCTGATTTTTCATGTTGATCTCCACCTTCCCGTTTATCTGATCCAACCTCTCACTCAAAGCCTTAGTATCATCCCTGATCATTTGAATGCTAGTGTTTGTTTCAACTTGATTACTAGCCAACTGCTTCATCATCTCCCTCAACTCGGCATTAGGATCGGCATTAGAAGAAGAAGAACCTGATCCTTGTCCTTGCTGAGTCTGCTGTTGTGGCTGATTCTGATAATTATCTCTTTGCCACCTGTTACCTGAAAAATGAGGAGCATTAGCCTGAAAAGAAGAGTTATAAGAAGGATTACCTGAAGGCCGGTTCTGAAAACCGGTGTTGCGGTGGAAGTTCCCTTGGGGTTGATTCTGAACATAGTTCACATCCTCGGGGCTCTTATTAGGACACTCATCAGAATAGTGCAATTCTCCGCAAAAATCACACCCGTCAGCTAGAACCTTAACATCCTTCTCAAGTGCACTAAACCTAGTCTCTTGAGCAGTAAAGCTCCTATCCATGCGCTCAGATAGCGCCTTAATCTCTCCAATAACTGCCGAATCGTTACTAGCTTCAGCCTTAGCAACTCTCCCTTGGTTAGTGCCCTTCTTCATCTTCCTTTCATTCTTCAAGAACCTTTCATCATCCATAGTTGAGTTATCCTTTGCCATGTCTTCCAAGATCTGATAACCTTCATTGGGTGTAATGTTATTGAAACTACCCCCAAAAGCATATCCCAATTCTCGTTTAGACTTCTTATTTAACCCATCAAAGAAAAGCTCCACATATTGTTCCCTAGTCAAATTGTGACCGGGACAATTTCTCAACATTTCCTTGAAACGAACCCAAGCATCCACAACATCTTCTCCATCATCTTGTTCAAAAGACCTAATCATATTCTCCAACCTTCTTTGAGTTCTGAGTGAATAAAACTCACCAATGAAAGCCTCCTTAAGTTGGTCCCAAGTAGTGATTGAATTCTCTGGAAGATCATTGAACCAATCAAGTGCTTCTCCGGTGATTGAGATGGGAAATGTCTCAAGTTTCACGGCATTCATTTGATTTTGACCATATTGATAAAGCCGAGCCAACTTTTCAAACCTATCCAAGTGTTGGTAAGGATCCCATTTCCTTTTTCCATCAAATTGTTGCTCTTCTATGCTCTTGAGATGATTTCCTTTCAAATTGAAAGTGTGATCAATGGCCGGAGGTCTAATGGCAGAGCCACGGCTGGTTGGAATAGTTCGAACCCTCTCGCCATAGCGAGTGTCATTTGGATCCCTTGGTTGTTCGTCACCCATCTCCTCTTGCTTAACTTCTAAATTGAAGAATTCGTCTAAATAAAACCCTTCCTCGTCTGAATCAGGAGTGGGTTTAGCTATAGGTGAGAACGGTGTTGGTATAGGTGTTGTGGGTTCAATGAAATTAAACCGACGCCCTCTTGGTCTTCTCGGAGTAGACAAAGGACTATGCAACGGTAGACCCGAAGAACGTAAGTTCATCAACTAAAACAATACCTGCAAACACACAACTAACACAAACACGTCAAATGCACCTGTGATAAGAAAAGAAAACTAAACTAATAAAACAAGTAACTTCCTCACGCATGAGAAAGGATCAAACCACTAAATTAACAACTAAATTGGCACACAATCCCCGGCAGCGGCGCCAAAAACTTGATGTGTGAAATCGAGTTTGTAAAATTTATAAACAAGTACCCACTAAAAACCGACTACTACACACTTTCAGGCAGTGGACCTGATCACATATAGTATAGTAAGTAGTAAGTCCGAGATCGTTCGCAAGGATTGGTTTTGAAATAATTGTTTGCTAAAGTAGTTTTAGAAAAAAGGATGGAACCGTAGCCGAATTGCTACCTAACTTTGACAATTTGAAATTAAAGAAATTGAAATGACAAGACAATTAAAAGTAAAGAAAGTTCAGACAATATAAATAAAGATCATCCACTTCGAATCCACTTGACTTCTGCTATGATTGCACACGTTAAAGATCAAATTCTTTAGAGTTGACAAGATAATCGTGAAAGGATAAAAATGCTCGCGTGGTACCACCAACTGCTCGCAAATCACCCAAACACCTAAGTTGCTAGTTTAATTACCCAAGCCGGTACCACCAATGCCTAGAAAATCTACCCAACAATTAGTTTGCTTGATTATCCAATTACCAACTATGCCTATGTGAATGAAAACGTGGTACCACCAACCGTTTCTAAACAAGTTTACCGATTAATTCCTATTATAGATTTGACATTCACCGTCATACCATGAACCGGTGTCAACCGACCGTAGACAATCGAATTGAAACGATAAACATATTCACCTAGTACCACTAACGATGAACACATAAACCATCAACATCAAAGAATAAATCACAAGGAATTAATTGATAAAGATCACGACACAACGATAATTGAATCAATTCTTGAATTAAAATATTGTAATCATATCATTCGTCAAGTTTCATCAAAGTGGATGATTAAAAATCTAGCCACTCATGCTAAATTGAAAATAGCAAACGAAATAGAAAGAGAACATATTGTACCAATGATTGTTGAATTTAAATTGCAAGACAGAAAATTAGATACGATCTAGATGGGTGTTCTTGAATCTTCAATGTATCCAATGATGAAATCTGAGATGATCCTTGAAAGAATTCGTGGTAGAACAGCTCCTAGAAAGAAAACTTGATAATTTGGAAATAGGGTTTATTTTTCTATTTATACCTCCCCAAAATCTGATGCAAAGAAGGCTGAACCCTGAGTTCCCCGTGCACTCACTGCGGCGCAGTGAGCCTTGTGCACCCTTCACTGCGGCGCAGTGAGATATCCATGGAATTGTAATTCTTTTGGTGACTGCGGCGCAGTGGGGATGCTTCACTCCCACTGCGGCGCAGTGATAATCTTCTGGAATTCATGTGGCCTTCTCTCAAGTGATTGCAGCGCAGTGGGGCAACATCCCTCCCACTGCGGCGCAGTTGAAACTTGCTAAAATCTTTGGTTCTTCTTTATTAACAGCTCTCGAACACTCGGATCAACATCTTGGCCTAAAATCGTCAGAAAATGCACCAAATGGACGCACAACCTGCTAAGAACCTGAAAGCACTAACAAACACCATAAATGCATACAAAATTGACTCAAAACACATACGAAAAAGGCCAATAATGATGTGGGCGATCTATATAAATTGGTCACATCAGTAACCAGGCATAGGTCCTGTACCAAAAATCGATCCAACCACCTGCTCAGCAAACGATGGTTCTGCCGAACCTGATCCTCCAGCATCTGCACCAGCCTGCGTACCTGCAAAAGATCCAAAGCTAACAGGGTTATCGGGCCCCGTTCCTCCAAGATCATGGGAAGGAGCAACCTCGAACTGACGCTCTGGTGGAAAGAAGAAACCACCACCAGCCTGTGCTCTGGAATAAATATACTGGGAGGGCGGTAGTCGGGAATAGGATCAGGTCGATGGAACTCCTGACCCGTATACTGGGCCTCCCACATGGGCTGATAGCGCTGCTGATCATGCATCACACGCCCCACACCTGAACCAACCCATCTGAAATCACTATCCATCCTCTGCTGGAACTGCTCATGGGAATGCTGAAACTGCTGCTGAGATTCCCACATGTTACTAACCAAAGTCCCCAAAGAAGAAAAATCCCATGGACCTGAAGGGGCGGCAGAAGAAGAAGATGGCCCCTCAGTAGGTGTAGCGGTGGCACGACGCTTAGTACGTCGTGCGGGCTCTAGCGGCTGCTCTGGTGCATCAGCCATCTCCGCATCATCATCATCACCTGCCTCTGCCTCCTCCTCATCATCAGAGGCAGCACCACCAAAATCAATCAACTCAGGAATAGCATTCTTATGAGCTAGAGGCTTAATCAATTTCCAACGCTTCAAATCATTCCAAGTGAACGGCTTCATAGGTTTGCAGTTCAAAGCGACTGCATTATCAGCACCCTCAAAATACTTCACCATCTTGGAAATAAAATGACCACATACTAACCCCCTATCACGAACTCCTTTTGTCCCCATATGTTTGGCCAACACATAGGGAGCACAAGCTTTCCTATAAACATCACCTTCATCAAACAACCTCAATAACCATAAATCCTCCATATATAACTTGTCCGGATGATTAGTCCTTTGGACAAAGGAATGGACTAACATCTTGTGGAACAAGCGCAAAATAGGCGACTGAAGTGTATTCGCCCCACAAGCTGCGCGCCAAGCGCGACCCCCAGACACCCGGTTGTAGTAGTCTCTAAAATCACCTGCATCCCTATTAAAACCAGAAGTAGTCCTAACAGCAGTGGCTAAGAGACGCTCGAAAGCAGGATCATCCAACATCTCTTGGGTGTACATCCCCGTGCACAACCCAAACTCAGCAATAGTAAGGTTTCTATTAACACCCCCACAACGAAAGAAAATGACCTGATCAGCAAACACATCCTTTGCTTTCTCTATGTTCTCAACAGAAATAGTCGAATAAACCTCCAAACACCACTCCTTACAAACTATCTCCCGATTCCGAAATATATCAAACCACAAACTAAATTCTTTGGCAACGGGATTACCATCAATATCATTCGAACTACCCATCAAATGCATATACCTACTTATACCCCCACGAGCATTTAACGTATCCAACATACTAGATTCCATGTACCTTGGTTCAACTATGTCTTTTTGAAAAATAGTGGCCAACCTGTTGGTATATTCAACCTTCTTCTCGGGAGGAGCTCTAGGGAATCGTAACCACGGGTGGGTAGGAATTCCCATAGCAGTGGCTTCAGGAGTAAGACCACTCTCAACAGGTGCAGCAGCCGACGAGCTTCTTGCCTTGCCTCGTCCTGCACGGCTAGAGGAAGCGGGTTCCTACACATACAAGAAACAATTAAAACATTGAAACCCGACATATAAGCATATATATATAAGCATAACCATGGCAGGGCTGAAATAGGTCGAGTTGCGGCGCAACTACCTTCATTGCGGCGCAACTTCACTATCTGTAATTCAGTTGCGGCGCAACTGGCTGTTTTCTGGGTTGAGTACGAGCAGCAGCAGGGATGAACAACAAAATCCCCACCATATTCAAATAACAATTTAATTCTTAGAGTTTATCAATTAATCAAGACAACTTAAAGAAACCCTAATTCAAATCAAGAACATAATGATATACAAACAAACCATCGAATTCCCATCACATATACCCTCATTGTTCTTGCAAATCCCTCACAAATTCGAACTTAATAAGCAAATTAAGCATAAAATCTATATAAATTTGAATGTATGCAAGAACATTATTAACTTAACTAATTAAAATCAACAAGAGAGGTTAAAGAATCACATACCTTTCCCGTTCTTGTCATTATGATGATTAACAAAAAGAAAGATTGAAGATTTAAGAAAAGAAAAGGGGACAATAGTGATGGATCGGCTGGGATTTTGGAGAGAAGGGTTCAATAATTGAAAAGTGTAAGTGTGTGTGAGTCTCACCAACCGATCCCCCTTTTAATTTAAAGCTTGACCCGGGTTGCGGCGCAACCCCACTCGTTGCAGGGCAATGCCTTATTTTTGAATTTATTAATTTATTTTTTTTTTTAGATTTTTGATTTTTCTGAAACATGACACGTTGCGGCGCAACAACTACCTGCGGCGCAACTGAAAAACAGAAAGATAGGTTGCGGCGCAACTTGTATAGTTGGCACAACCCAACAGAAGCATTGCGGCCCCTCCCCCGCACTTACCTTTGTTTTCTTCCTTGAAAACGACTTATCGGAAGGCATGAGAGCGGCTCCTACCTGCAATTCTTATTAAAACACATTACCAATGACAAATAAACAATAATGAAAACAAGAAACACGGGTTGCCTCCCGCGAAGCGCTTAAGTTATTAACGAGTCTTTAGCTCGACTCACAGTCCTTTCTTCATTGATCCATTCCGAAAAATGGAAGCTCGTCAACGACGACTCCCACATTTTCCTCTTCTTCATAATAAAGCTTCAACCTGTGACCATTAACAATAAAAGAAGCTCCATCCGATTTAAACAATTCAACATAACCAGATGGATAGACATGTTTGATCACAAAAGGGCCGGTCCACCTAGAAGTCAACTTGGGTTGCTTGAACTTATACTTGGAAAGGAACAACAAAACTTTATCACCGGCTTTAAAATCCTTCTTTCTAATCCTACGATCATGCCATACCTTAGTCCTCTCTTTGTAGAGCCTAGAATTCTCATAAGCATTCAACCTCAACTCATCTAACTCATGTAATTGCAACATTCTCAATTCACTACTTTCAACTAAGTCCATATTGCAATTCCTAAGAGCCCAATAAGCTTTATGCTTTATTTCTAAAGGCAAATGACATGTCTTCCCATAAAGCAACCTATAAGGTGTAGTCCCAATTGGAGTCTTAAATGCGGTTCTAAAAGCCCATAGCGCATCATCCAACTTCTTAGACCAATTTTTAGGATTATCACCTATGGTTTTCTCTAAGATTCGTTTTAAAGCCCTATTAGTATTTTCTACTTGGCCACTCGTTTGCGGGTGATAAGAAGTAGAGAAACGATGATGAACACCATACCTCTTTAACACCTTAACAAGTTGGTGATTCGCGAAATGAGTTCCACGATCACTGATTAAGGCCTTAGGACAACCAAAACGACAAAACAATTTCTTTAAGAAATCAATGACAACCCTTGCATCATTAGTTGGCAAGGCTTTAGCCTCGGCCCATTTTGAAACATAATCAACCGCCACTAAAATGTAAAGACACTTATTTGAAGGCGGAAAGGGTCCCATAAAATCAATTCCCCAAACATCAAATACCTCACAAACCTGAATGAAGTTCTGTGGCATCTCGTCCTTCTTTGAAATGTTACCTTGACGTTGACAAACTTCACACGTCTCCGCTAATGTTTGAGCTTCCTTGAAGATTGAAGGCCAATAAAATCCTGCGTCGAATACCTTCTTACCGGTTACAGATGGTCCATAATGACCACCGGTTGGTCCATAGTGGCATGCATCCAAAATCTTCTGGGTTTCTGCACCGGACACACATCTCCTGATCATGCCATCTGCACACATTCGAAACAAATATGGTTCTTCCCAGAAATAATGCTTAAGCTCAGAAAAGAATTTCTTTTTCTGTTGATAAGACATTTCCTTAGGAAGAACCCCTGCACATAAATAGTTAGCAATGTCTGCATACCATGGGTCCTCCTCCACATCCACCTGCATTAGAAACTCGTCAGGAAAAGCATCATTAATATCATGCTCCTTTAACTCCTCAAGGTGAGGGTTTTCGAGCCTACTTAAGTGGTCGGCTGCCACATTTTCAGCCCCACTTTTATCTTTAATCTCAATATCAAATTCTTGTAAAAGTAAGACCCAACGAATTAAACGAGGCTTAGCATCTTGTTTCGAGAACAAGTACTTCAAAGCCGAGTGATCGGTGAACACAATAGTCTTATTCAAAACCAAATAGGGTCTAAACTTATCAAAGGCATAAACCACGGCCAACAATTCTTTCTCGGTCACGGTATAGTTCTGTTGAGCCGGGTTTAAGGTCTTGCTAGCATAGGAAATAGGGCGGAAATGTTTATCCTCCCTTTGGCCTAACATGGCCCCTAAAGCAAAGTCGCTAGCATCACACATTAACTCAAACGGTAATGACCAATTAGGTGGAGACATAATGGGTGCATTGGTCAATTTGTCTTTAAGTAAGTTGAATGCATTTAGACACTCCTTATCAAAATTGAAAGGGACATCCTTTTCTAACAACTTGGTCATTGGCCGGGTAATTTTCGAAAAATCCTTTATAAACCGACGATAGAACCCGGCATGACCCAAAAAGCTTCTAATTGATTTGACATTAGTGGGTGGAGGCAACTTAGCTATAACATCAATTTTGGCTTTATCTACCTCTAAACCCGCTTTTGAAACTTTGTGCCCCAACACTATCCCCTCTTTTACCATAAAGTGACACTTTTCCCAATTCAAAACCAAGTGTGCCCTTTCACACCTTTCAAGCATTTTATCAAGACTATTAAGACAACTCTCAAAAGAACTACCAAATACCGAAAAGTCATCCATGAAAACTTCCATGGAAGTTTCGATCATGTCTTGAAATATTGCAAGCATACATCTTTGAAAAGTTCCAAGGGCATTGCAAAGACCAAATGGCATCCTCCTATAGGCATAAGTGCCAAAGGGACAAGTAAAGGTGGTCTTTTCTTGGTCCTTGGGGTCAATGGGTATTTGGAAGTACCCGGAGAACCCATCCAAAAAGCAAAAATACTCGTTACCGGCGAGCCGTTCGAGCATTTGATCAATAAAGGGCAAGGGAAAATGGTCTTTGCGGGTAGCATCATTTAATCTCCGATAATCTATACATACCCTCCACCCCGTGACAGTCCTAGTGGGAACCAATTCATTTTTGTCATTTAAAACTACGGTCATCCCACCCTTCTTCGGTACACAATGCACCTTTCTTCGGTACATAATGCACCCGGCAACGACGCCAAAAACTTGATGTGTGAAATCGAGTCTTAAATTTTATAAACACGAATCACCTAGCGACTGACTACAACACACTCACAGGCAGTGAACCCGTTCGTATGCAGTATAGTTAGCTTGGTAAATCCGAGGTCGATCACAAGGACTAAAGTAAGCAATTGTTAAAATGAAGTAGTTCAAACAGAAAAGAGGGGTTTTGTGACCGAATTGTCACGTTGCGATTAGTTAGTAAATTCAGTTAGTAATCCCTCGGGATTAATCGAAAAGAGAGTTTTGTTTAAAACAATAATTTAAAAGGAATCCATCTCGAATCCGCTCAACAACATGTTTAGATTGCACATAAATGAAGTTCAAATCCAATTTAAGTTGATTAAATAACCGAGACTCAAACAAAGCACCAACCCCGTACCCGTCAAGTTAATAACTTTTTACGACTCTCTTGCTTAAACAAGTTTCATTACAAAGACCGGTACCCCAAGACATCTTTTATAACTTCCCTAATCAAACAATTGTTTTGGTTATTAAAATAACAATTATATCTACCGATTGTACCCAACCGTTAACACATTAATTCCTATTATCATTGAACGATTATCTACCGTACCCGTCATAGATCCAATCATTTGTACCCAAACAATCAAAATGAAATATATGTAATCAATAATTACCATTAAAGACACACATAAATCACCAATCAATTCAAGATAAATTAAAAGGAAGAAATACGCTAAGATCTCGATATAACGTTAAATGAAATCAACATTGAATTATAAAAATTGTGATGGATGATAAAGTGATTAGCCACTCATATCACGATAAATAACACTAACAATTATCAAATAGATAAAATCCATAATAAAAATTGTATAGTAATATAGTCTTGTAATTAAGCAACTAATAATTATAAAATAAAAAGTGAAGAAGTCGAACGAGTGGATGATAGCTGAATGATGTATTCGACTTTTGTTTTATGCGGCTGCTGCTTCGAACCAATCCCAGAAATCCTTTTATTTTTGGCGGCTACCCCAAAACTTCCACCAGACACCCCCGAATTGATAAAACATGTAGTATATATAATCTTAATGCATGTATATTGTTGCCTCATGCCACCGACTTCCCATCTCTCGGCCATAATTCTTTTGGGCTGGCCCACGTGACAACCACCACTCCTATTTTCTTTTTTTAGCCCAATTGCATGATACCAACAATACTAATAATGAATATCAATTGTGAATGTAGTGTCCAGCCGAGCACCTGTAGCATTTTATTCCTCACCTTCTAATTTATATTTATGCGACAATATTTATGCGTCACATTTTTTTGTCTTTTCGGCTCCAATCTTTATTTTCTTCATAATTAATCTTTAATTAGTCCACTTTTATCGCATTTCATCTTATAGACCTACCGTAAGCACTCATTTCACTTTTAAATGTCGTTTTCTCCAGAATTATGCTCAAGTACCTGTTAATATCCTGAAACACTAACAAATACCATAAACGCACCAAATGTGTACAAAACGACTCGAAAAGCACTTAAAAACAATTAAATACTATGTGAGAAATGGGCATAAAATAAGGCATATCAATGTTTTACCTGCCCTCGTTGTGATTGCATTCACATGCTCATTTCTAGCATTAGGAGGGGTGTATTTCTGCCCTTGGTTGCTTGACTGAGGCTTCGGGTTCTGTTGAGTATTACTCGGTAGAGTACCGGGTGTTCTATTAGAATTCCCGAGCCTTTCAAGCCTTCCTTCCAAGTCCTTAATTGTGGCTTGATGATTCTTTGCCCCTTGATCCAACTTATGTCCGAGCCCATCCAATCGAGTAGTCAAAGCATCCAACACAGAACTCACCTTCTTTGACTCTTCTGCAACATGCTCATTAGTTGCTCTCTGGGCACTAATAAAATCCTTCATTATATCCTTTAGTTCTGAATCTGAACCTTGTTGATTCTGATTGTTGAACCTGCTGAACCTGTTACCACCAAAACCAGAACTGTTAGTATTATAAGAAGAAGAAGAGGATAAGAACTACCTGGTTGCCGGTTTTGAAAACCGGTGTTGCGGTTGAAGTTCCCTTGTTGTTGGTTCTGAACAAAGCTAACATCTTCAGCTGGCTTTTGGGGGCAATCCTCGGTATAATGCAAATCTCCGCAGATGTCACATCCATCAGCCATAACTTTCATATCCCTTTCCAAGCTCTTGAACCTTCCTTCTTGACTATCAAATCTCTCATCCATACGCTTTGAGAGAGCCTTAACTTCAGCAACAACTTTGAATCTTCGCTACTTTCAACTAGCACATATTACCATTAAAGACACACATAAATCACCAATCAATTCAAGATAAATTAAAAGGAAGAAATACGCTAAGATCACGATATAACGTTAAATGAAATCAACATTGAATTAATAAAATTGTGCAATCCTTACATATTGTCTCACTTCATCAAGATGGATGATAAAGTGATTAGCCACTCATATTAAAATAAGAATAACAAATCAAATATGATGAATTCATTGTTACCGAATACAAGAAATCGAAAGCAATGAACGAAATAAATCCAATCGTAATCTCGATCTTCAAAAGTGATAAAACTGATCAAAAGTCTCCTCCAAAGGTTTTAAAAACGGCTGGAATTCGTAAGATAGGGTTTATGGAATTATTTGCAAGCTATATATATTTTTCCAAAAAAATATCAAAATACCGTCACCCACTGCGGCGCAGTTAAGGCACTGCGGCGCAGTGGCTCTTCTATCTGTTGACTTTCGTTGACTGATGGCTGCTGAAGACATGTGGAGCTGCGGCGCAATGTATGTGACTGTGGCGCAGTCAATATCTCGACCAATTAACTGCGGCGCAGTGGACTAACTGCGTCGCAGTCCTTCAGATAGCAGCCTAGTGCGTCGCAGTGACTTGTAGTGCGTAGCAGTCTGGTCCTGAACAACTTCAACTTCTAATTCATGCCTAGTAAACATTATGTAAGCGCTCATTTTACTTAAAAATGTCGTTTTCTACAGAAATCATGCTCAAGTACCTATTAATATCCTGAAACACTAACAAATACCATAACGCACCAAATATACACAAAACGACTCGAAAAGCACTTAAAAACATCTAATAAATCCGTGGGAAATGGGTATAAAATAAGACATATCAGTTATTTCCTTCGCTCGAAAGAGCACATCAGTTGTATACGAGTTCCATTTTTGTTGCTTCATTCTAGCTCATATCTCTTTCTTTCGTCTTTTTTAATAGTTGGGTGAGCGCACATTGAATGAAGTGATGACTAAATGAATAAACTTTTCATGAACTACGATAAATGGTGAAAGTACTTGGACCGTAATAGTAGTCTTTGGAGAGAATTTCGTCTATTCTCTTGAGTGAACTTTATTTTATTGCATCTATGATTTGGACGGATTACTTACTGCCAATAGGTTGCTGACGATTCAACAAGAAGTTCAACAACATAAATTATTGTAAATAGGATTATATCTTCTTATGTGGGGGGAGACGGCAAATCTGAGATTCATGCCTTAGTGCCTCTGCCACATACATTATCATGTAATGTATGCTTCTTGAGGCCCAAAGATGTTTATATATTTTTTTAACACTTAATAGGATTGTTATTGTGGATGTTTTTTTTTAAATTTTAATTCACATTGGTAAATTTATACCCTCTTAAAATGTATGCTTTTTGTTACTCTTTGATTCAGATTGTTGTTAACGTCTACTGTCTTTATCAAAGAAATTGGTGGTTCTCATATTTTATAAATGTCCTTTGAATTGTACAATAAGCGTGGAATGTGTTGTAATTCGTCAGTGCCGCCGCATCGCGCGGGCACCCATCTAGTAAATAATAAATAAACTAGTCAATCTATACATTACCTTTAAAACATCAAAACCAGAGTTTTATAAAATGTGTGTTTGAATTCTAGGGTGATTCCAATTGGATAATTTTGGACTATCAAAACCACGGCGATATATCTTCGAATCATATATTTATACTAGTACTAATACCCGTGCGTGATGTACGGATTGACTCATAATAATTTTATTTATATTTCATTTTATTATATTAATAATAATAATATAACAATATACAAAAACAGAATTATAGTACCCAATTGATCGACACGTAGTTTAAAAAGGATATGTGTCCTATTAATCCATGTTAATAAAAAATCTTATATCTTAAATTTTATTTATTACATAACTATATTAACTTATTTGTAAAAATCATTGATAACTTATACGTAAAGTGACATAGATTAATTTTACAAATCTTCTAAACTAATAAATAAAAGTTTACGTAGGCACTCTAGATACAAAGGACGTTAGGAACTTAAGAAATTTTAGGAAACTTTAATCAAACATGGATATCTTAGTTTAAATAATAAATTTATTTAATATATAAGAATCCTAATTTAAATATGAATCGGAGAGAGATTAATTATTTTTATTATATACTCCCTCTATCCCATTAGAAGTGTCATACTTTGAATATTCAAAGTCTTTATTTTTAAATTTTGACCTTAAATATTTTTTTTTGTGTTATATAAAACTTGATAAAAATTATACCATTAAAATACACATCTAAAACACAATTAATTCATATAACTTTTATCAAATATTATCTAACACAAATAATATTATTTAAGGTCAAAGTTGCAAATGTTAGACTTTGAAAATTAAAAACATGACACTTCTAGTGGGACGGAGGGAGTAAGTTTTTTAATTTTAATAAATATATTAAAGACTTATCCATTAATATAGTGCCACGTGTCGATCAAAGTAATCTACAATCCTGTTTAAGTTTATTGGTAGATACGTTTATTCAAATTTTTAGAGTGATCTTAAGGCTTTGCAGATTTGGTAGCCACAAATGATTTCAAAACCACATTATTATAGCATAATACAGTTGCTAATTATGTTTATCTCACTTAATCTAAGCATCTCGAGGGACGAAAAGGTTCTGCCACAAGATACAAAACATGTGTTCGATAGTTCATGAAGTCTTGCCGAAACTTGTGATAGCTATATATAACAGGAAAGCTAGCATCTTCAGATTTTCCTAAAAGTACTTTTATCACCATCACATATAAGATTGTTTCTAAAGCCGTAAATTAGCCAAAATTTTAAGTAAATTCAGGAATTAATTCATAAGGTTCACAATCCTAAATCGATCTTCTCAAGTTTAACTTCGGCAAGTATCGGTGGAGCTTGGACTCACAGTAATATCAAGAGCCAGGAAGTCACGAATCATATCAAAGCACAACACTTTTATGTCTTATGATAAATAGTAAGTGTAAAGTAGACTTCCAATTTTGACATTTGAGTCAGTCAATGAGATAACCACACACACACAAAGAAAAAATAACCCACTAATATATAGACATAGAATATGGAGATCATGATTGTAGAATATATACTTAGAGGGGTTTTATATATAAATAGATTGTTAAAGAAAGTAAGTAAATTAGACGGTTACAAAATAGATTAGGTGTATATAAATAGAATGTATGTATTTCTTTGTATGTAAGTATTTTTATTTTCAATCAATCAATAAAATCTTCATTTCATAATTCTTCATGGTATCAGAGAACACGGATTTCTAAAAACCCTAATTCATTTCTAATCAATTTTCCGGTCAATTTTCCGATCAAATAACGATCAATTGCCGTTATTGATTTAGGTTTTCTCTTTTCCTTGTGTTCCGATCAGAATCCTGATCATTTTCATACATTGATTTTATCAAAATTAGGGTTTTGGGTTTCAAATCGTTTTAATGGCGGTTACCGATCCTAATTCCGGCCAATCTGGTCAATCCGCAAATACATACAACATCAATGATCCTTTGAGTTTAAATAACTCCGATCATCCTGGAATGCTCTTAACTAACACTCATTTCAATGGAAGTAACTTTTTAGGTTGGAGTCGTAATATAAAAATGGCGTTGGGAGCAAAATTGAAATTAGGGTTCATTGATGGAACTTGTTCTAAACCAGATGATGTGGCTGATTCACAAAGGTGGATTCGTTGTGATTTTATGGTTATATGCTGGATCTTGAATTCTATGATTCTTGAATTAGCAGATGCGTTCATGTATGCTCAATCTGCCAAGGAACTTTGGACTGAAATTAGTGAACGCTATGGTCAGAGCAATGGTCCTCTTATTTTTCAACTAGAAATGGAATTAAGCAAGATTTCTCAAGGTAATCTTTCTGTTGCATCTTATTTCAATAAGTTGAAGAGGTGTTGGGATGAATTACATAATCTGAATGGTATACCTAATTGCAACTGTGGAAAGATGAGTGAATGTACTTGTGGTTTAGTTGATAAGTTCATTGAAATGGACAGTAAGTCTAAGCTAATGCAATTTTTGATGAAACTGAATGATGAATATGAAACAGTTAGGAATAAAATTTTGTCAATGGACAAATTACCTTCTGTTAATAAAGCCTACTATATTGTTCAACAAGTTGAGAAACAAAGACAGGTGACATGTCATCCTGTTAGGACCAGTTCACCTGGAACTGTCCAGTCACCAGTTTTACACTTGCCAGTCTCCAGTTGCATCTGGAGACCAGTGAAACTGGTGACCAAGAAGATTTGTCCAGAAATATATTGAAGTCCAGTTGCACCGTACAGTCAACACAACTGAAGACTTCCTCCAGTTGAGAACTGACCAAGTTGAAGAATCATTCCAGTTGAAGTCGAAGACAACAAATGGAAGATAGAGAATGGCAATGGCAGAGGAGCCCAGTTGACATTCTAGTCAGTTACAAACTGGAGACCATCAGTGGAAAGCCCTTACAAAGCTTTACACTGATTACGAGAAATTGACTTGTATGCTTTATGTACCTTTACCCGGATAATAAGCCTTATCTTATTATTTAAGTAATAAAAGGTACATAAAGGTGGTTATGTAAAGTTGCTTTATCATGCGACTTTACACTGCTTTTTAAGGAATTAAATGCTATTCCTTAAATGCTCTCAACCACATTTGTACGGCTAAAGTTAACATCCCAATGTTAACTTTGCCTATAAATACAAGTCATTGCACAACAAGAACTTTAAGTGTTTTGAAATCACAAAGTGAAAACATACAAACACTTCACACTTTGCAAACCTGCAATATTCTTGGTGAACTTGTGCAATATTCTCTCAATCGCTAAAAGGAACATTTCACAACTTTAAATGTTTCGATTGTCTTGAGAAATTCCGAGTGTAGATCAATTGTATTTCATAGGTTGTTAGGATATTTACATTCTTTGTATTATCTTGGTTCCGCAACAACCTTGTAATTTGTTTAACATCAATAAATAAATTACACATTGAAAATTACATATTGTCTCATCAAGTTACTTTACAAGTTATTTGTTTTATTGCATTGTTCTTTACTTATTGTCATTTATATAAGTAATCTATCTAGAACTTGGTATATACACACTGAAACTGGTCGTCTCCAGTTCAGTGCATATATTGCAAAGTAACTCCACCATCGACATAGAGGTGTCTTCAGGTAGTGTCATCTATTGAGTTGGGACTTACACATCCTGTAGATCCTACTGCATTCTTTGCTAATAATAACAAAGAACCTTATCATCCCAAAAGAGAATTTAAGACTGGTAGATTTGAATCAAAGGGGGATGTTAAAAGGATGTGTACTTATTGTAAGCAATAAGGACATTTGTATGAACAATGCTTTGAAAGGCTAGGGTATCCTGATTGGTATAAGGGTAAAAGGACCAAAAGAGGTGTGAGAATGGCTGCACAAGTTGGAAATACTTCTGAGGAACATATTGGTGATACTCCTTTTGATGGAACTATGGATACTAATCTGGATCCAAAGTTAGTGGCTGCTGTGTGTCAAGAAATGTTTAAAATGTTCAAAGGCAAGAGCTCAATGGTTGATTCTAATGCTGCAAATTTTGCTAGCACATCTGCTCATGCAGGTACATTCTCATTTTATGCCACTTATTATGCTCTTAATTCTGATCCTGTAGCCTTTGCTATGTTTTGTCATCCTTTTATGGACATAAAAAAGGATTGGATTAATGACACTGGAGCCATAGATCACGTCTCCTAATCTTGATTTGTTTCACTCTATTGAAACTTTTTCTAAACCTATACTTGTTCATCTACCTGATGGGAGATATAAACAAGTTACTATTATTGGCAAAGTCAAATTAACTCCTCATCTTACTTTAGAAAATGTTTTCTATATTCCTGAGTTTCAAGTAAATCTCTTGTCTGTTGGAAGTTTAATTCATTCCAACAAACTTTCTGCTCACTTTTACTCTGATGATTGTATCTTCCAGGACCCTTCAACTAACCAAATTGTTGCAGTTGGGAAAGGGTCCAAAAGGCTTTACATCTGCAAGCCTTCTCATGATATGGAAGTTTTCAATCTTTCTGTTTCAAAATTTTGTGATGCTCACAAGAATTCTAATCCTTCTGTTTGCTTGAATAAGACTGCTTATAGCAACTTTGTAATGCCCAAATTTAATGTTGATTTGGACATTTTTCATGCTAGACTTGGACATTCCTCTTTGTCCAAGCTAATACATGTTGATGCTTGTAAGCAGTTTGATACTTCTCAATTTCATTGTGAAAGCTGCATGTTGTCTAAATCTCATAGACTTTCTTTTCCTGATAGTTCTACAATTTCTGCTAATATTTTTGATCTGGTTCATATGGATTTATGGGGTCCCTATAAGACTCCTTCTTTAAATGGTGCTCATTATTTCTTCACTATTGTTGAAGATAAAAGCAGAGCCACATGGACTTACTTAGTTCATACTAAAGATCAAATTGTGACCATTATTTCTTCTTTTGTTAACTATGTTGAAACACATTTTCAAAAGAAAGTCAAAACCATTAGATCTGACAATGGGACTGAACTTGTCAATAAGAATTGTCTTTCTTATTTTCAGTCAAAAGGCATTTTACATCAAAGATTTGTGGCCTACACACCCCAACAAAATGGTGTGGTGGAAAGAAAACATAGACATTTGCTAGACACTGCTAGGTCTATTAGACTTCATGCCAATTTGCCTCTTAAGTTTTGGGGAGATTGTATTCTTGCAGCCACCTATCTCATCAATAAAATGCCAGTTAAGAAACTCTCTTGAAAAACACCCTCTGAGGTTTTACATGGTAAATCCCCTGATTATGAAAATCTAAGAGTTGTAGGGTGTCTTTGCTATGCTACTGTTCCTAAACTTTCAGAGATAAATTCCAAAACAGGGCATGGAAATGTGTTTTTCTGGGGTATCCTCCTTGTAATAAAGGGTATACTTTGTATAATCTTGAGTCCCATGAAATTTTTGTAAGTAGAGATGTTATTTTCAAGGAAAATATTTTTCCATTTAAAGATCTTTCTGCTTCCAAAAATTTGCATACTCCTCATATTACTGAATTTCCTTCCTTTGACACTGAAGAATTCCAATCTAATGAAAGTCTGACTTCCATTCCTACTGATGTTGTTATACAAAATCCTATCAGTCCTGAAAATTCCAATTCCTCTGTTGTTCCTCAAGTTCAAATTTCAGCCTCTCAATCAATGCATCCTAATGGTGCATCTTCTTCTAACCCTAATCCTTCTGTTAGAAGGTCTAATAGGAATCCCACTCCTTCTGTTTGGCTCAAAGATTTTGTAGCTTCTGCTGCTATATCTTCCAAGGTTGCTTATCCTTTATTCACTTCTGAAAACATCAAATCTATTCCTCAAGAACACTTGGCTTTTTTAGCCAATGTTATGGCTATTCATGAACCTTCTACTTATTCAGAAGCATCTCACCATCCTGAATGGATTAAGGCTATGGAAATTGAATTGGCAGCACTTGAGAATAATGATACTTGGGTTCTTACTTCTTTACCTGAGGGACACACAACAATTTCCTCTAAATGGGTGTATAAGGTGAAATATAAAGCCAATGGAGGGGTGGAAAGATTTAAAGCAAGATTGGTGGTTAGGGGTTTTGTACAGCAGGAAGGTTTAGATTACAAACATACATTTTCTCCAGTTGCTAAATTGGCCACTGTTAGAGTTTTGATTGCAATGGCCACTGCTAAATCATGGCCATTACACCAATTGGAAATCAATAATGCCTTTTTACATGGGTATATAGAAGAAGATATTTACATGCTGCCCCCTGCTGGTTATACCAAAGCTAAACCTGGAGAGGTTTGTAAGCTTAAGAGATCACTTTATGGTCTTAAGCAGGCTTCTAGGCAATGGAATCAAGAGTTTTCTAAATTTTTGTCTACTTTGGGTTTTTCTCAGTCTAAACATGACTATTCCCTATTCACAAGGAATAATCATGGCAACATAGTCATAGCTCTAGTTTATGTGGATGATGTGCTTTTGACTGGGAATTGTGAACAAGAAATTCTGGATATTAAAGCTACTTTGGATGCTAAATTTACTATCAAAGATTTGGCTCTTGCCAAGTATTTTTTGGGAATTGAAATATGTAGGACAAACACTGGTACCTATCTAAATCAAAGGAAATACATTCTAGATTTGCTCCAGGATTCTGGTTTTACTGCTGCCAAACCTGCTCCTACTCCATTTCCCACTCATTTAAAACTCAATTCCAAAGAGAGTAAGCTTCTTCCATCTGCAGAGTCTTACCGAAGACTTATTGGCAGACTTTTATACCTGACCATGACCAGACCTGACATATCATATCCTGTTCAACACTTGAGTCAATTTGTTTCTGCACCTACTCATGATCATATGCAAGCTGCAAGACATTTATTGAGATATTTGAAAGGAACAGTTTGTGAAGGGTTATTTTATCCAGTTCAAACTGATTTGCAGCTGACTGGTTTTTCTGATGCTGATTGGGCTTCTTGTGTAATGACAAGAAGGTCATTGACTGGTTATTGTATATTTTTGGGTCATTCCTTAGTCTCATGGAAGACAAAGAAACAACCAACTGTTTCTCGATCATCTACTGAAGCTGAATATCGCAGCATGGCTGCTACCACTTGTGAGCTTCTATGGTTGAGTTTCTTATTAAAGGATTTGGATATTCATGTCAAACTTCCCATTACTCTGTTTTGTGACAATAAATCTGCTCAACTTATTGCTGCCAATCCATGTTATCACGAGAGAACAAAACATATGGAGATTGATATACATTTTACTAGAGACAAGATTCAAGAAGGGTTTCTATAGACAGCTCACATTCCTTCTAATTTACAGTTAGCTGATCTCATGACCAAGCCTTTATCCCAGGCTCAACATTTCATTTTGAGTTCCAAGTTGGGTTTGTCTAAGCCTCCAACTTGAGGGGGGATGTAGAATATATACTTAGAGGGGTTTTATATATAAATAGATTGTAAATATAGGGGTTTAAAATGTAATTAATTTGTTAGACAGTAAGTAAGTAAATTAGACGGTTACAAAATAGATTAGGTGTATATAAATAGAATGTATGTATTTCTTTGTATGTAAGTATTTTTATTTTCAATCAATCAATAAAATCTTCATTTCATAATTCTTCAATGATTAATGAGTCAAGCAAGGATCCTGTTTCAATTTTCTGCATATAAACAGAGAATATGGAGTAGCTCTTAAGTCTTTATTACACCAAAATATGGAGGAGGTGATTTTATACCACACAAATTAGTCCAAACAATATCAAAATTAAAACTCATATTAGTGTATGTGGCGTCCAAACTAATTTCTATGCTGTTCAAGTTTTAAAAACCAAAGATCACCTCATATCAACATACACTAATTCAACTCAGTAGCAGCTGGAGATATATATTAACACTAACCTTTTTACCTGAAATCAGATGTGAGGTCTCAACCATCTTCATATCTCCTTTTGACAATTTACTAATATAAGGTGTTTCCAAAATCTAATACTGTCATGACATCACCATTATTAAAACAGAGTTTTTCTGAGATGGCAAGTAGATTTGAAAAACAGGAAACACAGAATTAGTTCATGAATAGACAACAAACTAGAAGATAACTTCGGCTATTGGAGAGGCTCGATGGAGTTTCAGCAACTTGCTAGCAATCTTATACTTCTCGTTGACGTTGCTCTCTACTAACCAGTTGAGTCGAATGTTCGATGCTCTTTAGCATGGGGGAGCAATCCAGTATACACTTAATCAAACATACTTCATTTTCCAAACCTTTTATCAATGCTAAGTTCACATTCCGAAGCTGCAGCTGCCCCATTGTGTTGGTCTACCTCTGGAGGAAATATGGCAGGTAGCGGGACAAGCATTCTTGTATATAGCCTACAGTGCAAGTATTTATGGACACATGTATGAGATTTTAAGACAAGCTGTATCATGGATTAATATTAACTTACCGTGATATCAAGGTTCTGCAAATTTGTGCAGCCAAAAAGCATCCCAAAAGCACATGATACCATGGAGACATTACTAAAATCCATTTGGCATAATGTAAGAGTCTTGAGGAAGGGAAAGGTTATGGAGACCGGATTATGAGCAACATCTTCTGCCAAGAACTACAAAATATTCATAAAAAAAGCCACTTGAACTGGTGAAAATAGTTAACAATCCATTAATCCTCCTAGTCTCAATATTGTGTAAAGTGAAATTCAAAGACCCAATTTAGCCTCACCTTGCAGTTTTCAAAATCCAAATCAAGCTTTTGAAGTTTTGGAAGAAGAGACATATGCTGGAAGACGGTGAAAAGTTTGACCATGTCCATATTGTCAAGTAAACATAATGATAAATGTAACACCTTCACATTTTCGAGTTTTACAATCTCAACCAATTTCAATTCCCCTCTAAGGTGCCTATTCGAAATTTTTAGAGTCTCAAGTAAGGGACATTGAGCAATTAATTCCCCATATTTGTGGTCTTGAAATCTTACATGAACCAATTCTAAGATCAATAGCTTTGGAAAACCGCGGAAATAAGTGGAAGGAGACAAAACACTGACAAAGCTTCAAATGTTTCAACTCTAGACAAGAGAAAATAGGGGTAGGCAACTGAATCGGTGTTCGGGTATTCCATAAAGTAAGTTCCTTAAATCCGCGTATTTTAGATAGGAGCATAACCCAATGATGTATATCCTCATCATCTATTTTGATCCAACTGCATATGAAGAGGTCAAAATTCGTAACTGCACCTTGAAGATGAAGGATAAGTCTAGTTATATTAGTTTTATCAAAGGGAATTTTCCGGTTAAGAAAATTAAGAAAGAAGTTTGGATCAAGTACGAGTTGGGTGAGATTAGTCCACTTAAATCTCCAACTTGGAGACAAAATACTAGTTGCCACCGCATCTTTCAACGGCAAACGATCAATTATATTAGCGATCACATCCTCCGGCATGTTGCTAATAACATCCTCTCCTTCTTTGGACGCTTTGCAGCAATGAACCACTTCCATTTCTCTAAAGCAAAAATAAAATTATCAAAATTCAGATTATAAATGTATAATATATGTTCAAATGGCTAGTTGATTTGTAAATAGGAAAAGTGAGTATGGGCTGTTAGCACCCAACTTGGTGAAAAACCTCACATGCTAATTTTTAATATTTTGAATAAATGATTGGGCCTATGTTTTTTATGTATTAAAAATTAGTATGTGAGTATTTTTTTACCCCAGTTGGGTGCCTAACAGGGATCAGTTTACGGTTAATCATTATAAACAATTTAGGCCCATTTGTAATTGTTATTTTTATTTCCCTTATTGTATAACATGCAATAATAAATCAATCATATATATAATTCAAATAAAACATGTATATAATGCCATGAAATTGAAAATCATGATATCATTAAGTCTACTGAATTAATATAATATTAAATTAATAGAAAGAAAAAAAGCAATACAATAATAGCAGTGTACCTTGAAGAGAATAATTTCAAGTAAAGCAAATGGCTGGGATGGATGTGTTGAATTAGGTTGGGCTGCGTTCAAAGAAAAAGAAATTGGGGAAATGAGAGATTGTGGGGGAATACATAGGAAAGAAGCAACTGAAATTGCATAATTACCGCTCAGGGTTTAAATTTTAAATTTTTTCTAAAAATTGAAAACTTTTCAATAAATTAGGAAAATATTTTTGTTCATAAATTCGTTAATAAAACTGTAAATTACGAATTGTAAAGAAACCAATATGGTTATTTATGTGTATTGTAATTAATATGGAAAGTTCATTTAACTCATTTAACTAAACAAAGTAAGAGATAATTGCAGAAAATAAAAAACACCTTTCGAACAATTAATGAAAATAACAGTAATCTTTAAAAGTTTTACTTTGTAACAATGAATTTTCATTTATTGTCAGAAATAGTAATAAATGACATGCGTAACTGGTGACGTGGATAATTTTTGATTACGTGCCTTTTTTAATGATGTTGCATTATTTATTTATTTATTATTATGTAACTTTTATCAGCCGTGTCATTTTCCCAAAAAAATGACATGGCTCCGTTTCAGTTTCGGTAAGGTATTTTTCTTCGCGTCGGCTTCTTCGGATGCTAATTTCAGCTTGATTTCATTGATTTTTGTTGAGTCTCTTCCATTTTCAAGCATTGAAAAGCTGTGTTTGAAGATCTTAAAGGAGACATAGATCTAGCTCTTCTTCGTCTATCTCGAGATTTAAAATCTCTAAAATTAGATGCCAAAACGTTGTCGGTTCGCCGGGAGGGAGATCCTGAGGATGTTCAAGGTGAAGCGAGAGATCATAGGCAGATCAGGTCGTTTAAGAAGAGTTCGTCGACGGAGGACATAGATCCAAATGGCGGAGGTCCAGAGGTTAGCTCGAACTCGAACAAACTGCCGACGGTTTCTAAATTAGTTGAAGAAATCGAGAAGAAACCACGTCCACCTCCAACACCGCCGCCGGTGTTGGAGTAATCCGATAATAAATGAGAATTCATTGCTAAAAACTAAAACTTTTAAAGGTCACTACTATTTTCGTGAATTGGTCGAAAGTTGTTTTCTATTTTTTACAGTTATAAAGAATGTCACGTCATTCAAAATGCCACGTAATCAAAAATATCCACGTCACTAGTTACACGTGTCAAATGTTATTTTCTTGGCAATAAATGAAAGTTCATTGCTAAAAAGTAAAACTTTTAAAGGTCACTGCTATTTTCGTGAATTGATTGAAATATTTCTATTTTCTAGGTTATCCCATAAAGTAATTATAAATAAGAAATTATAATTATATAATTTTAAGAAAAATAAATAAATAATAATTAATGTTTATCTCATAACTATTACCTTCTATAATAAAGGAGTAAGATGTGAACAGTAACCTTTTGTCCTTATCTGCGTTTTCAATATATATAACGTATTTAGCAATTATAAACAAAAAAACTGAAATGGTAGATTGGTTGAGGCCTCTACCTTTGGGAGGCAAGGTACCGGGTTCGAAACCTTTCCCCATCCCCTTTTTTATTTTTTTTTAAGTCTTTTTTTCTGTCTTTATTTTTGCCTTTTTGGCAATCTGCCCCCTTCTCTTTTCCCTTTTTCTTTCCAGCCCCTCCTCTTTTCTTTTTGAATTTTTCTATCCCCTCAATTTATATATATAAATTTGGTTTTATATAATTAAACCCCAACTTTTTTTACTTTTTTTTTTGGGTTTTTGAATTTCTAAATTTTTTATTTTTTTTGTATACCATTTTTGTTCTAGGCTTTTGTTTTTATTTTAATATTGGGTTTTCTTTTACCATTTTTTTAATACTTTGTACCAATTTGGTTTTTTGTAAAGGTTTTTTGGTTATTGTTATAACTTTTGTACTGTTTTTTTTTGTAACATTTTGTTTTTTTTAACATATATTTTATGACTTCTTTGTATTTTTATAGTTTTTCCTTTGAACATTTTTTTAAACCTTTTTGCATTCTTTTTAACCGCCACCGTCAAAAACATCCGGCTAGATACCACTACGCGCTTCAAACAACGATGTCGCCCAACGGGCGTCATGTGAACCACCTAGTTATAAATCATAGACTAGGTATGATACAATAAGAATAAAAAATAAATACGAAGGTTGTGGAGTAATGTATGGAATTCCCAATGCCTGTTATGATTGATTTTTTTTTAACTTTTTATACAGCTTATAAAATGCTCTGAGTAACAATTTGTTACTTAAAAAGCTTATGTAATTATATATTAGCATATAGTATTTATCATTATCATTATTATTACTTCCCAGCTCAAACTCTTATTTCTGTTCCTATGGTTATTTTCTAACTTCTCGCTAGCATCTCATACTAATAAAAGTATCTTAATGTTAAGAAAAAGAAAAGCATATGGTATGATTAAATATTTTATTTTGGTAGTGTTCAATTATCCTTACTTAGCTTTGTGGGATGTGTTATAGTGTTATAGTATATATAGAAGATAAAGTTTCGATACATTAAAAAATTGTTTTTCAAAATTAGAAAGTATGAAAATAAATTATAGTAAATTAATATGATAATTAAAAAAAGTAATCATATAAAAAAAGAAGCTTTACTAAAAAAATATAGCTGATAAGTTCAAAATCGCAAAAAAGTTCAGGAGTTAAATGACCTAACGCACAATAATCTAATGAGTCGAAAAGCCTCGAATCATTTCAAAGGACAACACTTTTTATCTATATAACAGTATATTATAAAAGAATAGTCCCATGTTGAAAGTTACATATGAAAAATATCTAAAATATCTTTAATGATTATATTATATTATCAGTACTTTATCTTTTAAAATATCCTCATTAACCCTTTACATCAATTACTTTTACATCAATACTCTACACCACTCAACGCCGCCTCTACCACCAACAGTCGTCACTACCACACCGTCACCGCCACAAACACCACCTCATTGCGCGGATACCATGCTAGTGTCTTTTGATTAATAAATGTAAAATAGACCTACAAGTTTTACTTCATTTTTTTTGGTCCTAAATAATCAATCAGATTTCAATTAATCACCAAATATCACCAGGGTGCTGACTAAAGAAAAACACCTAATACATGATATTAATTCACCATGTGTTATTGAGTTTAAGTTATAAAAAAAAAAATGATTGGAAGTGATATTATCTTATCTTCCTTCAAATCATTCATAAATGTGAGGAAATTTTTTAGACAAAATCAACTACAAAATCATTTCACTTCTCTTCATTTCATTTCCTTTTAATCTTTAAATTAAACTCAATAACACAATTTATATTGAAATCATTTGCTTTCTTCTTTTTTTTTTCATTCCACAATATAACTAAAAATTACAAAGAAGATACAACACTACAATCGTTTTTTGGCATGGCACCTGTGGGCCACAAAATGCTCTTGGCTTTAAGCTCTCCTAATTCTGCAGAGAACATTCCAGGCCGTTGAACGCCACACCATTGCGACTCCCCCAAACACATTATACAACCACCAATACTATTCCGTAAAAGGTCTTTTTAAAAGTTGCTGACTCGGCCTATGTATCTATGAGTATCCAATAAATCCATAAAGCTGAACGTGTAAATCAGGGAGTTCTCGCATTTCACACCAACTTAACTCACTAATAACTTGACCAGATCTCTATTGACTCAAACCCGTACGGACTAATTGATGCAATAAAATGACAACTTCATTCCAAGCCTATTGACTCAGTATGCGCATAAAAATACAGAAACAAACCACTCCAAGAGTACGTGAATGATATTATGCATAATCAGTCGAGCAATGATCATGCTTCAATTTTCTGCATAGTCTTCTACTAATACACAGACTTAGAATATGGAGCAAAACATGGAGGAGGTGATTTCATACCGCACAAATTAGTCCAAACAATATCAAAATTAAAACACATATTAGTGTATCTGGTGTGCAAACTAATTTCTGTGATGCTCGAGTTTTAAAAACCAAAGATCACCTCCTCACATCATCATAGTATCAAACAAATGATCAAATCTTCAATTCAACGTACACTAATTCAAATGTGGGGCATCTTCATTTCTCCCGTTGACAATTTAATAACATAAGGTGTTTCCAAATACTAATATCATAACATTACGGTGTGGTGTGGTGTAAAACGAAAGTCATGAATAATAATAATAATGATAATGATAATATTATACAGTAAAAGAATACCTCTGGAAAAAAAAAGTTAAAATGATAATAATAATAATAAAAGTTTAAAGAATACAGTAAAATATTACCTCTGAAATATCTGTGGAAGATGAACTACCGACTGACTGAATGACTGGATACATATAAATTTGTTACAAAATACGGAGTATTAGAATAACTAAATAAGAATGGCTACAGGCCTACAGCAGGAATATTGCTTGTGTAGTTGTGTATATCCACTATATATGTTTGCAGCAGCCCAGCCCTTCAAGCCCAGCTACTCAGCTAGTAGCCGACTTTTCAATTTTCAGCAGCCCTCAGCCCAATAGCCAAGCCCATTTCTAGGACTTTAGGAGTATCCATTGGACTTTTCAGGAAATACTAGTAAACAAAACATGGTTGGATCACTTTTGAAAGAAAAAAAATGTTTAAGGTAGGCCTCTCCTTATGCATGGTCGTCGTGAGATGCCATCATTGGCATAAGCTCGTCTACTGATGTCATCGTCTTATTCCTAAAAGGGTTGGATAAACCGGGTGGGTCTAAGGGGTGAGGCCTAGACCATTAATGTGTATATTTGATTTATTACTTTTTTATTTGGGGTGAGGAAAAGCAGCCGATAGATGAAGCTTTTAGATATACTTCCTCCGTCCCATTAGAAGTGTCTTGTTTTGAATATTCAAAGTCTTTATTTATTAACTTTGACCTTAATTATTTTTGTTTGTGCTATATAATAGTTGATGAAAGTTATATGAATTGATTGAGTTTTAGATATGTTTTCATTGGGTATAAATTTTATCAACAATTATATAACACAAAAAATATATTAAAGGTCAAAGTTAAATAACAAAGACTTTGAATATTCAAAATGTGACACTTCTAATAGGACGGAGGAAGTATTTAAGTGTTTGACAGTAGCTAGCTTTAAAATGTGTAAAATGACAAAAATAGACATAAGTTAAAAAATATGTTTAATACTAAACATAATGCTATTATATACAAGTATATTTTTATTTAATAATAAACAAAACTCAAATTATTTTCTGTATATAATAAAAAAAAATTAACTTGTTTCCTACGTATACACCCCGAAAATGTTTGATATGCCTAAATAATAAGCCTAATGATATGCCTAAAAATCTAGTAGTGACACATGATAATGATTAAAGATGGAGATTAGGAAAGAGAATGAGTGACATCCATGTGTCATATTGAATGTTTTAGACATGTTTTTAGGTATATATTTTAGACATATATATCATTACTCATATAAAAAATGTGATACTTAAAACCAAATACACCTGCAAATTGTTTTTTAATGCTGCCCACTAAACTTTAAACATATGAGGAGTAAAAAGCACATATGTCATATGCTTCATAGCCCTGCAGATAATTGTTTTACCCATCCCCATCAATGTCATTGTAACATCACTATCATAAAGTCTGTATAACGTAATAGAGTGAAAACAAAGGTTAGCTAAGTAAATTTACAAATTAAAAGCTTGCAGCTCCTATAAAATGCTAAGGGTAGAAGCGTTTAAATAATGAGCTTTTTCTCCATATTAAAAGCTTCCAGCTCTTTCAATCAAACGATGCTTTTTATTAGAAATGAGCTTTTCCTCCGTATAAGAGACTTATCTTAGGGATATACAGTTAATCCTAACATAGAAATGTTTAATCTCGACTAGAAATGTTTTCAAAGGCTTTACAAAGATTCATTGTTTAATCTCGATGCTAAACCAATTGTTCCCATTTTAGTAATAAGAGATCAAACATTGTTTGTAGCTTGAAAAAAGTGTTACTTTACATTTTTGCGGTGGTTGTAACTTGAAAAAAAGTGATGTTTATCAAACATTTCGAGTTCAAGGTAATCTAGCTCAAAATAGGACAGTCAATCAACGCTCTTTGTTTCCTTTTATTTTCTTTCACTAGTGAAAATGGTAACTTTTACATCTATGTATTGTAGTTTAGGATCAAGGTAATCAAGCTGCAAAAGTACTTTTACATCTTGTTTTTCCAATTGAAAATAGTAACTTTTTAGTTCTTAATTTGAAAGATCTTTATATGTAACAACTGTAAGTGCACGTCTATGTCAATAGCAGTCTAGATTGTTTGGGCTTATATTGTTATATGTCTTTGTAATGTGATTGTCATTAATGAACTTAGTATTATGCATAGAATACTAGATTAAGTTTAAGTATTGAATGTATAGTAAATCTGCTAAGTATGAATTGCGAGCTCGCAATTCATACAAAGGTAATGCGACCCCGTATTTACAGGGTTAAATACGAGGTTAATCATATAGGTAATACGACCCCGTATTTGCAGGGACAAATACGAGGCCAATCACAGTTACGACCTCGTAAAGTGACGGGCTGGGCTGGGTTTGCGAGGCTAACATGCTGAAGCCCATGTCGGGTGTTACCTATATAAACCGAACCCTAACAGAGTTTAGGGTTGAACATTTGTCGAAATATCAAACAGGTATTGCAGGTTATAGTCGTCAAAGGTTGTTCCGCTAGCCCGAAGAAGATCTGCGAGGCCGCAGATGATCTAGGGGCTTTTTGTTGATCACCAAGTTATTGTGAGGGATTCCGCACCTCAAGATAACTGGATCAAGCTATTGACGATCCGTACCAGGGGACTTACAATTAGTATCAGAGCCTCTTGGTTTAATACCGGAAGGTTATAGCTTGTTGGTGATAGACAATATTAATTTAGGGTCGTTTAGACGTGATTCTTTCACGAGTTTACGACCGGAAATCTTGTTTGTGACCTCGATTTGTATTTACAGCAGTCGAAGGTGTTTTTGTTGGTGTTTAGGGTTTCGAATTCAAGAGATCTAAGGATTCCAGCAGCTGTTGCGACCTCGCGGGCTCGTATTACCTCATCCAGCTCGTATTGCGACCTGGGTAGTTAATTACGACCTCGCCAGTTCAATTGCGACCTCGTGTTTCGTTTTGCGACCTCGTGAGCTCTTTAAGACCTCGCCAGTTCAATTACGACCTCGAGTAGTTAATTGCGACCTCGTTTTTCTTCACGACCTCGTGAACTTTTACGACCTCGTTTTTATAAACAGTTCGTGAACTTTGCTAGCTCGGAGAAAATGACGTCTCAATTACCCGCAAATTATCAATCTCTGCTGAATCAACTAATTTTGATGGATCACGAAACCGGAAAGGCCAACTCACCGTCCAAGTTGATAAGCCTTGATAGATATTTCAGTTGGAAGGGCAGATTCGAGTCATATTGCAGGTTAATGGATGTGAGGATGTGGATATGTATTGTTAATGGTTATGTTCATCCCATTGTGCAAAATGACAAAAAACCTACTGGTTCGGGTGGTGGAAAAGCAGCTTCGTATGAGCAAATGACTGTCGATCAAAAGAAAGATTACGAAGCAGAAAGTAAAGCTTTAGGATCACTCCGAATGGCTCTCCAAGGGGAATTCTTGCACTTGTTTGAAATGTATGATAGTGCAAAAGGCTTATGGGATGCACTCAAAGAGCATTGTGAAGGTGATGATGATCTCAAGAAGAGAAGGAAGGATTTGCTAAAGAAGCAGTATTATGTCTTTACTAGCTTCAAAGATGAACCTCTTGATGAGATTTTGATTCGTTACAATCATCTGCTGGTTGAGCTTGCATATTTTGGGTACAAACCTGATCCAGAAGATGTCATCGAGAAGTTGTTGGAAGCACTTCCAGTTAAGTGGGAAGGGTTTGTCACTTCAATCCAACAAAATCCCGAATTCAGCTCATGGACTCTGGATCAGATCATTCGAAAGCTGAGAGGTCAAGACATGAAACGAAAGTCAAAGGAAGCAGGTAGCAGTGATTTTGTTCAGCGTCCTGAACTCTATCATAGCAAATCAAGCGTTCCTTCTGCAAAATCTTCAAGTGGAGGGATTACTGCCTTCTATAGTGGAGATGATGATTAATGAATAGAATTCGAGCTTATGTGTGTGTAATTGTGTTTAACAATGGCGGTTTAAGAGAGAGAAAGTAGAGAGAGAAAGTGTGTTTGGCAGGGAAAGATTAGTTTGCATAAATGGGTGAAAGGTTACATTATGCATTATGGAGGGGGTTTATATACCTATACACATATTACAATATGCCCCCTTCCATACTTAAACATTTACAATGTAAGTACAAAAGATACAAATCAACTACTACATTTATATTTAACTGTAACATCCCAAAACTTAATCGTATATGTTGACTAACGTCGTTAGGTCAAATTCTAAGTCCGTGATATGTTATGTGGTAAAATGTGTGTTTATATGTTTATGTGCCCGATATGTGAGATTTAATTATCTTTAATGAGTGACAATAAAGTGGACTAAATGCTGTGTAAAAGGCCTTTGTAGTGTGCGAAAGTGCTTTAGTGTGTTATATGTACCCCCAATAGGTGTTTTAAAGCGAATAAAGTCAATATGAAGTCAACGAAAATTGTGATTAGGGTAGCCTAATCTCTGATTAGTTTCAGCCATTTTCCCTAATCTTAAACACACATACAGCCTCTCCAAACCCTAATTGATTTCTTAAGCAAAATCTTCAAGTTGAGGGATTACTGCCTTCTATAGTGGAGATGATGATGTAATGAATAGAATTCGAGCTTATGTGTGTGTAATTGTGTTTAACAATGGCGGTTTAAGAGAGAGAAAGTAGAGAGAGAAAGTGTGTTTGGCAGGGAAAGATTAGTTTGCATAAATGGGTGAAAGGTTACATTATGCATTATGGAGGGGGTTTATATACCTATACACATATTACAATATGCCCCCTTCCATACTTAAACATTTACAATGTAAGTACAAAAGATACAAATCAACTACTACATTTATATTTAACTGTAACATCCCAAAACTTAATCGTATATGTTGACTAACGTCGTTAGGTCAAATTCTAAGTCCGTGATATGTTATGTGGTAAAATGTGTTTATATGTTTATGTGCCCGATATGTGAGATTTAATTATCTTTAATGAGTGACAATAAAGTGGACTAAATGCTGTGTAAAAGGCCTTTGTAGTGTGCGAAAGTGCTTTAGTGTGTTATATGTACCCCCAATAGGTGTTTTAAAGCGAAATAAAGTCAATATGAAGTCCAGGGACGAAAATTGTGATTAGGGTAGCCTAATCTCTGATTAGTTTCAGCCATTTTCCCTAATCTTAAACACACATACAGCCTCTCCAAACCCTAATTGATTTCTTAAGCAAAATCTTCAAGTTTTGGTCAATCGAATCGAGTGTTTTGTATTGAATTGGATCGGCCATCATTTGCTACAGGTAATCCATGATTCGTTGTCTATATCTTCAGATCTAAAGATGTTTCTAATTGAATCAAATCTGATTTTATAAAGGGTTTTTGATAAGTTAGGGTTTATTATGTGTTTAAGCCAATTAATGATCAAAACGGAATTAAACGAGTTTATAATCGATCTTGATGATCAAAATAGGTTTATATATGTCAAAAACATGTTTTGGGTGAAGCCCAAGTCGATCGATTTCTGAAAAAAATTGAAGAACAAAGTCGTTTTACGAATTCTGGTCGAAGTTAAGTTCCTGATAGCTAAATTCGTTTCCTGATGGCTATTTCCGTTTGCCCAACGAAGTTTAACTTCGTTTGGGGTCATTTTCGTTTGTTGTTGAAAGTCTAAAATCGTTTGGGTTTAAATTTGTTTGTGAAAATGGAACTTAAATTCGTATGCACAAAGTAAGGTTTAAATTCGTGTGAAGTGAAGTTCAAATTCGTTCCAGATCATCTAAATTCGTTTTATGTGGTCTAAGTTCGTTTGAAGGTGCTTAAATTCATTTGTGGATGATTAAATTCGTTTGGCAAACGAATTTAAAGTTCGTTTTTATCAGAAAGCAGTTAAGTTCGTTTTATGGAATTAAGTTCGTAAGAACAGATCTAAGTTCGTTTTCAAGTCCCTTTAATGTCCCAAATGACTTATATTTCATATATTAACGTACGATAGGTGTCGGGGATTACTGTTAAGCACTGTTAGCTATTTGGTTGCTCGCGTATACTACTACCAGGTAAGATACACTACTTTTGTCACGCTGAGGGTGCAACAAAAAATGGTTTCATAAACTATAACCTCCATAACGGTAATGTATAACCTATAATGTGGATGGGTCGATATGGGAGGTACACGGGGATTAATGATATGACGATGCTTATGCCTAAAATGCTTCCCCGCAGATATGTTTATGACATGATATGTGATGTGTGATGATATGCTTAACGATATGATATGATATGATGAACGGTGGTTAATGATATGATGTAATGATGATATGTGCATGTATATGTGGCTTGTTCATCTAGAACACTAAACCTTTTTAGGTTGCCATGACACGTGCACGTTTTAAGGGCCCTAACGTGAAATGATGATAGATGATGACTAGTTTAGGATAACATATGTAACATCCCGAACTTTTATATAATGTTTGACTAATGCCGTTAAGTCAATTTGGGGTGTTGTTAAGTCCTTACTTAATATTTGAATGTAGCTATGTGTGATTAACGTAGATAAAGTAGTTAGGTTTGAGAGCCTAAATACTAATGACGAATAAAAGTGTGTTTAATGTCGCTTAAAGGCTATGTAGTGCCTTTTAATGAAGGACTAATGTTGCATATGGTCAATAATGCAGTTTGTGACCAATAATGAAGGGTTTAGAAGTCCAGGGACTGATTTTGACATAGGTGGAAAGTGAAAAACGGGTTTAGGTTAGAATTACCCTAATCTAGTGTTAATTGGCAGCCATTAGCAATTAACAAAGTAATTAACCCTTCCTGGAGTCCTAAAGCCGTTAATTGAGTTTTGATCAAACGTTTTTGGTGTTGGAAATTGATCAATCATCGAGTCAAGCAGGTAATTATTGAATCATTGATTGTATTTCAGATTTGAAGGTTGATTATTTAGGAATCAATCTGATTAAAATTGGATGAACAAGTAATTAAGGTTTATGTGGTGTTTTGGGTTAATTAACGTTCAAAATTGGTGTTAAATGAGTCTGTGATCGATCGAATTAATCAAGGGATGTTTAGTTGTGTCAAAAACATGTTTGGAAAGAAGCCTTGATCGATCAAAATCTGGAAATTTGATGGAAGTTGGTCGTTTTAGATTTCTGGACGAAAATCTGCTTAAATTCGTAAACTGATGCCAAGTTCGTTCATACAGTCTAACTTCGTTTGCCCCAACGAAGATGAAGTTCGTTGTTTAAATTCGTTGAAGTCAAATTCGTTGGCAAATTCGTAAACTGGAAAACAAAACGAAAATGAAGTGTAAATTCGTTTAAATGCCTATCTTCGTAACGTGTGACTTAAGTTCGTAAGAACCAAACGAAGATAAGGTCTATCTTCGTAAGGAGGTTATTTCGTAAAGTAGAACGAACGAAGATAAAGTTCGTACGAAGTTTAAATTCGTTAGGTGTAATTCTGGAATTTTACGTAGCCAGTCTTAATTCGTACGAGGGTCTATTTAAGGTCCTAAATGACTTATATTCATTATGTTAATGTACGATAGGTGTCGGAGGTTACCTATAGGCAATACTAGCTTTTGATTGCGCACGTATACTTCTATCAGGTAAGATACACTACTTTTGTCACGCTGGGGGATCAACTAAAAGCAGGTTTCAAACTTACATACTTCCAATTGGTAACTTATAATGCATGTGGACTTATGGGGTTACTTGGGGGTATTATGGGATTACGTAGTTGACCATGAGACCTGAAATGCAGTCCCTAATGTAGAAGAATGAAGTATTGCCTAATGTAGTGATCTATTATGCAGTTATGTAGTATAATGAAGTATTGTTAATGTAGTATGACGCTATGCAGTTGTTGTAGTCTAATGAAGTATTGTATTATGCACGAAATGTCGAAATGAAGTTGATGTATGTTGTGTGCATGTTTGTATGCTTGAACACCTAGTGCACTAGACTTGCTAGGTTGCCATGTCACTTGCACGTTTAAGGGCCCAAAACGTAAAAGCAGTAACGCAGTAAATGTTTAGGTAATGCAGTCACCTAAACTAAATAACGTAGGTTCGAGCTCGTTAAACTTTGATGCAGTAAAGTGTTAAGCTTAACCCGTACAAGTCTTAGCCGGACGAGTACGCTAACGCAGTTGTTGCTTGGGTGGCTCCTAGCAACGTGGTCACACGCAGTTTGAGTAATTAACGGAGGATTGACCCCCTCAGGATTTTGGATTACTCTCGGATTGGCTTGCCATTCCTTAACGACATACGATGGGTGGCCTTTTGGTGAACCATCAAGTCGGGTGCAATGTAAAGCACACTTAATGCAGTTAATAACGTAGTAAAGCAGAAATGTAGAAAGCAGATAAGTGGTTAATGAAGTAATGCAGGATAGGCACATTTAGGATGATTATCCTATTTGATATGAAGTTGTTATGCAGATTTGTGTGATGTGTGATGTGCCTAAAGAACTTGTCTAATAATGAAGATTGTTTTAATTGGACAAATGCTTTTAAATTAAGTGTTATCTTACTTAGCTATTTTAATAGCTAACACTTGTTTCTTTAATGTGGTTGTTCCCTCAGGTTTAGCTTGAAGGAACTATATGCAGAACGAGTGAGGCTTGGGTAGATGCAATGC
>CM067169.1:132842504-133050921 GCA_034093135.1 Erigeron breviscapus | reverse complement strand
CTTAGGACCCGAAGTTTGAGAATATGAGTGAAGAATATAATGATGATAGGACGATGTTCTACCACAAATCTACACACATACGAACATAATTAATAAAAAGGAAAGTCCTCTTCAGTTGCAGCTTCAGACGTTGCAACTGATGACTCCGGCGCACGAGGAGGAGGTTGAGATTCTGAAGGTTGATTGGTTGCGGGAGTGAAGTATTGGGTGTTTTCTGGAATTGAAGGTGGTGGTGGTGGTGGCATGTTTGGTTCTGGTGGTGGCATATCTGGTGTAGTTGTTTGCATTTCTGGTGAAGGTGTTGGTATTTCTGGTAGATTTTCTTCTTCTTGTACATCTTCACCCAGAAAGTTCAAGTTCACATCAAAGCCTTCAGACATTGGAGATTCAACAACATCCCATTCTTGAGCAATCCCAACTGTCTGTTCACCAGACTGTTCACCAGTCTCTATATCTACCTGTTCACCAACCTCAACATTCAAGTCCAGTGGAGCCTCTTGCTCACCAGAAGCATGTTCATCAGTCTGAATTCATGTTCAGCTTGTTCATCAGTTTCTTGCTCAACAACCTCTTCAGATTCAAATATTGGAGACCCATCCAGATTCATAACATCACCTGGATGTCTTTCTGGAATAACCTGGATTCCAGCTCTCATCAGACGCCTATTAGTTCTAGGTCGTCTGGAAGGTTCAACAACTTCTTGACCTTGACCTTCTGGAGCAACTTGTCTTTTGGGCTGTACAGCCTCTATTATCTGTACATCATCACCAGATGGTCCTTCAACATCTTGAACTCTAACTGGACCCATTTCAACTTCTTCCCTTTGGAAGGAAAGCATGGACTGAGGAATATCTACCTCATCCACTGGAGACCTAAGATTGACTAGGTCCCTCATATACTCACTCACAGAAAAGTGAGTGGTATCCATATCATACTGGTCGCCAAGTGCATTCTTAAACATCAGTGAAAGGAATCGAATATAAGGAACAAATGGCTTTCTTTCTTTCACTCTTAGGCGCTCAACCAGGTCATCAAAAAGAATTTGGGCAAAGTCCACCCTAAGCCCAAACCACAAGCAATAGGCAATCTGGAGGTGTGTTTGATTAATCTGGTCTAATCCTCCAGAGATGCCTCCTAGACACTCAACAATATGAGTGAAGAAATATCTCCATGAGTCTGACAGCTTGCTCATGTAGATAGTTTCTTTTCTGGATAGCTGGCCATGCTCATCCAATATATCTGTATGCCCCATCAACCTGCATACTTCCCTTGTGTTGATACCAGTGGGAAGTTCGATAGGAAACTCATTCTGTTCATGATAGCTTAACTGGAGAACAGACCTGAGAAGACTAGCTGTGAAACTAAGGGATCTGGTACCTCCCTTGAGAGTATAGTTGATCGATGAAGTTTCATCGTCATATGTAGCCGTGTACCAGAATTCACACAAATATTCATGGTACATCCTTCCTGGATTCAATGTTAATGCACCATATAATGGGCAAGAAAGGAAGAATAAGTTTAATCTCCCAATAATCGATTGGGCATCATGAACACTGGACAGAGAGAGTCTAGCCATCCAGTTATTCATATTTATTCTTATGGTACTTGCCTCAAGATTGATATGAGGTGCCCTTACAACATCTTCCGTAGAAGCAAATTCGTTGGCAAGCAAATTTCTAAGAGATCTTGACTGTCTAGGTGCCATTTATGAGAATAGATGAAAATGAAATTGAATATTTAAGGATATGATGAAGATTTGATGAAAGAATTAAATGTAAATGGAGTAAGTAAGAGAGATAAATATGATTTGAAATTTAATGAAGAAAGAAATTAATGAAGGAATTTGAAAGATTTGGGATTTATGTTCGAAGTAAATGCTATTGAAATTGAAAGTGGGTATATATAGGAGAAACAATGTGGAACTCAAACGTCTTATTTGAATTTATCAAACAAAGTTTTTGATCGGGTTCTGAGATCCGCATTAATTACATCACATCATACATAAATGCATGACGGTTTACAGCCCACAAAACAGTAACAACTTGTACTTTTTGTTTTCCCAAGGTAAAAAGACCATCATTGCGTTGAAAAATTTACATGCCACGTAGGATTAAAATATCTTCAAAAGGTTTGCTTACGTGGCACGCACAATGACCAAGTATTTAAAAAATATTGTGACTCAATTCAGTCCATCTGAAGGTTGACTAGACACTCCAGTATCACTGGTGGATTAGTCCAGTGAAGCATGTACTGATGGTACACTGGAGGGATACTCCAGTAAAGTACCAGTGAAAACCATTTTGAAAGACTGATAACTTCAAACATGCACATCAACTAATATAGATAAATAAGAGGGACACATTTACAAGAAGACAAAAGTCTCCTCAAACACGCACTTCAACCTGTCCAATTACCAGTGAGAGGGACACATTTACAAAGCACCAGTAATATTTTCTGGACATTCGTCCAGTAAGAAAATTTTGTCCAGTGAGAAAATAAATTAATAAATTCCCTTTGAACTTTAAACATTTTTAAGAAAAATATATCTTTCAAAGTCTTCCCCCTGGAATGTTGATCCAGAAATAAATTTTATGAATCTTTAAATCAAAGATCCTTAGTAGTACACAATGGCGTTCAATACTAAGGTTCCAGATTTAAGGGTTTAACATTCCCAACTCACCAACAAGATATTCAAATGTTTTGACATCAGTGGTTTCGTAAAAATGTCAGCGAGTTGTTTGTCAGTGGGGATAAATGGAGTTCAATGTTTCCTTTCACAATATTATCACGAATGAAGTGATATCTGAGATCAATGTGCTTGGTTTTGGAGTGCATGACTGGATTGTTTGAGATAGCAATGGCACTGGTATTATCACAAAAGATTGGAGTCTTTGAATACTTAATACCATAATCAAGCAACTGGTTCTTCATCCAGAGTATCTGAGCACAACAACTGGCCTGCAGACACGTATTCAGCTTCAGCAGTGGACAATGAAACTGAAGTTTGCTTTTTACTGGTCCAACTGACAGTTTGCCACCAAGGAAATGACATCCACCAGTAGTGGATTTCCTGTCTATCTTACAACCTGCATGATCTGAATCTGAATAACACATTAGATCCATGCCTGAGCCTTTGGGATACCAAAGACCTAGACTGGGGACACCTTTAAGGTACTTCAGTATGCGCTTTACAGCAAGCATATGAGATTCCTTTGGATTAGACTGATATCTGGCACATAAACATGTTGAAAACATTATATCTGGTCTACTGGCAGTTAAATACATTAGTGAACCAACCATGCCTCTATAGACAGTGGTGTTCACTGGTTTACCATCTGGATCGAAGTCCAGTGTCAGTGGATCGGAGTCCAGTGTCGTTTATGGAGAAGTTGAAGTTTGTTGGACACTTGGTTCGAAGGCAGGAAGACCAAATTGAGGCTTACTGTGATGGTCTCCCCGTTAGTTATCGTGGATTATGTAGACAACATGTGACTTTATCGGCGGCTATTAAGGAGTCAAAGAGGTTGGATGATGACTTCAAAAGTGAGAAAGTTGTGGCGAAGGTTGATGACAAGAAAGCAGGGTTCAAAAGAGGGTCAAATTGGTCATCTAATAACAATAATAAGAAGTTTCGTGGGAATTCTAGCTCAAGTGGTGACAAAGATAAAAAGAAGAATGGGTCTTGGTGTGCTTTTTGCAAGAATGTTCATGAAGGTCAATGTTCCGACAAGACAAGAAGGTGTCATAAGTGCGGGAAGTCGGGACATCTTGCAACGGAATGTAGGGACAAGACTCGTTGTTACAAGTGTCAGGAAACGGGTCATCTTATTGCCGATTGCCCACAAATGAAGAATGACGGGAAGAAAGCAGCCACTTCAGCAACAAAAGTGAGAGCCTTGCAGATGACTTTGGATGATGCTAAGAACAACGACGAGGTGGTAAGTGGTACTTTCCTTGTTAATTCAAAACATGCTTCTGTTTTATTTGATTCGGGTGCAAATAGGTCGTTTGTGTCTACTTTATTTGCTCCTAAGCTAGGAAGAGTCACTACCCCTTTAGATTGCTCGATAGAGGTGGAAATTGCTAATGGTACGGTTAGTGATATATGTGTGGGTTATGATGATTGTGACATTGAGATTGAAGGTCGTTTGTTTCCGGTCCAGTTATTGCCTACTACTTAGCCGGTTTGATGTAGTGATTGGTATGGATTGGTTGTCTAGAAATGAAGCTAATATTTTGTGTTCCCAAAAGATTATTCGGTTTCCTACATCCGATGGTAATGTGGTAACGGTTTATGGAGATAAGAAGAGAGGGGAATAAAGATCATTAGTATGATGAAGGCTATTAAATGTATAAGGAAGAATAAGAGTCATTTCTTGGCCTATGTTATTGATGTGAGAAAGGAGAAGCCTTCTATTGCTAGTGTTGATGTAGTATCCGATTTTCCCGATGTGTTTCCCGAAGATCTTCCCGGTATCCCTCCTGAACGTGAAGTTACTTTTCAGATAGATCTTATTCCCGGTGCTACACCTGTTGCTAGAGCACCTTACCGATTAGCTCCTACAGAAATGAAAGAGTTAATGTCCCAACTTCAGGAGTTACTTGACAAAGGTTTCATTCGACCTGGTTCCTCGCCTTGGGGAGCTCCGGTTCTCTTTGTTAAAAAGAAGGATGGATCTATGCGCATGTGCATAGACTACCGTGAGTTGAATAAGCGAACGGTTAAGAATAAATATCCTCTCCCACGAATTGATGATCTCTTTGATCAACTACATGGTGCTTCATATTTTTCAAAGATAGATTTATGGTCCGGTTATCATCAATTGAAGGTTAAGAAGGAGGATGTAGCAAAGACAGCCTTCCGGACTAGATATGGTCATTATGAGTTCTTGGTCATGCCATTTGGGTTGACTAATGCTCCAGCCGAGTTTATGGATTTAATGAATCGGGTATGCCGTCCCTTTCTAGATCATTTTGTTATTGTGTTTATTGACGATATTTTGATCTATTCTAAGTTAGAAGATGAGCATCGTGAGCACTTGAAAGCAGTTTTGGAGGTGTTGAGGGAGAAGAAGTTGTATGCCAAGTTTTCTAAATGCGAGTTTTGGCTTCGAGAGGTACAGTTTCTTGGTCATGTTATTTCATCGGAAGGTATTAAAGTAGATCCTTCAAAGATTGAAGCTGTTTCAAAGTGGGAGCAGCCAAAGACACCTACTGAGATTAAAAGTTTTCTTGGCTTGGCTGGATATTATAGAAGGTTCATTCAGGATTTCTCCCAAATAGCCAAGCCTATGACTGAACTAACGAAGAAAGGAGTAAAGTTTGAGTGGAACGATAAGCAGGAGAATGCATTTCAAATGTTGAAGAAGAAGTTGTGTGAGGCTCCTATACTTGCCTTGCCTAAAGGTACCGATGATTTGGTTGTGTATAGTGATGCATCTATCACGGGTTTGGGTTGTGTACTGATGCAGAGGGACAAGGTGATCTCCTATGCTTCCCGCCAGTTGAAACCACATGAGAAGAATTACCCTACCCATGATCTTGAATTGGCCGCAGTTGTATTTGCATTAAAATTGTGGAGACATTACCTCTATGGTACAAAATGCACTTTGTTTACCGATCATAAAAGTTTACAGTATGTCTTTAATCAAAAGGAAATGAACGTGAGACAAAGGAGGTAGATGGAATTACTTAAGGATTATGATTGTGAAATCAAATACCATCCGGGTAAAGCCAATGTAGTGGCGGATGCACTAAGTAGGAAGGTGTAAAGTTCTTCTTGTAAGTTGATGAGCATGCAAGTTCAAGCCAAGTCGGGGCTACTTGATCGAATTAAAGAAGCATAAGTGAGGGCATTGATGAAGGATAACATTGACAATGAAAGCATTGGGAAGAAGAAACGTCTTGTGATGGAGACTAATAGCCGTGGGTTCAAAACATACAAGGGTCGAATTTGGGTGCCATTGCTTGGTGATAACCGAGAATTGATCCTTGAGGAAGCCCATAGAAGTAGATATTCGGTTCATCCCGGTGTCACCAAAATGTATGCAGATTTGAAGTCGATTTATTGGTGGCCGGATATTAAAGGGGAAGTAGCTCATTTGTAGCAAAGTGTTTGACGTGTGCACGTGTGAAAACGGACCATCAAAAGCCGTATGGTTTGTTGCATCAATTAGACATTCCCGAGTGGAAATGGGATCATATTACCATGGACTTTGTAACGAAGCTACCGAAAACGCCGAAAGGGAATAATATGATATGGGTGATTGTGGATAGATTGACGAAGAGTGCTCATTTTCTAGCTACCCGACAAGATGTGCCTTTAACGAAGATGACAAAGATGTACATTGATGAATTAGTTGCGAAACATGGAGTTCCTTTATCTATTGTTTCGGATTGAGACTCGAGGTTTGTGTCAAACTTTTAGAAGGGTCTTCAACGGGAGTTGGGTAGTAGAATACGTTTGCTTACAACAAACTTTTGAGAACGTGTGTACTTGAATACGGTGGAGCATGGGATGATCATTTGAGGATGATGAGTTTGCTTACAACAATAGTCACCATGCAAGCATTGGAATGCCACCATTTGAGATGTTATATGGTAGAAGGTGTAGGACTCCAAGTTATTGGATGGAGCCCGGTGAAAAGCAGTTGACCGGTCCCGAAATTATTGAAATTACCTCTGAAAAGGTTAATGTAGCTAAAGAAGCCTTACGTGTGGCAAGAGAAAGGCAGGAAACATATGCAGATAAGAAAAGGAGACCGATTGAGTTTAATGTTGGTGTTTTAGTGATGCTGAAAGTATCACCTTGGAAAGGAGTTATTCGATTTGGAAAGAAGGGAAAGTTGAGTCCATGTTTCATTGGACCTTTTAAAGTTGTGAAGCGCATTAAAGATGTGGCATATCAGTTGGAATTACCTCCAGAATTGGATGGAATTCACAACACCTTCCATGTATCCTACTTGAGGAAATGTTTAGCTGAGGAGTCAAGTGTGATTCCTATTAAAGACGTGAGTATTGACCCAATGAAGAGAATAGTAGACGAACCGGTAGCGATACTTGGAAGAAAGCAAAAGAAGTTACGTCGAAAAGTGATTGACCTTGTGTTGATAAAGTGGAAGCATAATCATGGAGAAAGCTTAACGTGGGAAACTGAAGCAGTAATGAAAGAAAAGTATCCCGAGTTGTTCCTTACTGATGAGATTCCAGGGACGGAATCCTCTTAAGGGGGAGGTAATTGTAACATCCCAAACTTTTCTTTACTAGTTGACTAATGTCGTTAAGTCAATATTGTGTGTGTCGTTAAGTCTATTTTAGATTTAATGCTTATATGTAGTTAATGTGTGTTATGTGTGAGGCTTGTAAGCCTAAATGTTAATGTAGTATAAATGTGTGTAATATGAAGATTAATGTCTATGTAGTGACAATTAATGAAGGATTAATGATGTATATGGTCAATAAAGTAGTTTGTGACCAATAATGAAGGATTAGGAAGCTTAGGGGCTAGTTTTGACATGTGTGCAAAGTCAAAAACGGGTTTAGAGGCTTAGGGGTTGTCATTAGAGAGCCATTATGCAGATTTTCTTCCTCCTAAACAAGCCCTAGCCGATCCCCTCCCTTCCTCCCTTCCCTCTCAAGTTTCTCACTAGATCTATTCGTTTTGGAGCCAAATCGATCGTGTATTGCTTAGATCTTGGATCTTTATCACCGAATACAGGTAATATAGGTATTCCTCATCTGAGATCTGATTGTGTGAGTCTTATATTAGTCTTAATCCAGGCCATAAGGGTTTGGGTTGGGTTATTTAATTAAACGTTCACCGATTTCATGTTATTCGGGTGATTAAATGATTGATTTATGATGTAAAGGATTAAAGGATTAATAGGATGGTTAAAGATGATGAAAGTGCAATTAAAAAGGGTTAATTTTAAGTCCCCAGGTTGGATTTGGGGTATGGGTTCGTATGGAATTCATTTGATCAAAGAACAAAATTGAGTTGCTGATCTGCACCCCAGGTGCGGCGCACCAAGGGAGTGGTGCGGCGCACCACTGCCCAGTTTAGGTTTTTGGTTTTTGATGGGAGCCCGATATGCGACGCACCAAAGGGTAGGTGCAGCGCACCTATTGTTGATAGGAAATTTCTGGAGGATTGGTGCGACGCACCACTTGGCAGGTGCGGCGCACCACCTGCCCAGATTTTACAAAAGGTGTCGTTTAACTTATATTTCGATCTTATACTTGTTCTAGGTTATTGGAGACACCTAGTCATCGTTGTATTGTGCTTGTAGCTTGTTGTTAAGCTGTATCAAGGTAAGATACACTACTTTTGTCACGCTGAGGGTTCAACAAGCAAGGTTTCATACTTATAACTTCCTTAACTGGTAACTTATGATATATGTGGGTATCTCGGGTTACACGGGAGGTACTATGGGATATGTAGTTGACCTTGAGACCTGAAATGCAGACCCTAATGTAGTGAAATGAAGTATTGTTTAATGTAGTGTATTGATATGTAGTTTATGTAGAATTACGAAGTATCTTATTATGTGTGAAATGTAGAAATGGAGTTAATGTGTGACATATGCATACAACATGGCTTGTACACCTAGCTCACTAGACTTGGTAGGTTGCCATGTCACTTGCACGTTTAAGGGCCCAAACGAAATGAAGGTAATGTGTGATTATGTTTAGGTTATGTGTGTTGCCTAAACTATTATGTGTGAAATTGAGCTCGTAAATATAATGCAGGGAAAGTGTTAAGCTTAACCCGTACAAGTCTTAGCCGGACGAGTACGTTGACGTAGTTGTTGCTTGGGTGGCTCCTTGCAACATGGTCTTTATAATGCAAGGTGAGTAATACGAGGGGTTTGACCAACCTCCACATACGGATTACTCTTGGATTGGCTTGCCATTCCTTAACGACATACGATGATTAGCCTTTGGTTGATCATCCAGTCGGGTGTGATGCAGGGCACACTTATATGTAGTAAACGAAGATATGTGTGACAATGTGTGAACTAATGCAGGATAGGCACATTTAGGATGATTATCCTAATTGATATGAAGTTGTTATGCAGTTATGTATGTTGTGTGTTGTGCCTAATGAGTTTGTCTATTAACGAAGAAATGTTTTAATTGGACAAATGCTTTTAAATTAAGTGTGGTCTTACTTAGCTATTCTTATAGCTAACACTTGTTTCTTTAATGTGGTTGTTCCCTCATGTTTAGCTTGAAGGACTTGTAGGTGCAGGACGTGAGGGCGTGGGTAGAAAGCATGCAGATTCCTTAGCTACCCATATTTGCTTATTATGGAGACTTTCGATTACATTTCATTTTGAAGTCGAATATATGTAATAATGTGTGAACGGTTGTTTAATGTTGGGCAACCATTGGGTTTTCATTTGAACTATTGTTTGATATGGCGTGTAACACCAACTAAATGCAGAAACCAAAATGTTTTTATCGGTTTTGACTTTTACAGTCTTTACTTCCGCAATTTAACACCGTTAGGTGAAGGATTTTTGAAAACCCATATTTTTAAACGTCGGGTGTTACAAGTTGGTACCAGAGAATTGGTTTAAGTGAACCAAAATTCGACTTATGCCGTAGGATTTTGGACTTAGACCGATGAGAAGTAGGTTAGGCTTAAGTAGGATGCCTAGCTAATGAAGTGGAATGCTCTAAGATGGGTTGGGGAGTGAGTGAGAGTTTGATTTAAGGCTTGATTATTGTGTGTGATAATGTAGTTATATGTAGTAGAGCCTTAACATATGTGGTCACTCTTTAACTCTTGCTAACCGTCGTCGTTGCTTTGTAGAGTTAATGGCAAACACTAGAGCTAGTAATCAGAGAGCAGGAGGAAATGGTGGTGGTGTTCCTCCAAATGGAAACGGGGCTGGAAATGAAGTAGAGCAAAGGCTACCCCGTGTACAAAATCGCCGTCTTGGTGATCCACCAACCGTCTCTGAAGTAGATAGGGCAAACCCGGTAATAGAGCAGGTTCCCAATCAAGCCCAATTACATGAAGAACTGAGAGCTATCCGAGCTCTTTTAATGAGAAATGAAGAGGAGTTAGCTCAATTGAGGGCTGAAAGAAATGCAGAAAGGATTGGGAGTGAACAAAGGGGTGAGCGTTCGGAAGGGAATTACTCTAATCCCTCTCAAAGTGCTGAACCATCCATGGCAGCCGTGGGTGTTAATGAAGTTAATGGTGGAGGACTTGGAGTTGTTAAAGCACCTCGTGTTAATAACTTCAAATATGAAAGTTTTCAGAAATGTGGTGCCAAGGAGTTTGATGGTACCCAAAATGCAGTGGGTGCTATGGAGTGGATTGAGGACATTGAGGTAGTTTTTGCATCTTGCTATTGTCCGGATGATATGAAGGTTTTGTGTGCTAGTAGGATGTTGAAGAAGAATGCCCGTAATTGGTGGAGGGCTACTACAGTGTCTATGGCTCCTGAGGTACTTGCAGTTATGCCTTGGGGAACATTTAAGGAGAAGTTTCTAGAGGAGTATGTGGGAACGCGTGAGTTAAGGTTGATTGAAAAGGAGTTTAGATCGTTGGTTGCTAAACCCGGTGCAATTTCTGATTATGCACACTCGTTTATGGAGAAGTTGAAGTTTGTTGGACACTTGGTTCGAAGGCAGGAAGACCAAATTGAGGCTTACTGTGATGGTCTCCCCGTTAGTTATCGTGGATTATGTAGACAACATGTGACTTTATCGGCGGCTATTAAGGAGTCAAAGAGGTTGGATGATGACTTCAAAAGTGAGAAAGTTGTGGTGAAGGTTGATGACAAGAAAGCAGGGTTCAAAAGAGGGTCAAATTGGTCATCTAATAACAATAATAAGAAGTTTCGTGGGAATTCTAGCTCAAGTGGTGACAAAGATAAAAAGAAGAATGGGTCTTGGTGTGCTTTTTGCAAGAATGTTCATGAAGGTCAATGTTCCGACAAGACAAGAAGGTGTCATAAGTGCGGGAAGTCGGGACATCTTGCAATGGAATGTAGGGACAAGACTCGTTGTTACAAGTGTCAGGAAACGGGTCATCTTATTGCCGATTGCCCACAAATGAAGAATGACGGGAAGAAAGCAGCCACTTCAGCAACAAAAGTGAGAGCCTTGCAGATGACTGTTGGATGATGCTAAGAACAACGACGAGGTGGTAAGTGGTACTTTCCTTATTAATTCAAAACCTGCTTCTGTTTTATTTGATTCGGGTGCAAATAGGTCGTTTGTGTCTACTTTATTTGCTCCTAAGCTAGGAAGAGTCACTGCCCCTTTAGATTGCTCGATAGAGGTGGAAATTGCTAATGGTACGGTTAGTGATATATGTGTGGATTATGATGATTGTGACATTGAGATTGAAGGTCGTTTGTTTCTGGTCCAGTTATTGCCTACTACTTTAGCCGGTTTTGATGTAGTGATTGGTATGGATTGGTTGTCTAGAAATGAAGCTAATATTTTGTGTTCCCAAAAGATTATTCGGTTTCCTACATCCGATGGTAATGTGGTAATGGTTTATGGAGATAAGAAGAGAGGGGGAATAAAGATCATTAGTATGATGAAGGCTATTAAATGTATAAGGAAGAAGAGTCATTTCTTGGCCTATGTTATTGATGTGAGAAAGGAGAAGCCTTCTATTGCTAGTGTTGATGTAGTATCCGATTTTCCCGATGTGTTTCCCGAAGATCTTCCCGGTATCCCTCCTGACCGTGAAGTTACTTTTCAGATAGATCTTATTCCCGGTGCTACACCTGTTGCTAGAGCACCTTACCGATTAGCTCCTACAGAAATGAAAGAGTTAATGTCCCAACTTCAGGAGTTACTTGACAAAGGTTTCATTCGACCTAGTTCCTCGCCTTGGGGAGCTCCGGTTCTCTTTGTTAAAAAGAAGGATGGATCTATGCGCATGTGCATAGACTACCGTGAGTTGAATAAGCGAACGGTTAAGAATAAATATCCTCTCCCGCGAATTGATGATCTCTTTGATCAACTACATGGTGCTTCATATTTTTCAAAGATAGATTTACGGTCCGGTTATCATCAATTGAAGGTTAAGAAGGAGAATGTAGCAAAGACAGCCTTCCGGACTAGATATGGTCATTATGAGTTCTTGGTCATGCCATTTGGGTTGACTAATGCTCCAGCCGAGTTTATGGATTTAATGAATCGGGTATGCCGTCCCTTTCTAGATCATTTTGTTATTGTGTTTATTGACGATATTTTGATCTATTCTAAGTTAGAAGATGAGCATCGTGAGCACTTGAAAGCAGTTTTGGAGGTGTTGAAGGAGAAGAAGTTGTATGCCAAGTTTTCTAAATGCGAGTTTTGGCTTTGAGAGGTACAGTTTCTTGGTCATGTTATTTCATCGGAAGGTATTAAAGTAGATCCTTCAAAGATTGAAGCTGTTTCAAAGTGGGAGCAGCCAAAGACACCTACTGAGATTAAAAGTTTTCTTGGCTTGGCTGGATATTATAGAAGGTTCATTCAGGATTTCTCCCGAATAGCCAAGCCTATGACTGAACTAACGAAGAAAGGAGTAAAGTTTGAGTGGAACGATAAGCAGGAGAATGCATTTCAAATGTTGAAGAAGAAGTTGTGTGAGGCTCCTATACTTGCCTTGCCTGAAGGTACCGATGATTTGGTTGTGTATAGTGATGCATCTATCACGGGTTTGGGTTGTGTACTGATGCAGAGGGACAAGGTGATCTCCTATGCTTCCCGCCAGTTGAAACCACATGAGAAGAATTACCCTACCCATGATCTTGAATTGGCCGCAGTTGTATTTGCATTAAAATTGTGGAGACATTACCTCTATGGTACAAAATGCACTTTGTTTACCGATCATAAAAGTTTACAGTATGTCTTTAATCAAAAGGAAATGAACGTAAGACAAAGGAGGTGGATGGAATTACTTAAGGATTATGATTGTGAAATCAAATACCATCCGGGTAAAGCCAATGTAGTGGCGGATGCACTAAGTAGGAAGGTGCAAAGTTCTTCTTGTAAGTTGATGAGCATGCAAATTCAAGCCAAGTCGGGGCTACTTGATCGAATTAAAGAAGCACAAGTGAGGGCATTGATGAAGGATAACATTGACAATGAAAGCATTGGGAAGAAGAAACGTCTTGTGATGGAGACTAATAGCTGTGGGTTCAAAACATACAAGGGTCGAATTTGGGTGCCATTGCTTGGTGATAACCGAGAATTGATCCTTGAGGAAGCCCATAGAAGTAGATATTCGGTTCATCCCAGTGTCACCAAAATGTATGCAGATTTGAAGTCGATTTATTGGTGGCCGGATATTAAAGGGGAAGTAGCTCATTTTGTAGCAAAGTGTTTGACGTGTGCACGTGTGAAAACGGACCATCAAAAGCCGTATGGTTTGTTGCATCAATTAGACATTCCCGAGTGGAAATGGGATCATATTACCATGGACTTTGTAACGAAGCTACTAAAACGCCGAAAGGGAATGATATGATATGGGTGATTGTGGATAGATTGACGAAGAGTGCTCATTTTCTAGCTACCCGACAAGATGTGCCTTTAACGAAGATGGCAAAGATGTACATTGATGAATTAGTTGCGAAACATGGAGTTCCTTTATCTATTGTTTCGGATTGAGACTCGAGGTTTGTGTCAAACTTTTGGAAGGGTCTTCAACGGGAGTTGGGTAGTAGAATAAATTTGAGTACCGCATATCATCCTCAAACCGATGGGCAAAGTGAGAGAACCATTCAAACCTTGGAGGATATGTTGTGAACGTGTGTACTTGAATACGGTGGAGCATGGGATGATCATTTGAGGATGATTGAGTTTGCTTACAACAATAGTCACCATGCAAGCATTGGAATGCCACCATTTGAGATGTTATATGGTAGAAGGTGTAGGACTCCAAGTTGTTGGATGGAGCCCGGTGAAAAGCAGTTGACCGGTCCCGAAATTATTGAAATTACCTCTGAAAAGGTTAATGTAGCTAAAGAAGCCTTACGTGTGGCAAGAGAAAGGCAGAAAACATATGCAGATAAGAAAAGGAGACCGATTGAGTTTAATGTTGGTGTTTTAGTGATGCTGAAAGTATCACCTTGGAAAGGAGTTATTCGATTTGGAAAGAAGGGAAGTTGAGTCCACGTTTCATTGGACCTTTTAAAGTTGTGAAGCGCATTAAAGATGTGGCATATCAGTTGGAATTACCTCCAGAATTGGATGGAATTCACAACACCTTCCATGTATCCTACTTGAGGAAATGTTTAGCTGAGGAGTCAAGTGTGATTCCTATTAAAGACGTGAGTATTGACCCAATGAAGAGAATAGTAGACGAACCGGTAGCGATACTTGGAAGAAAGCAAAAGAAGTTACGTCGAAAAGTGATTGACCTTGTGTTGATAAAGTGGAAGCATAATCATGGAGAAAGCTTAACGTGGGAAACTAAAGCAGTAATGAAGGAAAAGTATCCCGAGTTGTTCCTTACTGATGAGATTCCGGGGACGGAATCCTCTTAAGGGGGAGGTAATTGTAACATCCCAAACTTTTCTTTACTAGTTGACTAATGTCGTTAAGTCAATATTGTGTGTGTCGTTAAGTCTATTTTAGATTTAATGCTTATATGTAGTTAATGTGTGTTATGTGTGAGGCTTGTAAGCCTAAATGTTAATGTAGTATAAATGTGTGTAATATGAAGATTAATGTCTATGTAGTGACATTTAATGAAGGATTAATGATGTATATGGTCAATAAAGTAGTTTGTGACCAATAATGAAGGATTAGGAAGCTTAGGGGCTAGTTTTGACATGTGTGCAAAGTCAAAAACGGGTTTAGAGGCTTAGGGGTTGTCATTAGAGAGCCATTATGCAGATTTTCTTCCTCCTAAACAAGCCCTAGCCGATCCCCTCCCTTCCCTCTCAAGTTTCTCACTAGATCTATTCGTTTTGGAGCCAAATCGATCGTGTATTGCTTAGATCTTGGATCTTTATCACCGAATACAGGTAATATAGGTATTCCTCATCTGAGATCTGATTGTGTGAGTCTTATATTAGTCTTAATCCAGGCCATAAGGGTTTGGGTTGGGTTATTTGATTAAACGTTCACCGATTTCATGTTATTCGGGTGATTAAATGATTGATTTATGATGTAAAGGATTAAAGGATTAATAGGATGGTTAAAGATGATTAAAAGTGCAATTAAAAGGGTTAATTTTAAGTCCCCAGGTTGGATTTGGGGTATGGGTTCGTATGGAATTCGTTTGATCAAAGAACAAAATTGAGTTGCTGATCTGCACCCCAGGTGCGGCGCACCAAGGGAGTGGTGCGCGCACCACTGCCCAGTTTAGGTTTTTGGTTTTTGATGGGAGCCCGATATGCGACGCACCAAAGGGTAGGTGCGGCGCACCTATTGTTGATAGGAAATTTCTGGAGGATTGGTGCGACGCACCACTTGGCAGGTGCGGTGCACCACCTGCCCAGATTTTACAAAAGGTGTCGTTTAGCTTATATTTTGATCTTATACTTGTTCTAGGTTATTGGAGGCACCTAGTCATCATTGTATTGTGCTTGTAGCTTGTTGTTAAGCTGTATCAAGGTAAGATACACTACTTTTGTCACGCTGAGGGTTCAACAAGCAAGGTTTCATACTTATAACTTCCTTAACGGTAACTTATGATATATGTGGGTATCTCGGGTTACACGGGAGGTACTATGGGATATGTAGTTGACCATGAGACCTGAAATGCAGACCCTAATGTAGTGAAATGAAGTATTGTTTAATGTAGTGTATTGATATGTAGTTTATGTAGAATTACAAAGTATCTTATTATGTGTGAAATGTAGAAATGGAGTTAATGTGTGACATATGCATACTACATGGCTTGTATACCTAGCTCACTAGACTTGGTAGGTTGCCATGTCACTTGCACGTTTAAGGGCCCAAACGAAATGAAGGTAATGTGTGATTATGTTTAGGTTATGTGTGTTGCCTAAACTATTATGTGTGAAATTGAGCTCGTAAATATAATGCAGGGAAAGTGTTAAGCTTAACCCGTACAAGTCTTAGCCGGACGAGTACGTTGACGTAGTTGTTGCTTGGGTGGCTCCTTGCAACATGGTCTTTATAATGTAGGGCGAGTAATACGAGGGGTTTGACCAACCTCCACATACGGATTACTCTTGGATTGGCTTGCCATTCCTTAACGACATACGATGATTAGCCTTTGGTTGATCATCTAGTCGGGTGTGATGCAGGGCACACTTATATGTAGTAAACGAAGATATGTGTGACAATGTGTGAACTAATGCAGGATAGGCACATTTAGGATGATTATCCTAATTGATATGAAGTTGTTATGCAGTTATGTGTGTTGTGTGTTGTGCCTAATGAGTTTGTCTATTAACGAAGAAATGTTTTAATTGGACAAATGCTTTTAAATTAAGTGTGGTCTTACTTAGCTATTCTTATAGCTAACACTTGTTTCTTTAATGTGGTTTTCCCTCAGGTTTAGCTTGAAGGACTTGTAGGTGCAGGACGTGAGGGCGTGGGTAGAAAGCATGCAGATTCCTTAGCTACCCATATTTGCTTATTATGGAGACTTTCGATTACATTTCATTTTGAAGTCGAATATATGTAATAATGTGTGAACGGTTGTTTAATGTTGGGCAACCGTTGGGTTTTCATTTGAACTATTGTTTGATATGGCGTGTAACACCAACTAAATGCAGAAACCGAAATGTTTTTATCGGTTTTGACTTTTACAGTCTTTACTTCCGCAATTTAACACCGTTAGGTGAAGGATTTTTGAAAACCCATATTTTTAAACGTCGGGTGTTACAAGTTGGTATCAGAGAATTGGTTTAAGTGAACCAAAATTCGACTTATGCCGTAGGATTTTGGACTTAGACCGATGAGAAGTAGGTTAGGCTTAAGTAGGATGCCTAGCTAATGAAGTGGAATGCTCTAAGACGGGTTGGGGAGTGAGTGAGAGTTTGATTTAAGGCTTGATTATTGTGTGTGATAATGTAGTTATATGTAGTAGAGCCTTAACATATGTGGTCACTCTTTAACTCTTGCTAACCGTCGTCGTTGCTTTGTAGAGTTAATGGCAAACACTAGAGCTAGTAATCAGAGAGCAGGAGGAAATGGTGGTGGTGTTCCTCCAAATGGAAACGGGGCTGGAAATGAAGTAGAGCAAAGGCTACCCCGTGTACAAAATCGCCGTCTTGGTGATCCACCAACCGTCTCTGAAGTAGATAGGGCAAACCCGGTAATAGAGCAGGTTCCCAATCAAGCCCAATTACATGAAGAACTGAGAGCTATCCGAGCTCTCTTAATGAGAAATGAAGAGGAGTTAGCTCAATTGAGGGCTGAAAGAAATGCAGAAAGGATTGGGAGTGAACAAAGGGGTGAGCGTTCAGAAGGGAATTACTCTAATCCCTCTCAAAGTGCTGAACCATCCATGGCAGCCGTGGGTGTTAATGAAGTTAATGGTGGAGGACTTGGAGTTGTTAAAACACCTCGTGTTAATAACTTCAAATATGAAAGTTTTCAGAAATGTGGTGCCAAGGAGTTTGATGGTACCCAAAATGCAGTGGGTGCTATGGAGTGGATCGAGGACATTGAGGTAGTTTTTGCATCTTGCTATTGTCCGGATGATATGAAGGTTTGTGTGCTAGTAGGATGTTGAAGAAGAATGCCCGTAATTGGTGGAGGGCTACTACAGTGTCTATGGCTCCTGAGGTACTTGCAGTTATGCCTTGGGGAACATTTAAGGAGAAGTTTCTAGAGGAGTATGTGGGAACGCGTAAGTTAAGGTTGATTGAAAAGGAGTTTAGATCGTTGGTTGCTAAACCCGGTGCAATTTCTGATTATGCACACTCGTTTATGGAGAAGTTGAAGTTTGTTGGACACTTGGTTCGAAGGCAGGAAGACCAAATTGAGGCTTACTGTGATGGTCTCCCCGTTAGTTATCGTGGATTATGTAGACAACATGTGACTTTATCGGCGGCTATTAAGGAGTCAAAGAGGTTGGATGATGACTTCAAAGTGAGAAAGTTGTGGTGAAGGTTGATGACAAGAAAGCAGGGTTCAAAAGAGGGTCAAATTGGTCATCTAATAACAATAATAAGAAGTTTCGTGGGAATTCTAGCTCAAGTGGTGACAAAGATAAAAAGAAGAATGGGTCTTGGTGTGCTTTTTACAAGAATGTTCATGAAGGTCAATGTTCCGACAAGACAAGAAGGTGTCATAAGTGCGGGAAGTCGGGACATCTTGCAACGGAATGTAGGGACAAGACTCGTTGTTACAAGTGTCAGGAAACGGGTCATCTTATTGCCGATTGCCCACAAATGAAGAATGACGGAAGAAAGCAGCCACTTCAGCAACAAAAGTGAGAGCCTTGCAGATGACTGTGGATGATGCTAAGAACAACGACGAGGTGGTAAGTGGTACTTTCCTTGTTAATTCAAAACCTTCTTCTGTTTTATTTGATTCGGGTGCAAATAGGTCGTTTGTGTCTACTTTATTTGCTCCTAAGCTAGGAAGAGTCACTACCCCTTTAGATTGCTCGATAGAGGTGGAAATTGCTAATGGTACGGTTAGTGATATATGTGTGGGTTATGATGATTGTGACATTGAGATTGAAGGTCGTTTGTTTCCGGTCCAGTTATTGCCTACTACTTTAGCCGGTTTTGATGTAGTGATTGGTATGGATTGGTTGTCTAGAAATGAAGCTAATATTTTGTGTTTCCAAAAGATTATTCGGTTTCCTACATCCGATGGTAATGTGGTAACGTTTATGGAGATAAGAAGAGAGGGGGAATAAAGATCATTAGTATGATGAAGGCTATTAAATGTATAAGGAAGAATAAGAGTCATTTCTTGGCCTATGTTATTGATGTGAGAAAGGAGAAGCCTTCTATTGCTAGTGTTGATGTAGTATCCGATTTTCCGATGTGTTTCCCGAAGATCTTCCCGGTATCCCTCCTGACCGTGAAGTTACTTTTCAGATAGATCTTATTCCCGGTGCTACACCTGTTGCTAAAGCACCTTACCGATTAGCTCCTACAGAAATGAAAGAGTTAATGTCCCAACTTCAGGAGTTACTTGACAAAGGTTTCATTCAACCTAGTTCCTCGCCTTGGGGAGCTCCGGTTCTCTTTGTTAAAAAGAAGGATAGATCTATGCGCATGTGCATAGACTACCGTGAGTTGAATAAGCGAACGGTTAAGAATAAATATGCATACTACATGGCTTATACACCTAGCTCACTAGACTTGGTAGGTTGCCATGTCACTTGCACGTTTAAGGGCCCAAACGAAATGAAGGTAATGTGTGATTATGTTTAGGTTATGTGTGTTGCCTAAACTATTATGTGTGAAATCGAGCTCGTAAATATAATGAAGGGAAAGTGTTAAGCTTAACCCGTACAAGTCTTAGCCGGACGAGTACGTTGACGTAGTTGTTGCTTGGGTGGCTCCTTGCAACATGGTCTTTTTAATGCAGGGCGAGTAATACGAGGGGTTTGACCAACCTCCACATACGGATTACTCTTGGATTGGCTTGCCATTCCTTAACGACATACGATGATTAGCCTTTGGTTGATCATCCAGTCAGGTGTGATGCAGGGCACACTTATATGTGGATAACGAAGATATGTGTGACAATGTGTGAACTAATGCAGGATAGGCACATTTAGGATGATTATCCTAATTGATATGAAGTTGTTATACAGTTATGTGTGTTGTGTGTTGTGCCTAATGAGTTTGTCTATTAACGAAGAAATGTTTTAATTGGACAAATGCTTTTAAATTAAGTGTGGTCTTACTTAGCTATTCTTATAGTTAACACTTGTTTCTTTAATGTGGTTGTTCCCTCAGGTTTAGCTTGAAGGACTTGTAGGTGCAGGACGTGAGGGCGTGGGTAGAAAGCATGCAGATTCCTTAGCTACCCATATTTGCTTATTATGGAGACTTTCGATTACATTTCATTTTGAAGTCGAATATATGTAATAATGTGTGAACGGTTGTTTAATGTTGGGCAACCGTTGGGTTTTCATTTGAACTATTGTTTGATATGGCGTGTAACACCAACTAAATGCAGAAACCGAAATATTTTTATCGGTTTTGACTTTTACAGTCTTTACTTCCGCAATTTAACACCGTTAGGTGAAGGATTTTTGAAAACCCATATTTTTAAACGTCGGGTGTTACACATTTCTTGTAGTATAGGTTCAGTTTGAATTTCTTCATTTGAACACAATTCTGGTATGCTCTCAACTGACACTGATACTGGGGGAGTAGTACGAACATCTGAACCAATATTAATTTCTGAGTACTACTGGAGAGTTTCTTTTTCTGAACAGGTTCCAGATCAGGATGACTGGAAACTGTGTCTGGTGAATCTTCAATTTTCTCGTTTATTTGATCAGATTCACAAAAAGCAATTGGAGTTACTGGGGGAGTGTCAAGGGCTGGTTTGTTGATTGCAGCATTTGATTCATCGAAAGTAACATGTATGGATTCTTTTACTATCTCCAGTCTCTTGTTGTAGACTCTGAAGGCTTTGCGAATGGCTGAATATCCTAAGAAATATCCTTCATCAGCTTTGGCATCAAATTTGCCTAACTGACTGGAGTCGTTCAGGATGTAAACTGGACATCCAAAACGTGAAAATAACCAATATTTGGTTTTCTATTTCTCAATATTTCATAGGAAGTCTTCTTGTGTCGCTTCACGTACACTGATCGATTCTGGGTGTGGCAAGCAGTTGCAATTGCTTCAGCCCAGAAACTGGTAGGAAGACCAGATTCAGCTAGCATACTCCTGGCAGCTTCTATCAGCGTTCGATTTTTCCTTTCTACCACTCCATTCTGCTCTGGAGTGCGTGCTGATGAGAAGTTCTGGGAGACGCCAGTGTCAGTACAGAATTTCTCCAGAGTTGCGTTCTGGAATTCTGTTCCATTGTCGCTTCTTAACTGACACACTTTTCGCTTATGCTTCAGTTCAATCTGCTTGATAAGAGAGATGATTTCAGCAGCAGCTTCATTTTTAGACCTAAGAAAATCACCCAACAATATCTGGAGAATTCATCTACGATCACCAGGGTGTATCTTTTACCAGCACGAGTCTGAACATTCACTGGACCAAAGAGGTCCATATGAAGCATGTGAAGTGGTTCAGTAATGCTGAAATTCTGTCTGGTCTTGAAACTGACACGTTTCTGCTTACCCATCTCACATCCTGGACATGGCCTTTCCTTTTTGAAGGAAACTGAAGGTATCCCATCTGCAAGTTGTTTTCTGGACAACTTGTTAATGTTTTTGAAATTTAAATGGGATAACCTTTTATGCCATAACCAGTTTGTGTCTTCATCAGCTTGAGTGTAGAAACATTGCTCTGAAGAAGAGCTTTCCATATCCATCACATACACGTTCCCTTTTCTGGGAGCAATCAACACTACCTTCCAGTCCTTGTTGAATACGATACCCTGAGCAATATTGAATAAGACTTGATAGCCATCATCACACAGTTGGCTTACACTGATCAAGTTATATTTCAAATCATTCACAAATGCAACACGTGTAAACTTGACTTGTCCATTGTTCAGAACACCATATCCCTCAGTCTTTCCACAACCATCATTTCCAAAGTGATGGAGGGTCCATCAGAAATGGTGAACTCCTCCAGTAGGGTCTTACATCCGGTCATTGTCCTGCCAGCTGCACTGTCAAGATACCAGGTATGCTTCTTTCGATCGCCCTGCACATACACCAGATATATCAGTTAGATTTGGGAACCCATCGACTGATGGGTTCACTGGATCCTCCCTTATGGATCCCTGGGGGTATCTGGTTGAGTTCATTTTCTTCAACAGTAGTTTTTGTTGAAAACACTACTGGAGTTGATAGTTTAGAAACCTTTTTCTTTTTCTCAACTGGAGAAATAAATTTGTCTTTCTTTGCAAAAGGTTTAATATTTTGTCTAGGGCCAGATGAAGTACCCTCAATAAAGTTTAATCTTGCATTAAAACTTTGAAATTGATGAGTCAGTGTTTGAATCTGGTTCTCTAACCTGGACAAAATATTTTCATCAAATGATACCTGAGCTTTTCCAGTTGTAGGCTTAGGTAGGGGATTGTTTTGAGGCAAAGGTCTATTCTGCTTAACCTTTTTAACTGGAGCAGTCATCTGGACAGCTCCAGTCTTAACCTCTGGGCAAAGAACTGGGAAAGTATTGGCCTTGGGAGTTACAGGCTCATCATAAACAGTGGTGGGCCTGAATCCCTCTGGTAATCGATCGATTACTGGTATTAATGATGCTACATGAGTATTTCCATCCAAATATGCGCGTTTTTGAGCAGGAAATTGTTTCACACAAGCATCATATGGCTTTTTGGTTTCTAGCCATGATTTTATTACCAGTTTTTCTTTCTCTAAAATGATTTCAAGATCTTGTTTTTCTTGAATCAATTGTTCAGTTACCAGAACCTGGGCTTGAAATGCCAGTTCAATGTCTTGAAGTTCTTTTAATTTTGATTTTAAAGCATTTATTTCAGAAGAATCTGTTTCTAGACCATTTAGACTGTCAAATCTAACAGTTTCCACAAAAATTAAATCAGAATTTAGAGCTTCAGCGATGTCCAATTTAAGTTCAGGATTAGTTCAAGATCATACTCACTAACCTTTTTAATAACAATGTCGACCCAACGACCAGATGTGACATCATCCCTCACCAGATGCTCTTGATCTGCCAGAGCCATAAAACAACAATCTCTTTCCTCTTCTTCATCAACTGATGAATCATCAGAGGGAACCCATGCTTCTTCAGTAGTTGCTATCATGCATTTGTTATTGTCTTCCATCTGTTTAGACAAGAGAGCAATCTGAGCCTTAAGCTTTTTGTATTTCAACTTATAGCTATCATCAGGCTTGTTATAAGAAGCAGTTGAACCAGACTGAGAGACAAACTGACTGGACCTGCACTCTTTCATGAAATGACCTTTTCTGCCATACTTAAAGCATGTCAGATTGGTCTTGTCAGTGGAAGAACTGGGTGCATGTTGTCCAGTGGGCCTATTTGCTCTGGCCTTAAAACGGTTAAACGTTTTGGCCATCATTGCAACCAGGTCATCACTGTCAGTTTCATCACAGTCTGGAGAGATATCATTACAGACTCCAGAATCCTTTAGTTCAGATATCATCTTCTTCATAGAAAATACATTCTCAGAAGATATTAATGCCGCACAAGGTGGTGCAGTATTAGTGACCACTGTGGAACTACTGGAAGCATGATTAAAAGAATCTTTTTCTGCCTCAATCCTCTGGGCTTGATTTTCTTCAGTCAATCTGAAGGCTTCATACAATGTTGACAAAGTATGGGAATGCAAGGTTTTACCTTGCCTCAAGACCAGAATCATGTGAGACCATTTTGTTTGAAGAATATCACAAAATTTCTCCAAAAGTATATCCTTGTCTTTTTCTACCCCTAGTCCTCTTAACTGGTTTATGATGCTCATAAATCTGGTGTAAGTACCAGTAAGGGACTCATTGGGGAGAGCAAAAATGACTCATACTTTTTGTTTAAGGAGACTTTTCTGGTAACAACAGTATCATCACCTCCCTCATGCTGGTTCACTAGTTCATCCCACATGCTTTTGGCACTGGATAGAGAACTAGTGTGGGAATAAGAGTTTCTGGAACAGCCCCGAGGATCATATTTTTAAGAAGTGTATCAAGATTTACTAATCTTTTCTCCTCTTCGGACCAGTGTTCCTCTCTCTTTTCCCTCCCACTTCTTGATCCTGTAGGGTCAAGGAGTGCATTGATAGGAAGTCTTGGCACATAGGGTCCTTCGTTTAAAATTTTCATCATATTCCTTTCAATACCAGTAACATGCAATATTATCCTAGCTTTCCACGTACCAAATTCATCACTGCTCCCATTGAATTTAGGAACAGGATTATTCGAGTAATGCACATGCACATGTGGAGAAGCAGGAGAAGGAGGTGGTGGATTGTTATTTCCAGTGGGTGGTTCATTAAAAATAGTTTCATGAGTTTCTTGTTGATTTTCTGGGATTGCCATCGCGAAACAGATCTAGGTAAGTATATTAACCTTCCGCTCTGATACCAATTGTAAAGTCCCTCACACGATGGTTTAACCCACGAGTGTAAAATACAAGACAAGTATGAACTAGAATCGGACTAGTATTACTTCAATATAAATATGCAAGAATATAAACAAAGTAATAAATGACTTAAGCAATATTTAAACAAGTAAATAAATAGTGGAACACAAATGTAGTTTTCAAGTGTATTTTCTTTATTGATGTATAAACAAAATACAAGATCGTTACGGAACCTAGATATTACACGTATGTAAGTATCTAAACAATCTTTGAATTACAAGTGATCTATACTTGCTAAATCTCTTAATGATCGGCTTGGTGGATATGTAGTATTATTTTAATAATTTAATTTATTTCTAACATATATATCTCTTAATCTCTTAATGATCGGCTTGTGGATATGTAGTATTATTTTAATAATTTAATTTAATTCTAACATATATATCTCTTAATCACTTAATGATCGGCTGTGGATATGTAGTATTATTTTAATAATTTAATTTAATTCTAACATATATATCTCTTAATCTCTTAATGATCGGCTGTGGATATGTAGTATTATTTTAATAATTTAATTTAATTCTAACATATATATCTCTTAATCTCTTAATGATCGGCTTGTGGATATGTAGTATTATTTTAATAATTTAATTTAATTCTAACATATATATCTCTTAATCTCTTAATGATCGGCTTGTGGATATGTAGTATTATTTTAATAATTTAATTTAATTCTAACATATATATCTCTTAATCTCTTAATGATCGGCTTGTGGATATGTAGTATTATTTTAATAATTTAATTTAATTCTAACATATATATCTCTTAATCACTTAATGATCGGCTGTGGATATGTAGTATTATTTTAATAATTTAATTTAATTCTAACATATATATCTCTTAATCTCTTAATGATCGGCTGTGGATATGTAGTATTATTTTAATAATTTAATTTAATTCTAACATATATATCTCTTAATCTCTTAATGAGTTGTCATTTTTTTATTTAAATTGTTATATTTATGTTGTCATGTATGATCTTAATCATCATTTTTAAGAAGTGTATCAAGATTTACTAATCTTTTCTCCTCTTCGGACCAGTGTTCCTCTCTCTTTTCCCTCCCACTTCTTGATCCTGTAGGGTCAAGGAGTGCATTGATAGGAAGTCTTGGCACATAGGGTCCTTCGTTTAAAATTTTCATCATATTCCTTTCAATACCAGTAACATGCAATATTATCCTAGCTTTCCACGTACCAAATTCATCACTGCTCCCATTGAATTTAGGAACAGGATTATTCGAGTAATGCACATGCACATGTGGAGAAGCAGGAGAAGGAGGTGGTGGATTGTTATTTCCAGTGGGTGGTTCATTAAAAATAGTTTCATGAGTTTCTTGTTGATTTTCTGGGATTGCCATCGCGAAACAGATCTAGGTAAGTATATTAACCTTCCGCTCTGATACCAATTGTAAAGTCCCTCACACGATGGTTTAACCCACGAGTGTAAATACAAACAATCTAACTATATTATCGTTTATTTAAATATATGGATGTTGCTAATAAAAGTTCAAAGGATGTCAATAATTCGTCGTATATACATGAATTTTTTTTTTATCTCTCTATATAACTAAGAGAGGATAGTTTTTTGATTAGTTGGCAATTATGAGAGAATGCCATGTAAGATTTTTCATTATGTGTCATACTTACATTAATTTCCTAATTTTAAGCATTCCTTTAAAAATTATTCTTTATCCTAATCATCATTAACTAATAATAAAAAAATAAAAAGTAAAAAAAAAACTATATATGTAGTAAATCTCTTAATGATCGGCTGGTGGATATGTAGTATTATTTTAATAATTTAATTTAATTCTAACATATATATCTCTTAATCTCTTAATGAGTTGTCATTTTTTTATTTAAATTGTTATATTTATGTTGTCATGTATGATCTTAATCATCAATTCTAATCATTATCTTAATTATTAATATTTATTTTTCTATTTTCTATATAAGTAATTATCAAAATTATGAATAATAATGTAACTATCTGTTATTGTATTTTATATTTATGTTCTCAATCAGTCCCGCACAACGTGCGGATTTAATCTAGTTTGTGGGTTTAATCTAGTTTATAAAAGACTCATACATTAAATTTATAACAAAAAATATACTCGTAACTTTTTATATATGAACACAATAACTCATTATGGATACAAGGCTAAGACCTTAAAACCTATGGACCTAAACATGCCCAAAAATAAAATAAGACAGTTGATATTTGATAATAACGAAGATGAAGAAAAAGAGGGTATAATCTATATGTCAATTGATTAAACACATATAAATATAAAACGACATATCATTGCTCTTTTACGAAGTGAAAATACATACATATTTAGATATGCACATTTTTTATTTCTGTTTTTTAGATTAAGTTATCTTATGTTTTGGTCTTTGTGATATATGTAATGATGACCCATTAATATATAGACGTTGGTTTTCAGTTTCATGGGAAAACATTTTATAAATATAAGTGGATTTTGTATAGTTTGTTTTAAGAGTAATATAAAAGTAAAATTAAATCAACTATAGTTGTTGTAATCTAATTTAATGCTAAAAGAAAATTTACGTGGGCTCGTGAAGCACTGCTTGCTTTTACCCATAGACCATAGTTGAAGCACTGCTTTTACCCATTAGTTGTATTTGAGTTGACAATGACCTTCCGTCCAAGTCTCACATGGAAAAATTGGATTTTTTTCATGTTGATAAAAAAAATTTCCACTTAATTATGGTGGGTATCTCATATGGTATTAAAATATAACCAGATAGTATCATCGGTAGTAAGATATATGATACTGTAGTAATATATCAATAATTCATATTGACCGTTAAAATAAAAGAAAAAGTTGTTATTTGAGTTATATATCTGAAATCAAGCAATTCGTTATCAGTTTGACAATTTGTATAAAGAGAAAGCTGAATATAAGATTGTCCAGGACTTCTTATAACTTAATATTTTAATCACTAAAAACATGAGACTCAAATTATTGATTTATTTTACATATTAATTATAAAATATTACTTTTGAGTGGTTATTTAAACTTGAGAAATAATAGGTTTACAAACTATTTACAAATATAAAGTTACAAACTGACATGACATATGAATTGGACCAATGATATTTGATTGTGTTTTCTCTCTCCTCTTTCTCTCCCTGATTTTAATTGATGGATCAGGAGTTGTAAGAATTTGTTTGTATTTTGTTTGTCACTCTAGCATCTCTCTTTAAACTTAATGCGAGGCAACTAATAAAGGCCGGCTTAGATGGTGGCCGAAGTGGCCGACCGGCCGAGGCCCGATTTTTAAGGGGGTCCGATTTTTTTATTTTTAATGTTATATATATTAAAAGTTATGTATTCGTATATGTAATTAACTAAGTCCATTATAAATTATAACAATAATCTAAAATTAAAGCATATAATTTAACCCGCATACAAAAGCTACTTACATACTTTTGTGGATAGAAAAAAGGTTATTCAGTACGTTATCTCAGAACTGGGAAGTCAAGCCGTCGTGACATTGTCACTTCATTGTCTACCGTTTTTTTTTGACAACGTAAGTAGTCATTTTTCTCATTTATTGTAAACAATACATGTATATATTAGGAGGAATGTGAGAATATGTGGTTGTCATGTACCTAAGCTTAGGTATAAAACCCTCACATCTTAATTTTTTAATTCATAAAAACATAGAGCTCAATCATTTATTCATTATACAAAAAATATTAAAAAATTAATATATGAGGTGTTTTTTACCTAAGTTTAGGTACATGACAATCACATATTCACTTTTCTCATATATTACTTAAGAAAAATATAGCATAGCAGTTTGTTGCTTATCGTTTTTCTAAGATTTTTTATATTATTTTGAACATATTGAAATTTTATTTATGTTTTAAATTTAGATTTTACTTATTTAAGCATAATCTTAAATTGTTAATTTTAAAATTTAGATTTAATTATTAAATTATTAATCGTCTCATAGATTAATTTTTGATTGTTAGTTTATTTAATATAATTTGTTACACTTAGCTTAAGAGCCCTTTTTTCTGCTCGGACTAGGTCCATAAATCCTCAAAGACGGCATTGGCAACTATATATTCAGTTTTACTTCTTATGAATAATAACCTCTCAGCATTTATGAAATAAAAAAAGCGAGAATAAACTAAAATGAGAAGTAGATCCGATGTCACTTAGCAAATTTGAATAGAACAGTATAGAAATTGTTACTTTATTAGATCCGATTTTTTTTGGTTGATACTACCTTATGTGTTTGTAAGATTAAAAGGGTAAAAAACCAATAAAAAGAAATGGCAAAATGTAAAGATAATAACATCGTCAAGGTTTCCTAGTAATGAGGAGATCGACCTGATGTCCACACAAAAGTTCGTTTCGAATCTCATAGATAATCTCTTAAAGGTCATCAGGAAAACTTTTTTTTGAAAATGACCATAAAAATATATATGATAAACTGCGTAAATTTAAGAGGAAAGACATGTATTTCTCAATATAATTACCAAAACAAACCCCATCGGTTTATCCATTTACAATTTACAATCCTCACATGACAATAAGGGGGTGCGATACGATGGTTTCACTTTAAAAAGGAAGAAACTTTGTAATCAAACAATTGCATCCCAACAAGCTTCATTGATACTTCACTCTAGCATTCAATTGCATACCTTTTTCACCCACACAATGACAGGCTAGTGAATTATTTTACTTTTACCTCACTCAACTTTCTAGTACTTTAATAGTATAAAATTTGTTTCAAAATTTTAAGTAAATATCACACTTAAGTCTTTGTTGATAGTTTGAAAATATATAGACTCATATAATATTTATATATATTATAAGACAACTAACCTAATAGGTTATTAACCAATCGGAGCTTTATTTTATCAAATTGAACATTGATGATGTCATAATCATAGCTACACTTTACAATTTACGGATGTATATATCTTAATTGACCATACGTATAGATCTATTCAATTAAATAAAAAAAACTAATTCCTTCTATCGATAATGTAGACATTAAGATATAGATAGATGAATTATAAACTAAGAGTAGTTATCTATATCATATGATAAAACTTATACAAATACACGTACAAAAATCAATTTATACGTATATATCTATTCAATTAAAAAACAAAAATTGTTCCTAATATCGATAATGTAGACATAAGATATAGATAGATGAGTTATAAACTAAGAGTAGTTATCTATATCATATAATAAATTATAAATACACATACAAATATTAATTTAGAAGATGATTGACATAGTATAAACTAGATTAAGCCCTGTACGGTAAACTAAACAGAAATTATTACAAAATATATAATGATTAATCATCTATATATTATCAAAATATAATCTATAAAAGTAATAAAAAAACATTGCTTGATTAAAAGACTAAAACGTTTTATACCTTTTACTCGAATAATATAGCATACGATGAATTAATATCATTTGATTTAACTAATACATGAAATCATTATAAAATGGGACTACTCAAGCATACTTATAAAAAAAACTCAAATATCTCATCTATAAAACTTAAAGGAAGAATAAAATAGTTTGACTAAAAAGAAGATATTGATAAATGATATCATAGTTGTTTAGTAAAAAATTCATACATAATAATAACCCATACGACGGATTATAAATTGTTCTAACTGTATAAGTTTATTATTAAAAAAAAAAGTTAAACAAAAACACATTATTTAATAAAATCATTAAAATAATCACACGAAATTACAAATCTAGTAATAATTCATAGATAATTACATTAGTTGTAAAATTAATTATACTGTCTGTCCCAATATATTGTTTGTCCAATGTCAAAAATTTCAAACTTTCTTAATTTTTAACTCTTTAAAAGGAGATGTATGATTGACCGTGAGTAAAAAGAAAAATCTCATTACAATATTTCATTTCACAAGACTTACATCCTTAATTGAATCGACCATAATAAAGAAAAATACAAAATCAATATAAAAAAAATGTTGAACGGCAATGGAAGGAAGAAGTAAAATTTAAGAGACAAATTTTAAGTTGAAAACTATATAAAATAGGGTGATGTGAATCTAGTTGTTATCATATATTCGACTTGTTATCATGTATTTTTATTTTTTTATTTTTTAATTTTTTTTATTATTAATTAATGATGATTAGGATAAAGAATAATTTTTAAAGGAATGCTTAAAATTAGGAAATTAATGTAAGTATGACACATAATGAAAAATCTTACATGACATTCTCTCATAATTGCCAACTAATCAAAAAACTATTCTCTCTTAGTTATATAGAGAGAAGATACAATGCTATTGTTGTTATTAACTATTATTTTATTTTATTTTTATCAAAAGTTGGTTTGTAGTTACCACATCCAGTTTTGAAGTACGAACAATTGTATGTTACGATATCTCGAGTTAAATCGAAAAATATCTTTAAGCTATGATAATAACAACAAATACAGATAAAAATATAAACAAATATTGTACAAATTTTTATAAAAGATGAAATACAGTATACGCGTTCAATGGTTTAAAATTATATTTGTTTAATTTGATTTTACCTACAATTTTTAAAATTAATTTTACATATTTAACAATTTATCATATCTAATAAATGTCATAAACAACCGTAATCTAGTAACTTTTTTAAATGTTTAGGTCAGTGTATGTATTCACGCCGTAAAGATAGGGCAACTTTGACTGTTTGAAACTTGTTTGATTGACAAATCATGTCTGTTTCATGTTGTTTTCATTTTGTTGTCATACATACTATCTTATCTTATGATCACTTAATTAAATATATTAATGGATAATGATAAATATGCCTAATAATGTGCCTAATAGTAGGCCTAATACATTCAAGTTTTGACACATGGATTCCACATCTTCTCTTTCATAATCTTTACCATTGAATTTGTCATGTGTCAAACTCTCTTTTTTAAACATACTTTTAGGCATATTTTGTAGGCACATTAATCATTTTCCTATATTAATAAATAAAAGTAGTTGTTAATAGCCCAGCAATAAGAATGCTGTTTTTGAAAGCTTGAATTTCGTGAGACCCATGTTATAGTCTAAAAGGACAAGTTAGGTTTTTCTCTAATATGTTGTCGTGTCTTTCGACGGAATATTAGAGGGGTTTCTTTCTACTCGGTTAAGAGATTCTCCATTATAATATTCGATATATATAAAAATATATGTTTTTATATAAAAAAAATTAAACACTAATTCTTGGTTTTCTTTTCAAAAATCAAAACTTTTAAATCTTCAAATCTTAAATAAAAGTAATTCTCTTACAACACACAATTCCTTGTGAAAGCATTATAGATTTACATACCATGCATTAACATGGATGGACCCTATACGACTTTCTTTTACTAATTATACGACATCTACGTACAACGATAGTTGATAAAAAAGTCTCATTAAGAGTTGGATTGTTAAATGGTTTATGCACCAACTTACATAGTGAGAAGATGTTCAGAATAACATGGCGGAGCCAGGATTTTCAGTTTTGGGGTCGCCTAACAGTTTTCATAAACTAATAAGCATAAAACTAAACTACAAAATTAAATTACGAGTCTAGGGTTGCCAGTTATTTTTAAACTAGATAAATACATCAAAAGTACTTAAAAAAATATTTTTATAGTAATTGTGAGGTTGTCATGACTCATGACTACCTTTGGCTACCACATAGTTCCGTCACTGGACATGATTAAATGATTATGGTCCAAGATTATAAACCTCTTCGTAATATAATGTCTATTATATCATTAAAACTTTATAAGATTTATGCATATTTTGTAGGCACATTAATCATTTTCCTATATTAATAAATAAAAGTAGTTGTTAATAGCCCAGCAATAAGAATGCTGTTTTTGAAAGCTTGAATTTCGTGAGACCCATGTTATAGTCTAAAAGGACAAGTTAGGTTTTTCTCTAATATGTTGTCGTGTCTTTCGACGGAATATTAGAGGGGTTTCTTTCTACTCGGTTAAGAGATTCTCCATTATAATATTCGATATATATAAAAATATATGTTTTTATATAAAAAAAATTAAACACTAATTCTTGGTTTTCTTTTCAAAAATCAAAACTTTTAAATCTTCAAATCTTAAATAAAAGTAATTCTCTTACAACACACAATTCCTTGTGAAAGCATTATAGATTTACATACCATGCATTAACATGGATGGACCCTATACGACTTTCTTTTACTAATTATACGACATCTACGTACAACGATAGTTGATAAAAAAGTCTCATTAAGAGTTGGATTGTTAAATGGTTTATGCACCAACTTACATAGTGAGAAGATGTTCAGAATAACATGGCGGAGCCAGGATTTTCAGTTTTGGGGTCGCCTAACAGTTTTCATAAACTAATAAGCATAAAACTAAACTACAAAATTAAATTACGAGTCTAGGGTTGCCAGTTATTTTTAAACTAGATAAATACATCAAAAGTACTTAAAAAAATATTTTTATAGTAATTGTGAGGTTGTCATGACTCATGACTACCTTTGGCTACCACATAGTTCCGTCACTGGACATGATTAAATGATTATGGTCCAAGATTATAAACCTCTTCGTAATATATTGTCTATTATATCACCAAATTTCCATCTAATATTATTATTTAGTGGATCAATTTTGTGTTTTCAATAAGTATTGGATTATTTAGGGGAGGCCGGAGGGGGCAAGCAAGACCTCCGACCGGGGCACAATCTTGAGAGGGGCATAAAATTTCTAAAAATTTTCTATGTATATTATATATGTAAAAGTATAACATATCATATTATATAGATATAGATATATGTGATTCTGATAACAAGTTAATGTTAAAGTTATATATAGACAATATTTTAGGTACTAAATATGTATATACATACAAAGTTATGTCCTTAGTAATAAGTTATATCAATTTACTTTAATTAATAATTAAACATTAAATGAAATTTAGAAGATAAAAAGTAAATCCTCTTGGTAGTTTTTCATCCACAAAGGGTTCATATTGTGTTCTAAAAGACTAGAAGACTAGAAGTAACATCAAAAAAATTTAGTTTTACTCTTAGTTCTTAAATGTATGATTCTGTTACTGATCTTTTCTTGATTAGTTATTATTATTTTTTATTTTGTGATCATATCTTGGTGATTTTTTTTAGAATATCGTTTGATATTATTTAGAATTTCATTTGATTAGAAATTTTTTTATTTATTCATCCCTGACTTTAATATAAGTTTTAATTAGATTAAAACAATAAATAAATAAGAAATAACATTTTTATTGTTACACGTCTTAATTATAAAAAGAATTTTTGCTTATATGATTGGATTTCTAAGAGTTGGGGGCATTTGTTTCAAGGCTCGGACTGGAAACTTGAATTTTCAGGGCCGCCACTGGGATTATTATTGGCCTAGTTTATAAATCATACATATGATTTTGTGAAGGATAAAGAAAAATAAGAAGAAATAATCATATATACATAGATATGAAAAATCTAGAGTATATAATTAAAATTAAAAAAATATTACAAATACAGAAATACCATGAGCAGTATTGAGTCAACGCCATCCGTGACTCAGTCAAAGGTAAAAAAAACGGTTAATAAATCAACGGTTGGGATCAGACCTTCCAAAATCAGCAAGTTTGCGTGATTGATTTGCACAAAACGACTTCGTATAAGCCAATTTCGGCACTACCGGAATTCTTACGTCACTAGTTCCGTCAACCGCCGGCCTTCCTTTCCATAACCGATTAGGATTCGCTCTAACCAACGGACTCAAACAAAATATCATCTCAGAAACACTCTTATTATTGCCACGTCGGATCGTTTTCATCGGCGTTTGCTTACACGAATTATAAGTATCTGTATCTATAGATTCATATTCACTTGAAACGTCATCATCAAGGTCATCATCATCCTCGTCATCATCGGATAATCTCACCGGTGACATACCTCTGTTCCGTACACACCGCTGCCGGTTATGATGATTATGATTATTCCTTATTCTTGTAGTCGCCGATGAAGAGGACGACGAAGAAGACGGCGTCGGAATATTCGAATTTGTGTTATTATTATTAGATCTGAAAAGATTCTGAAACGTCGCGAATTTGACTAATTTTTTATTATTCCGACGAGACGTGGTGGTTCCGATACAACCTGTGGTGGAAATAGCTATTTGTGGCGAATTATAGAACCTTTGGTTGTCGGATGATGGACGTGGAACGTGTGAAACTGAACTCGTCACGTCGGATTTACGACGTGGTGTTATGTGTGGAGAAAATGACGTAGGCGGACGAATTGATGATGATTTCGTGTTTTCGAAAATTGATTTCGTGGCGGCTTCAGCTTCTTCTTGAGCTGCGATTAGCTTAATTAATCGGTCGCGGAGACAAGAAGCGCACACGCCGTTTATGCTTGTGAGATCGGTGGTGTGCTTCTTGCATCTCATTTTAATATATCTATATATCAATTCTAAGTTTTTATGTATATATATTATGTGTATATATACGTGTGTATAGATGATATAGGTGTGTATGATGTAATATTTTGGTGGTGTGGGGGGTGATGGTGGTTGAGGTTGGGCGAGTGAGTGATTGAGTGGAGAATGAGGTAAATACAAAGTTACTAAATTTTAGAATTTTAGAATGTTTGCAAGTAATTGTATAAAAATGGAGGTAATGTTACACTACAAACCTTAGTTGTTGAGTTATATGTCATATTATTGCTAGTACTTTCTTGACTCGTATATTTTGTGGCTTGAAGGTTTATTTTGAATTATCATATTCCGAAATACTTGGATGACTCAAATGTAGGATTTCATGAAAATTATACCTTCGTATGGAACTTTATAAGCACTTCGTGTTGGACTGTTGGGTGAATTTGGGTTATAACTCGTTAACAATATTATTGATAGGATTGTTCTTGAAGGCATGCAAGTGATGCAATCGCATAGATTCATGTTCCAAGGTCGTCAAGTTATAGTAATGATAGCCGACATTGTTTATTATCTAAGAGATTAAGACCACTCAAGATTTCAGTCTTGTGTATGTGTATACATTCCATTAGCTAGCCTTTTGCAATGTGACAACATATTGTGTTGTTTTAATTATTTTTCTCAAAAATTAGTAAATTCTTTGCTAACTCAAGTGTAACTTGCCATTGGGGTGATAGCCTAATGGTTATGAAGTTTTTCACTTTGTGGTTTCTTCTTAAGGAGTCAAGGGTTCGAATCCTGCCATATGCAAATGTGGTGAGACGACCTTGGTAATACTATACTCAGCTACACATGAGAGAGCAAACTTTTTAGGATGTTGTCAGATTTCAAACACATCTTAGGCGCCTCCGCTATGTTTTTCAAAAGAAAAACTCAAGTATAAGTTAAGTTTTGTGAACTTTAAGATTCAACACCAAACAACACTAAACGAGAGGGACTAAACAACAATTAATACATTTGGAGGAAACAATTTAACTGCCAGCCTGTGAATTAGGGAAAAAACATAAAATAAAAGATTGGGCCGATGGTGGACGGACATACCCACGAATGGGAACAAAGTATTGTAGTAGTTAAAAAGTTACTTTATTATTATGTGGATTAATAGCAATATATTATAACAATCATCAATATTATATAATATTGTAATAATATGGAACCTAGTCATCACTATCTATCATTTTTTAATATATTTACCATAAAATACAAAGTTTATGCCTATTATATATCTAATTAACACATAATAATAATAAATGTATCAAAAGACATAGTACAAATATCACTACTTTTATATAAGCTAAAATATATATAGTGATTTTAAAAAAGTTTACAAAGCCAATGCCATATGTCTTGTAGTTAGAGTAAGATCATCTAAAATTTACAATTAAAACAATATAATGATAACTGTGGTGTGACTGTGATATCTCAAATGCTAACTACTAACAACTAACTCGCTGTTTAAAAAAAGAACTATATAGCGATAGTATTGCTAATCATAACTAGTTTGGATGATAAAAAATAAAAAACCCTTCTAATTTGGTAAGCTTTATTCAAATACACCACTCTTATATATAACAGTAATTTTATACTAATACTAAAAAAAAGTTTATATGCATGGATCATGTCTTTTATAATAGATATATACATTAAACATAATTAGATTAATCAAGTTAAACATACAAACTACTTTTATAATTTTAAGAAAAAAAAGGTATGTAGTGTTATTAATGGCGAACAAGAATGTTAACCACAATGGTCTCAATGGTGTAACTTCAATCTTAAACTTTATATTTCTCTGTGTTACTTCCTTATCTATATTATATAATAAAAAGAATAGCTCCTATTAAAAGTTACATGAGGGAAAATGTCTAAAATGTCCTTAATTATATTACACTGTCAGTCCTTTATCTTTTAAAATATCTCAATTAACCCTTTACATCAATTACTTTTACATCAATTATCTACACCACTCGACGCCGCCTCTACCACCAACAATCGTCCCCACCACCACACCGTCGCCGCCACGAATACCGCAGCATTACGCGGGTACCGTGCTAGTGTATGTAAAATGTATTGCTAGTATCTTACTAGGTTTCATATATCAATAAAATTTTTGAATGTTGGGAAAAAAAATTACACCATAAAGTATTTGATGTATATATTAAAGTTTAATAGTTTATGTACTCCTTTTAATACTCTAATCCGATTGAATGCAAAATCTTTAGTCAGTACAAATATTTTATATAATTATATAAACTAGACTTATGCCCGCGCAATGCAGCGGCGGTGGGGGTAGTGATGACGGAGGTGGTGGTGGGGGCGACAGTGGGGGTGGCGGTGGGGCGGCGATGGTGGTGAATGTAAAAATAATTGTTGTTAAAGATGGTAGTGTAGTCATTTAAGTGTTGAGGGATCTATATTGTAAATTATTTCATTAAGGGTATTACGAGAGAAAGTAGCCGTGCGTTGCGGCGGTAAGATGATGGGGGTGATAGGTCATTAGGGATGGCACCCGCGGGTAACGAATGCGGATATCCTTTTCCCATTACCATCCTCGCGGTTTTTTCTTGATCCGTCAATTCACGGGTATCCGCAAACGGATGAAATATTTAATCCATATCTATCATCCGTGGTTATACAAGCTCGCGGATAAATCCACGGTTTTTATTATAAATCTAATAGTAACTATCACTAGTAAAAAAATTGAATACCAAAAGAAGAACAATCATTGCATAATTGTTTATATGCCATTAACAAGAAAATAATGTTATGTACAACAGATTGGAATTAGAATTTGGAAACTATCCTTAACATAATAATCGGAATGTGGAAAAGTTTACCAATATATATCATATATAAATAAACAATATGCGGGTTTGACTGGTTATCTTATGAATATATCCGCGGGTTTTACTTATGGGTATGACGGGTTTGCATGACGGATATATCCATGACGGATATGATATATCCATTATCCATCCGCAACCCACAAACGGGTACATATTTATATCCGTTATGTATCCACGGTAATTTTTTTTTGAAATTACCCGTCCATAACGGATGGGTATCCGCGGGTTACGGTTTTTTTCTCGTTCGTTGCCATCCCTATAGGTCATAGAGTGTGATAGCCAAACGTCTTAGCCGTACGGGCTCCGCCCTCGGATTTAAAAATTCGTTGAAAGTATATCGAATGACATCTCTAATGAAAGATAATGAAATTTTAAGAACACCCATATAATTTTTATAATTTATCGATGTACGGTTTTTGAGATAAAAGATTTTGAATGAATTAGAAGAATAAAATGATTTATGGAGGAGAGAGAAAAATGAGTGGTTGATATTTGAGAAGAGAGAAAAATGAGTAGTTGAGATGTATATAGACGTATTGTACATTATGCATAAATAGGTGTACATTATTGAAAAATTAAAAAAATTTGGAGGGAACAAATGATTTATAATTTAGTAGAGATAGAGATAGATATATCAGATAGAGATGTTTAAATTTGTAAATAAAGGAGAGAGATATTTTTGGTTTTTCATAGACAGAAAGTTTAGGAAAAAAAGGGTGATTTGTTTTATTAGATAGTATAGATTAAAAAGCCAATATAACAGCAAATTTAATTTATTTTTTTTATAAAGAAAATCAACTTTGTAACATAATATTCTTATAATATATTCTCTTACAGGGACGGAGTATTTCCCACTCCAATTTTAGTACAATGTGTTTTTTCAATTTAAATGATATATTTATAATTTATTTTATAAAAGAAAAATAAAAAATAAGTATGAAATACTTACAAATATTACTTTTGTTATTATAAATTTATTTTTTGAAAGTCATTGATATTCAAACATTAGTTGAGAGGTTAGAGATTCCACTTTTGGCAACAACAAATTTTTTCTCTTTATATTTGACAATTGTGTCGATGATGATATATTGATATGTGTAATTATTTATAAAAAAAAAACTGAAATGTAGATTTGACCATTTACCATGGCACATGAAACAAAATAAGTATTTTGGTCGGTGTATCATAAAATTGATTTGTTTAATAAAATATGGTACCTTATGGGTTTTACTCTTTTGTCGAGTAATACAACTTTTTCAAACAAAATGACTATAACAATTTGTTTTGTAAAACTAGCATTATGTTATTGTCCATGATGTGTTAATTTATTCGAATAACTCTCTATTTCTTGAAAAAAGAAAAAAGGACAAGAAGTAAAAGCGGATAGACAAAAGATACTTACCTTTTGGATGTTTGGTATCATATATAGTATTTTTATTTTAACATTTGAAATGTCCACTTGTTTTAATATGTGTGGCACTATCGTTGTGATTAAATATTACATTTGATTTGACACATTTGTAGTTTTTTCATGAATTGTTATTACTAATTCTACAACTTAGAGCATGCACAATGGTAAAAGCTTTTTTCTAAAAGTTTTTTACAAAAAAGTTTTTACTCCAATGGTAAAAGCTTGAAACTAGCATAAAATTCTTTAAATTGTAATTAAATATGTAAGAGAGAAAATGCAATAGCTTTTATAAAAGTTTTTTGTAATAGTATCAAGTCATTGCTAAAAAAGCCATTGATAAAAAGTCTTTATAAGTCATTGCTAAAAAAACCTTCATCCCCAATGATAAAAAGTCTTTATAAAAGCTTTTTGTAATAGTATCAAGTATTAAAAAAAGCTTTACAAAAACACCATTGGAGATGCTCTTAGTAACTTATACGGAGTATGTTACTAGATCGATAATCCAGAAGCACGTGAAACGTGACGAATGTAGTAATGTTTGGACTGGTGATTCATCTCAACCCTCATGTTACTAGCATATATAATTGTACAAAACATATCATTGTTGTGTATAATTGTTGTGTAGAACAACAATAATACAATATGTTGTGTATATATCATCTCCCTAATCTTATAATCAAGTCTTTATAAGTTTAGTTGCTTTAGATACACTGTGTGTGTATATGTAAAGAGAAGTATAATTTTGTTCAAGATAGAGAGCCTAATTGACTTATTATTCGAATCTCAATCTTTAGCTTCTTTACCAAACAAATACCCAATTAGGTTTGGCTCGATTTGGGCCATAAAAAAAGTTTGGCTAGATTTGGGCTAAAAAAAGAGTTCGGCACGATTTGGGCTTTTAACAAGTAAAAGTCAAATAACTGATTTGACTCATTTACATTCTTAAAAAAAAAGGAAAAAAACCGACGAGTAACGTTAATGATGTTGATTTAGTTTACAAACTGAAAACCCATCTATCTACCAATAAGCTAAAACATGATTGCAACATCCTTTAACCGACACGTGTCATTCTATTAAAACGACAAGTGTTATTTTAGTCATATTCTTTAGAAAAACTTAATTAATAAATTTCTTATTTTAATATCATTCATCCGTATCAAATTAGGATATCTATAATAGTTGATTTTTTTTTTGGATAAGAAAGGATACATATATAATTAGAATTAGAATTAAATGTATAATATTTGTATCGAATCTTAGATTTTCTACTACTTCTCCTCCGTTTCGTAAAGTAAATGTTTTACGAATCCTCCTCAAACTAATAATGACCGACTGTGTGCTTAAGAATTGGTTTAATTTCATTAACTATTATTATTATTATTATTATTATTTACAGTTTTTTTTAATTTCTCAATAAAAAAAACTTTGTTAGAACTAACAATAAAAGGTAAATATGGTGCCTCTAGTACTTTTTTAAAATGCCGAAATTTCTTAAAGGTGGCCTTACGAATATTATATACTATTATACTAACATGTTTCTTGAAATATGAGTATATAGTTTGTTTTTTTTTACAACAAGCATAATTGTTGTCAAACTTTTACAAAAGGTCAAAAGTGTGTAGGTGATCTAAGAAAAGATGTACTGGGTTGACTTTTGTAACTTGTAATTGCCCTGTTGTTTTATTGCAACACCAAAAGCCTAAATTTCATGAAAAAATAGTCTTCTTTTAACTTTCATGAAAAAATATATATGCCTACATAGCTACAAGTATAAAGCTGCCTTTCTGTAGATCAACTTTCTGATACAGAATTTAGAACAATATATGTTTAAGGAACCTCCATGGGAATACCCGTTACATCAAGGTAAAAGGCTCGACTTTCTCCCGGTAGCATGAACGTCGATTCCTCTTCGTTTATCTGTTTTTAATGAACATTATAGTTTTTTTCTCATATGTCCTGGACCCTTTATCATATTTTCACTTTTGATCAATTTTGAATAGGACTCGATCGGGGCTATAACCAACAATGAACACGAAACAGAAAATACCAAAGTTACAATGTTAATTTCTCTAAACAAAATTTATATCCCGTATTATATAAATCAATGATTCAACAAAAATGTAACTGTTGTGTATAGTCGATATTGCAACTTAGCCATACCACCTGAACTCTTATTGTTGTTTTTTGGTGTAATACAATACAATTCTACCTTTTACCCAAAAAAAACTTTTAGTAGAGTTGTCCAAGTACGTGGTGGATACTTGTTTGAAATAATGTACAGATTCAGAATTCAGTTTTTGAATCTATGTATAATCTGATCAAGTATTGAAATCGATCAATTAATCATGCTACTCAAATATAATTAACTAAAGCACGTACGTTAGAGTTGAGGGAAAACACAAAATTTATAATCATATAGTTAATAGTTTATCCCTATCAGGGAAGAACTCTTGAATTCTCAATTAAAGTTGTATGTTCATTACTAGTACTAATACCCGTACGATGTACGGATCATTATATATGTCGTACAACGATAATAAAATTTAATTATTATGTTATAAAAATAGACTTAAACCTACAAAGATATTTATTATATATGTAAATCAACAATAAATTAATTAATATATTAAAACTTCATGATGTAAAAGAACTCACCATTACAATTTACAACATAATAGTTTGCATTGAGTTGAACTTAGAATTCCATACCAAATGTCGTTACAATTTTCTTGCTATACAAATCTTTGAAATATGTTATTAAATCAAATCACATGTCTCATGATATGAAAATTATACTACTATCTATATTATACTAGATGGGAACCCGCGCGTTGCGGCGGCCATGAGTACCTGATCATTGCGGTGGCAATGTGAAGTTATAACGCGTTATTCATTATCCCTAGCTTATCAATCCTTTCGTGATATATTGTATGGTACTTCTGTTGGTTTTTCTTATTCGTAGCACCGGGTTAGCAATAATTTTAAAGTTATATAACGCAAACTTTCACAAGAAATATTTCACCAGGTTAGCAATAAATCACGGACAACTTAAAGACTCAAAAGTTCATTTCCAAAGCACTAAGATCTACTTTCAAAATCTGTAAGGAAAATTGGCATACATTTATTTGGTTAAAAAGATACTGAGATATGATTGCATGTTGTGTGAGCTTCACAAATAGCTGCCTTGTCAATAATAAGGTATGAATTCACATATAGTCAAGTGAAAGCATACCTTCCACTGCATCCAATTAATGGGTGCTGAATAGAGGCAATCAAATGAATATGCACACAAAAGAGTAAAACTACCCAGTATTATAAATGCTTCAATCACAAATGCATTATTATTGTTTTAAAACTCTCCTATATTACAATCCAATGTTACAAAATATGCACAAATGTACAAACATGAGTCAATACACCAAATCATTAGACCATAAATACATTGAATTGTTTTTGGAGGGCGTTCAGTTGTCACTTGAAATGTTTGGTATTTTAGGTCTTCTACATCAGAATGGTTCTCATTTTTCTCAACCTGCAAGGATCAAATGTCATGGAAAGTAACCCGCATTATAGTTCCTTGATTTTTAAAATATATAAAATCACATCGCCAAAATTTAAATACCGCACTTCGAATAAATAGCTCGACATCTCGTCTACTTCACTCATTTCACGTGTTACAAATGAGCAATATAGTTAAGAGCAGAGTGATCAACAACCTTTCAAAAAATTTCAAAAACTTTAAAACAGAAATTCAAAAAAATGTTTATAAAGGAACCTTACACGGCCCATATCGCTGTTCATAGAGGCTCCCTAACAACAGACAACTTTTTAGTTATTACAACATAGTCAACCCTTTAGTAGTTATCCAAGTATCCACAACGAATCACCAGAAATCTTCGCAAGTATTGTCTCTACTTCTTCAATTCTACCTACTTGTTAGCCTCATTCTCACGATAGCCTAATTTAAGTCCATAATTCTCAGACATATTCAAGTTTTACACAGTACACACACATACATAATACAGATTCATAACATTAGTGGCATTAAACCAACAGATCCATCAACCACCACTCCCCCATCTGCGCCGTTTGCACCGCAACAACCAACTCTTAAAGATATTATAACAATTTAAACGGATAAAGCAAAAATTGCTTGTGCATTACCAAATACAGTTAAAGCAGAAATGAGGGATGGAGTACCTGCATTGGCAGTAGGGATAGGAGAACCGGGGGTCTGAGCACCGGTGTTAGTAGAGGGGGTTTGAATATGTAATCAACGAAAAGCCAACAATGCATCATTCCTGCAACTAATAATGATATCCGCTTTGCCATCCAGTATATATTAAACACTGCCAATATCAACTAATGATAATATCTGCTTTCGAAACGATAATAAATAAAAATATCTAATCATCCAACTTAAGCAAAAAAAATAATAATAATAAAAAAAAATAACACTATCAATAATACCTTTATATATCGGATAAGGATATAAGCGACATTCAGGATCTCTGAGCAATAATAATATCCAAAGGAAAAAACCGTGATATCAACAACCACATAAAGATTGCTAGGAAAATTAAATCTTTTTCAAAAAAATTAACAATAAGTCATAATTATAAGTGTATAACCTACTTAATCATGGAAAGCGGTTAAACGCGGCGGTGGTTTTGCGTTTACCGGTGGCTACCCCAGGGAAAATTTAAACAAAACGAATTAAACAAATCAATTAAAGAAATCTATATACGCAAAAAAATAAGGTCTAACGTGATAATTTACCAAGCCTAAAAGATGCATGATGGTGGCGGCATGGTGTTGTAGATGGTTGTGGCGATTGAAATTGATTTGCGGATCTCCCTGATAAAATGATGGTGGCGGCAGTGGTGGTAATCGCCATTTGGTGGTGTGACGACAGTAGTGGTAATCGCCGATTGGTGGTGATCGACGCCGGTGGTGTCGCGGAGGTGGTGATTGACCAAAAAGTCAGTCGCCTAGTAGTATTTAAATAAGCTAAGATCCAAAAATAAAGCTACTTACCTCCACAATGAGCTGCACATTAGCATAACTATTATCATTATTCGTACCACCAAGGACTGCAACCAATTGACCAGTAATTCTAATATGTTCAACATATATCCTCGTATCTTCTGGTCTAGCCATGGCTACCAACAAAATGGCTTTCTTTAAACGTTTAATAACTCCATGTCCTCACACTTCATATAAACTTTACAGCAGCCATTCCATATTTTGCAATTAACATACTATGGAATATGGATTGACCTGTTTCCCGAAGTGCAATACAAAAATCATCAATGGCAGATCGAAGATCTCAATGAAATCGCACTGTTTACATAACCATTACTATTTTTAAATCTTTCATTTAGAGGCATCATTTGAGCTTCTGACATGGTGTCACTGCCAAGTAGACCAATAAAAGTTTAGTTCAGCACTGCTCAAATTCCCAATCAGTCAAACAACTGTTTATTTTTATCTTCTTTATATATATTTATCTTAACATTGTTTCTTGAAACAAAGTCAAGAAAGAAAAAAAGGACAGAACTTGCAATCGAACTTTGTAAATCAAACAGGCATATTCATATGAAAATTTCCATTTTGGAGAACAAAGTAATAACCCCATGAAACCGAGCATGAAGCATTACAAAGGCATCAAACTTTGGTGTTTTAAACAATGGATACCAATTTGCATTTTATAATCTATGATTCTGATATTTTTAAGCTTGCTGTGGAATTCTTTATGGTCAGTGATCCGATCTAAAAGTTACTTTGTGGGGTAAAAAGGTCAACTGTGCACATCATATCTACTTTTTAATTCTGTGTTTATATCCTAGTTCTAAATTGGATTTTAATATCATTTGATCACATAAACTATCATCATATCAACTTGATTAATCTAAAATCTGAAAACAGAAATGTAACCCAACTAAACGCATAAAGGAACCTCCTAAAATATATACCGGAGACCGAAACATAAACTACAATCTAGATTTGGTATATAGAAATACACATACCTGAGACTGAAAAGTCCAATAATTGTGAATAACGAATCAAAAGTCCTACAAATCATATATCTGATCCAAAAAAAGGGAATTAAACTTATTAAGTTGACAAATGATAATTAGATAGAGTACCACAACAATCCAAACAGTAAAGATTGCAGTCACTTTTATTAGCATCACCATGAAATAGATATGTACTAAACTACTCAGCTTTTAACATTGTTATCAACCATGGTGGACTAAACTCTTGATGCTCCATTTTACCAATTAGGTGAACCTGAAAACAAACAAATATCAAATGGGCTTATCATCATTAATCAATCAAACACACACACAAAACTCAAAGAAAAACATTCTTATCTTTAATAATAAATAAACAAAATTTCAAGAAAACACATAAAATACCTAAGTTTTTGTAGTAATTAAACTTGCAAGCTTCAAATTTTATCCTGTTTAACGAAAGCCCAAATCATAAAAATAAGATTTAGAACAAACCCCTTTGACGAATTTGGGGAAATCAAAACAAAAACCTACATTTAACTATGAAAATATATATGAAAAAAACAAAAACCTACAATTCACATCACACCTTTTTCCATCTTCTTTTTATTCTTAGCAGGTTTCAATCTACATCAAATATACTCATGAGAATCCAATAAGACCAAGAAGTGATTTGCCCTCTAAAAAAACATAAATAGATAATTATATACTGACAATTTAAATGTGATTTGCTCCCTAAAAAAACATAAATAGATCGATGGAGATGAATAATGTGATCTGCTCCCTAAAAAAAGCATAGATAGATCGATGGCGGCGAGATGGATAGTGATGAGACGGCGGCGAATGGTGGTTGGGGGCGATGAATCCGGCGAGAGACAGAAAGAAAAACCCTTCTTGACGGTGATGAATCCGGCGGCCTGGTTGGTAGTGATGAATACGGCGGCCGTCGTTGGTGGGGATGAATCCGGCGGCCGTCAAATCCGGCGAGGGGTTTTGATTTGGTTGTTGATGGGGTTGTGAATTTGTGATGAATCCGGGTTTTGATTTGGTTGTGATTTGTGAATTTGTGATTTAGTTGTTGTCTATGGGGTTGTGAATCTGAATCCGGCGAGAAGAATACATTAGGGTGTCGACTGATTTGATTTTTGGGTTTAAATTTGTAGCAAGGGTAGTTTAGCCATTTAGAGGATTAAGGAGGGTATTATTGAAATGAAAAAAGTGCTGAATTCTTAATCCAATATGTGTTATTAGGGAGTATAGATACTAATACCCGTACGTGATACATCTTTTTAGAATACGTTAATGAATACCAACATATGTATCGTGAACACACGTTAAAAAACCGGCCCCATTATAAGATAATATATTTATTACAAACATAAAAAGTTAAGAAATAAGTATATGAAAGCAATTACAAAACAATCAGTGTTGTTGGAAAAAAAATAAAATTTACCTGATGTCTTCATTAGTATACTCTACATATCAATGTAATATATGATAATAAATTTAATAAAATGCTAACCACAATCCTATAAGTTGTCGTTAACGTGCAAAAAAAAATTATATTCAATATCAAAAGTGAGAGAAAGAGCTCGATGAACGATGATTGAATTATATCTTTAAATCTTTAATACCAGTAATTAACATCACAAAAATAACAGATAAGAAGTATACCTTAAATGGTTACACAATAATATAATAATAAACAAATATTAGTATTTGATAATTATAAGGTAACTCAAAATTAGGAACTTAAAATTGACACATGTCGACTTAAGAATAAGACAAGTGTCGATTAAAAAAACTCTTAATCCTGTTTTAGTTTATTGGTAAATGGCAAGATAAGTTGATTGACATGAATAATTTTAGATAATAAAAATAATAAATAAATAATGATGGGAATCATAATAATAAAAGTAATAATCATATAATTATACAAATAATAATAAAGATTTAATATTAGTTGATACGTAAGATTGATCTTTTAGTTAGTATAATAATAACATTTAACAGGATATTTTTACAAACAAATAATTGGATATATATATTATAAAGTTTAAAGATTATGATATCTAGAATGTATCAAAACAAATTAACAAAAAAGTTTAGAAACTTACCAGTCACATGTTTCGTAAGAGATAAAAAAAAACGATGGGGTAACATGATTCGTAAGAATGCATATATAGGCATTGGATGTAGAAGTTCTAAGAGCTTTAGTAAACTAATAGATATTCTCTAAATATCTTACGTTGAATGTTGTTAATAGATTTTATTAATAAAATACTGATATCTTTATTTAAATAACAAATTTAAGTATCCTAGTTTAAATACAAATATAAATGAGATAAAATAAGAAATTTATAAATATTTTTTAATAGATATGATTAAAAGGACACTTGTCGTTTTAATATAAAATCATGTGTCGATAAAAAAGGCTGCAATCCTGTTTTAGTTTATTGGTAGATAAGAACTTTGAGCATGGAACAGACCGACAGAAACAGCAAGAATATCCAACACAAAAGTAATTAGCAAGTTGGTTGCATTCTTCTGCATATAAGCAACATGTATTCCTGTATGCAGGGTTCATAGACACTTAAATTAAAAGATTCCAATCAATAAGAAAAACAAGATTACATGCATCAAGTTTGGTTTCAGCTTTGGCAAGTTCGGCTGCCATGTGGTTTAAGGCTTCAAGAGTTTAAATACCCTCTAAATTCTCGGTCAATTCTTTCAACAAGATTTATCTATTGCTCGATGAACCATACCCATATGTTTTTAACTGACCTGTTAAGTAGCCGACCCCTGCCCTGCTGATAACAAACTAATATGGGGGTAAACAAGAACCATTAATCAAACTAATATTGCATGTAATTCTCTATCATTCCATCTTTATTTGAGTTTTAGTTACAAGTTAATAATGTACGTTCCTTGACAACCACGATTACTAGTAGTAACACCTGTAATTAACATTGGTAGTAAACGGGTAGCGCGCGCATGAGGTCCTATCCAGAGAGGACGAGTCTTTTGACTCAAGTTACCCATGGTCATTTATTAACCCTTTCCCTGACCACCCCTAATATTTTCTCTAGTGAGATTCAAGCCTCAGACCACTTGTGACAACATCATGTTCCTGACTATTACGCAATACTTTTAGAACAACATTCTACAACAGGTTAAGTCAAAAAAAAAAAAAAAAAAAAAAAACTAACTTGACATCTAACTATTTAGTTCACTTATATATATCATGCAGCTTTCAAAACATATAAGAAGTAAATAAAAATCTTGGAATAAAGCAGATCAAAGTTTATTAACTCAAAACCTAAATTCACATACCATATTAGATTCTACTTATATCAGTCAATGCACATAATCTCATTTGTTAAATCCAAATTTCCTTAACATGACAATGTGTTCTTTCAAATTTCACCAACGACGAAACCTTACTCAACAATGGAACCTTCAACCCACATGTCACTTCATACGAACCGAATTTATCAAGTTTAAACACCAAATGCTTAAACTTAATCCTAACTTTCAACATCAAGTCCATCTCATAAGCCCCATCCATAATCATCGAATCATACTTCACTTTCTGATCCTTATCAAAATCAACCACTTTTTGGCCTTCAAACACAAAATCCACGTCATTTTTTTCCTTCTTAGGCCCATCTTAATAAGCCCCTTCCTAAATCTCTTTCTCACCTCTTCCTAAATGTCACGTCAGCTTGTTCCAATTTAAGAACTACCCCTAGCATTAAGACCTCTTCCTAAAAAAAATTTATTCTCTTACTAAGGTTTTTTTTATATATATAAACAAAACACACGCTCCCTGGCCCACGTTTTCTTGTCCTGCTTGTTCTTAATTCCGAATGATGCCATTTTCGACGAGCATGAACGGGTTCGTGGCATTAACGTCCGAAATGGACGAGATGGAAGAGCATATGGACGAGTGTCGACGGGGATTACTAAGAACGGCCTTATGGGCCAAACAAAAACCCCCAATTTTTGTCGTCCCAAAATCTTGGCCATTAAACGTAACATTGGCATTAATCTCATCACATTAGAACCCTACTATACGATTTGGGTTTCGAAACGTCATGTTAAAAGTAAGGTTGTAAAACTGAGCATTATCGTGATATAAAAGATTCATGTTCTTGTTTATAGGTGAGAATGTAAGTTGTTTGAGGGCGACGTCATCTACTTGGATTTTGGGTACGTTTGGCAATGAGGCGAGAGATCCTATTAGATAGACGAATGGAATTACTATGACCGAGATCATTATGCAAATGACGAAGTAGTAAACGACGTAAATTGCCCAACCTCTTTCCGCCGGCCTCATCGGAACGTATAGAAATTGTGAATAGTTAATTTTTGGGGTTTTGGAGGAGGGTTTTAACTTTTAAACAGACACGGTGTATCTATATATGTAAACGTATAGATTGATGCATGTAATAATGTCCATATATATATATGACATACCATTTACGATATGTCCCGAAATTTATGTAATTTTTGTGCATGCATTATTTAGATTAATTAATGCTAGCTTAATTAATGTAATAGCTCGATACCTCTTATAGATTAAATCTAAAATTTTGATAGATTTGTTACACCATATTTACCATCTTTAACAAATTAATAATTAAAGGTACTATATATACTTATGTAAATGAAGTTAGCTCAATTGGCAGAACAAGTTGTTCCAAAGCAACTTGAGTCTTGTCGATCTTTCCCTGCAAATAAGTAAAATATTGACACTCAAGATCAGAACAATACCCGCTTTGTAAAATATCGATTTGTTCTCGACATCATTTTTTTTTTGCATTTAGTTTTCGCATAACTGCCACAAGTTCATCTTTAAACAATTGGTGGTCGATGATATCATCCATGATATTGTCCCGCACTTGATCTGTAACACCCCAAAGTTTCTAAGGTAAAGAAATTAATTCCTTTTTATAGTTTTGACATTAAAATAATTTCCTACTATTTTATTTTTGGATAAGGGATTAATTTAGTTGGAACTTTAGCGGATAGCGGGTATTATACCCAATAATTTTGAGTTGGTGCGTGGCATCTCATTAGGATGCCAGCCTCATATCTCTTTTCTTTTCCCTCCTTACTCATCATTCCATTATCTCTAACAAATCCTTCTTGCACCTTCTTCTCATCCTAATTCAATCTCAATCTTAACCCTTCATGCAATTCAAGTAATTATTCAAGAATAATAATAATAATCTTGCAATATCTCAAAAATTCAAAGTGAGGGTTTGATTGTGTGTGTTGGAGGGCCGAAATTCAAGAGAGAAAAGGAGGAAGAAATTGTGATTTGGAAACCTTAATCTTTTATCTTCATTTGTTGAGGTATTGATTCCTTAACCTAGATTTCAATCCTTCTCTTTTAAAATTAGGGTTCTTGAGGAATTCAAATTTGGGGATTTTGTTAGAAGTAGAGTTTTGTATAGTTTTCCCCCAAAATCCTTATTCAATTAGGTTTATTATTGAGTTGCCTTATGTTTTTAACTAAGAATATGCAAAATTGACATGAAAATGGTATTTTGAGAATATGGTGATTATCACTAGTTAAACTTTGATGATAAAAGTGATGATGATGATGATGAATTGTTGTATTTAAGCATGTGTTGGATAAAAAGCAACTCAATGATAAAGTGTGATGATTTTGGGTTGGGATGCTAGTGAAAGATTAAGAATGACTAAGTTGAGTAGTCAAGTTTGTGAATGTTAGCTTATATGCATTTTATGATGTGATGATAGGTTGAAAGCTTGAATTTGTGCATTTGCTATTATTTTCGTGTTGTTGTTCGGGTCACGAAGGAGGTGAGTATAATTGCATACCTTTATGTATACGTTGGGTCGATTTCCATATGATGATGGATTTCATGTATGGAAATCGATTTGGCGTTAAAGCCCTTTGTGGCATTGCGATTAATGGGGCCTAAGAACCCCTTGTGTATGAGGCCTAAGAACCTCTTGATATGTGATTAACGGGGCCTAAGAACCCCTTGTGTACAAGGCCTAAGAACCTCTTGTGAATGGGGCCTAAGAACCCCGATATGTGATATTGATTGTGTTGTTTTGCTTATATGGATCCATGTATAGCGTTAAAGTGCAAAGGTGAATATGTAAGTATGGTACGACGGTGCCATATGCACATGTAATAATCCTTTGTGCGTTGCCCTCCTTCGTGTTCATAAATGTATGCAAGTATATTCACTAAGCATTCGCTTACGTTTTAGTAGTTTCCCTTTTATAGGCGGTCCCGGAAGAAGAAACTAGGACTTTGTTGAATTGAAGTTGAAGTTGCTTTTGGAAGGTTTGAAGGTATTGCCGTTCTTGGAGGAATGGTATTTTGTAGACACCTAGTTGTCCCACCTCATTATGGCTCTTGACACTCTTGAATGTTTTGGTAAACTTGGTCTTGATATATTTTTGCAAATATAAAGTTTGTATGGTCTTTTAGTACTTGAATATGTTGTTGACTTGAAAAGCGTCAAAATGGGTAAACGACCCATTTGGATAAGTAAATGAACGTATGGTCAAATGGATCTTTGAATTATGTTTGTAATGATGTTAAAAACTTGTTTGAATCCAGAAATGTTGTGGTTTAGAGTTGTGTTTGAGTTTGGGAATTATGTAAGTCAAGAAAAGTGTAAGAAAAAATGAAGTTTTGCTGTCAGGTGCAAAGTTGTGTCGCAACTTTTGGAGGGTGTGACGCAACTGTGAAGCCACTGAATTCTCTGACCTGTAGGTTGCGCCGCAACTTTTGGGGGGTGTGACGCAACTTTTTCTCGTTCAGTATAAAACTCAAATTTTGAAACGTTCATAACTTTCAAACTGTAACTCCGTTTTTAACGTTCAAGCTATCCGCGAAAACGTGTTAGAGTCTAGATTATAATGGTAAGGTCCTTTAAAGATGAAACAAAACTTGGGTTATCCAAAAGTTGGTTCAAATTTAAGTGGTCAAGTCCCGATAAAAAAAAAGTCTTATTTTACTTAAATCGAGTCGTGGCGTTTCAAGTGGTATCAGAGCCGAGGTTTAAGGGATTTAGGTATTCCCTTGTTTAGTGAATGCCTAGACTTAAACCTTAGACATGACTTGACCTTAGGTGTTCGATAATTTTATATGGGACCTGAAAGAGTGTTTGATGAAGTGTTAGCTTATAAACTTGTTAGTATTAAAGCACAATAAGGCCGACATTATTGTGGTTGAAGTACTAACAACTTTATAATCCGACCGCATCAAACTTTGGAACGGTCTAGTATAAAGTTGTAGGTTTTGGCTAATGGTTCATAGAATATGGAGATAGGTTTTATGTTTGAATCAACTATCTTTTCTTATTATAGTATGGCTGAGCAACACAACAATGAAGAGGAACCAATATTTCCCGAGGGTAGCATGGACATATCGGATCAAATCGGAAGAGCCCTTGAGAAGTACTCCACGGTTCTACTCAAGAAACTTAATGATACGTTGGAAGGAGCTATGAATAACCATATAGCTCAAAAGATCAGGGAAGAAGTGGCCATCAATGTACAAAGAGAATTTGAGAAGAGGGATGGTAAGGGCAAAGACAAGAAGGACGAGGAAGAAAGAGATGTTGAGGTGATAGGAGAGAAACCATCTAAGAAGAAGTTTTCCTATAAAGACTTTGATATTTGTCACCCTCCCGTGTATGATGGTAACCGTGACCCCATTGTTTGCACAAGATGGGTCTCGGAAATTGAAGGGGCTTTCCGTACTAGCCAATGCCCTTCGGATCTTAAAGTTGTGTTCGCCGTGAGCATGCTTCGCGATAGTGCAAAAAGATGGTGGGATGGTTTATTGACGGTAAAGGGTGAAGGAACGTTGGCTCATGTTGAATGGCCCGAATTTAAAGACATGTTTTTCAAGGAGTTTAGATCGGAGGCCGAAGTAACCAAATTGAGAAGTGAATTTCTCAATGATTGTCAAGGGAGTCTTAGCGTGAATGAGTTTCGTTCACAATTCTTGGATAAAGCTCAATTTTGTCCGGAATTTTTGGAAAAAGATCATTTGCTCAAGGAGCAATTCTACTTGAAGTTAAGGAAGAATTTGAGGGAGAAGATAAGCCTACGCCAAATAGAATCCTTCTCCATGTTGGCGGATGTGGCTAGAGATCATGAAATTGAGCAAACAAGAGTTGATGAAGGAGAACCAAAAAGGAAGCATGAGGATAGTAACTCCCCGAATAATCGGTTTAAACAAGAGAGTAGTTCCGGTAATAACTTGGCAAGAAGAAACATTCCTTTTTGCCGCCAATGCAAGAAGAATCACTCCAGGCCATGTAGAACGACGGAAAGGGGGTGTTATAATTGTGGAAAACCGGGACATGTGAGTCGTGATTGCAAGACTAAACCGAACAAACCCCTTTGGTGCTTCAAATGTTTCAAAGACGGGAATATGAAGAGTTCTTGCCCCATGTTAAGTGAAGAAGAAAGACAAGAGGAGAGAAGGAAGGAGGCGGAGAGGAGAAATACTCAAACCCAAGGTAATCAAAGGGGTAGGGCGTTTCAACTCTCTGTGGATCAAGCCAAGGAGGAAAATGATGTTGTTACAGGTACATTTCTAGTACATGGTATTCCAATGCGAACTTTATTTGATTCTGGAGATAATAGATCTTTTGTTGCTACTAGAATTACATATGCTATTCCTCGTTCTAAATCCAAACTAGATACTCCTTTACAAGTTGAAGTAGGAAATGGTAAAATTGAGTTGGTTGATGATGTGTTTTGTGGTTGTGAGGTTATAATTTACTCGAATACTTTTCACGCCGATTTGATTCCTTTTCCTTTGGGTGAGTTTGACATTATTCTAGGAATGGATTGGTTAAGTGCTCATAACGCTAACATCGTGTGTGATGAAAAGGCTATTCGGTTGAAGACTTCTAAAGGTGGGGAGTTGGTTGTGTATGGTGATAGGAAATAGCGTCCAATATCCGTATGTACTTTTGCCCGTGCTCAACGTTATTTGACCCATGGGTGTCAAGCCTATTTTGCTCACATCGTCGACGTTGAGAAGAAATCCTTATCTATTGAAGATATCCCAATTGTTCATGAGTTTGCCGATGTTTTTCCCGAGGACTTGTCGGGTATCCCTCCCGAACGGCAAGTTGAATTCTCTATTGATCATATTCCGGGGGCTAACCCCATTGCCAAAGCTCCTTACCATTTGGCTCCAACGGAAATGCAAGAAATGATGAAGCAACTTCAAGAACTACTCGATAAAGGTTTCATTAGGCCTAGTAATTCTCCTTGGGGTGCACCGGTTCTTTTTGTCAAGAAGAAGGATGGAAGCATGCGTATGTGCATTGATTATCGTGAGCTCAACAAAGTGACCATCAAGAAAAAATACCCTTTGCCTAGAATTGACGATTTATTTGATCAACTTCAAGGAGCTTCGTATTTTTCTAAAATAGATCTTCGATCGGGTTATCATCAACTTAAAGTACGTGATGAAGATATTCCTAAAATCGCTTTCCGTACTCGCTATGGTCATTTTGAATTTGTTGTCATGCCTTTTGGTCTTACAAATGCTCTCGCGGCTTTCATGGATCTCATGAACCGTTTTTGTCGTCCTATGCTTGATAAGTCCGTGATCGTTTTCATTGACGATATTCTTATCTATTCCAAAAGTTCATCCGATCATGAAGTTCATTTACGAGAAGTGTTGGAGACATTACGCAAAGAGAGACTCGATGCCAAATTCTCTAAATGTGAATTTTGGTTAAGAGAAGTACAATTTCTTGGCCACGTTGTTAATAGTGAAGGAATTATGGTAGACCCAGCCAAGATTAGTGCGGTAATGAAGTGGGAGCAACCTAAGAATCCATCGGAGATTAGAAGTTTCCTTGGTCTAGCGGGCTATTACCGTTGTTTTATTCAAGATTTCTCTAAAATAGCTTCTCCTTTGACCAAGTTGACACGAAAGAATATCAAGTATGAATGGAAAGGCGAGCAAGAATTGGCCTTTCAACAACTTCGAGAGAAACTAAGTCAAGCACCGGTTCTTGTTTTGCCCGACGGCTTAGAAGACATGGTGGTGTATTGTGATGCATCATCTAATGGCCTTGGTTGTGTTCTTATGCAACGAGGTAAAGTCATTGCCTATGCTTCAAGACAACTGAAAGAACATGAAAAACGATATCCTACTCATGATTTGGAGTTAGCGGCGGTTATCTTTGCTTTAAAAATTTGGCGCCATTACCTTTATGGAGTCAAGTTTACCATTTATTCCGATCATAAAAGTCTCAAGTACTTCTTTGAACAAAGAGATCTTAACAATCGCCAACGAAGATGGTTAGATCTTTTGAAAGATTATGATTGTGAAATCTTGTATCATCCCGGGAAGGCTAATGTTGTAGCGGATGCCTTGAGCCGAAAGAGTTCCCATCATTCTTTAGTTGTTTCTCCTTTGTGGGTCTTGATCACTAATGATTTCTTTGACCAAATTAAAGTAGCTCAAGAGAAGGCCTTGCAACGAGATCCTAAGAAAGAAAGAATCCAAGGTCAAATCCAATATTTCACTAAGGATTCTCGTGGCCTTACTTTACGTTTTGGGAGGATTTGGATTCCATTCTCTTGTGAGTTGAAACAAGTTCTACTTGATGAGGCTCACAAATACATGTACTCCATTCACCCCGGTGCTACAAAGATGTACCATGACTTGAAGGTAGATTATTGGTGGCCCGGAATGAAGCGAGATGTGGTGAAGTATGTAGAGAAGTGTTTGACTTGTGCTCAAGTAAAGGCCGAGCACCAAAAACCTTGTGGTATGAAGCAACCATTGGAAATCCCCAAGTGGAAATGAGAGCATATCATTATGGACTTCATCACTAAATTGCCCAAAACACCTAGAAATCAATTCGATAAAATTTGGGTAATAGTTGATAGATTGACGAAAAGTGCCTTATTCCTCCCCATTCGAGAAGCATCATCATCCGAGGTGTTGGCAAAGATTTATGTAAAGGAAGTTGTAGCAAGACATGGAGTTCCAATCTCCATTGTTTTGGATAGAGATACTCGGTTCACTTCTCATTTTTGGAGAAGATTTCATGATGAAATGGGTACCAAGCTTAACTTTAGCACCGCTTATCACCCCCAAACAGATGGTCAAAGTGAGAGAACCATCCAAACGCTTGAAGACATGCTACGGGCATGTATAATCGATTTTGGAGGCACATGGGATATTCACTTGCCTTTGGTAGAATTTTCTTATAACAATAAGCTACCATTCAAGTATCCAAATGCCACCTTATGAGATGTTGTATGGGAGAAAATGTCGATCTCCTATTTGTTGGGGAGAAGTAGGACAACGTGAGTTAGGGAGCACGGAGGTGGTATTGAAAACCATTGAAAAGATGGATGTGATCAAAGAAAGACTCAAAGCGGCTCAAGATCGACAAAAGTCATATGCGGATAAAAGGAGGAGACCGATTGAATTTAATGTTGGTGACCGTGTGTTATTGAAGGTCTCTCCATGGAAAGGTGTCTTACGGTTTCGAAAACGTGGAAAGCTAAGTCCTCGTTTTATTGGTCCTTTCAAAATTTTAGCTAAAGTCGGCAAGGTTGCTTACCGTTTGGAGTTGCCCGATGAGCTATCGGGAATTCACCCTACTTTTCATGTGTCACATCTTAGGAAATGTCTTGCCGATGAAGCTTTGTATGTGCCTTTGAATGAAATTGAAGTTGACAATAGGTTGAACTATGTCGAGGAGCCCGTTGCTATAGTAGAAGAGGAGCTTAGGAGAGTTCAAAATAAAACGGTGAGAACTTATAAAATTTTGTGGAAGCATGGAAGGATGTCCGATTGCACGTGGGAATCCGAACATGATGTTCTTGTTTACTATCCGTCTCTACATATGGCTTAGATCACGAGGTCGTGATCCGTTTCAAGCGGGGGAGAGTTGTAACACCCCAAAGTTTCTAAGGTAAAGAAATTAATTCCTTTTTATAGTTTTGACATTAAAATAATTTCCTACTATTTTATTTTTGGATAAGGGATTAATTTAGTTGGAACTTTAGCGGATAGCGGGTATTATACCCACTAATTTTGAGTTGGTGCGTGGCATCTCATTAGGATGCCAGCCTCATATCTCTTTTCTTTTCCCTCCTTACTCATCATTCCATTATCTCTAACAAATCCTTCTTGCACCTTCTTCTCATCCTAATTCAATCTCAATCTTAACCCTTCATGCAATTCAAGTAATTATTCAAGAATAATAATAATAATCTTGCAATATCTCAAAAATTCAAAGTGAGGGTTTGATTGTGTGTGTTGGAGGGCCGAAATTCAAGAGAGAAAAGGAGGAAGAAATTGTGATTTGGAAACCTTAATCTTTTATCTTCATTTGTTGAGGTATTGATTCCTTAACCTAGATTTCAATCCTTCTCTTTTAAAATTAGGGTTCTTGAGGAATTCAAATTTGGGGATTTTGTTAGAAGTAGAGTTTTGTATAGTTTTCCCCCAAAATCCTTATTCAATTAGATTTATTATTGAGTTGCCTTATGTTTTTAACTAAGAATATGCAAAATTGACATGAAAATGGTATTTTGAGAATATGGTGATTATCACTAGTTAAACTTTGATGATAAAAGTGATGATGATGATGAATTGTTGTATTTAAGCATGTGTTGAATAAAAAGCAACTCAATGATAAAGTGTGATGATTTTGGGTTGGGATGCTAGTGAAAGATTAAGAATGACTAAGTTGAGTAGTCAAGTTTGTGAATGTTAGCTTATATGCATTTTATGATGTGATGATAGGTTGAAAGCTTGAATTTGTGCATTTGCTATTATTTTCGTGTTGTTGTTCGGGTCGCGAAGGAGGTGAGTATATTTGCATACCTTTATATATACGTTGGGTCGATTTCCATATGATGATGGATTTCATGTATGAAAATCGATTTGGCGTTAAAGCCCTTTGTGGCATTGCGATTAATGGTGCCTAAGAACCCCTTGTGTATGAGGCCTAAGAACCTCTTGATATGTGATTAACGGGGCCTAAGAACCCCTTGTGTACGAGGCCTAAGAACCTCTTGTGAATGGGGCCTAAGAACCTCTTGTGAATGGGGCCTAAGAACCCCAATATGTGATATTGATTGTGTTGTTTTGCTTATATGGATCCATGTATAGCGTTAAAGTGCAAAGGTGAATATGTAAGTATGGTACGACGGTGCCATATGCACATGTAATAATCCTTTGTGCGTTGCCCTCCTTCGTGTTCATAAATGTATGCAAGTATATTCACTAAGCATTCGCTTATGTTTTAGTAGTTTCCCTTTTATAGGGGTCCCGGAAGAAGGAACTAGGACTTTGTTGAATTGAAGTTGAAGTTGCTTTTGGAAGGTTTGAAGGTATTGCCGTTCTTGGAGGAATGGTATTTTGTAGACACCTAGTTGTCCCACCTCATTATGGCTCTTGACACTCTTGAATGTTTTGGTAAACTTGGTCTTGATATATTTTTGCAAATATAAAGTTTGTATGGTCTTTTAGTACTTGAATATGTTGTTGACTTGAAAAGCGTCAAAATGTGTAAACGACCCATTTGGATAAGTAAATGAACGTATGGTCAAATGGATCTTTGAATTATGTTTGTTATGATGTTAAAAACTTGTTTGAATCCAGAAATGTTGTGGTTTAGAGTTGTGTTTGAGTTTGGGAATTATGTAAGTCAAGAAAAGTGTCAAAAAAATGAAGTTTTGCTGTCAGGTGCAAAGTTGTGTCGCAACTTTTGGGGGGTGTGACACAACTGTGAAGCCACTGAATGTCACTATATAAATACGAACCCTGGGCACAATTCAGTTTCATTACCATTCAAATTTTCATTCTACTACAAACTCACTCTTTCTAATCAAATGGTGTAACATTTGCCTAATTTGACTCGATTGACTTGTACTTTGACGTGCCTAAATGTGGTTAAATGCAATATAAATTTCATGATTAGAAGAAATTCCATTTAATTGATTCACCGACTATTGATGTTAGTGACTAAATTAATTTAGTTAGTCGAGTTACTTGAAGCTTCATTTGACGATTTAATAACGTGTTATGCTAGACGAGGCTTGATGGTCGATATTGTGACGTAAAACGAATTATTATTTGGCTAGAAACGTGAATGGGTCGACCCGTTGACCCATTTGACCGACCCATGATCCATGGCCCAACCCCTTTGACCCAACCCTATCCAAAACTCTTCCATCCATCCATCCACCCATTCTACCCTATCTTTTTTCCTTTATCTCTCTCTACATTGAATGCAAGACCAAAAATATTCACTCTCTCCCTCTCTCTCTAGATTCCTTTCATCATTTAATGTGTTTCAAGTAGATTAATGCAAGATTCATCATCATCATCATTATATTTGTAACCTATCAAAATTTGGAGTCTTAGAGTGCAAGAAACACCATTTTGAAGCTTAATTTCGGATTTAGACTTGTGTTGGAAGACTTGGTAAGTACAACTTAGCTTTAAATCATCATTTCATGTTTACATTGAGTTTCCAGTCGAATACAAGTGCTTATGGATCAATTATTGAGTCAAAACCGGTTTGGGGTGTTCTAGGGTTTCGAATTAGGTCAAAATCGGGTTTTAGTTTTAAATGAGGTTATGGAACAATTTTAACTAGTGGGTTGGACTCATACATGTTACTTATGTCAAATGATGCTCAAAACATGTTTTGAAACTCTTTTAAACAAAGTCAAAGTCGAATTAGGGTTTTTAGGACTTAATATGGGTCAAAGACGATTTTTGGGTTTAAGATACGCTTCTTCAAGCTTGAGATTGAGTCTAGTAACCTGCCAAGTCGATTTGTAAGGCAAAAAGGGTGTTAAAATGTCATATAGGTCGTGTTTGGGTGTTCTTGGTTCGTGCAGCCTTCAAGAGTTTTGCCCAGATTTTTCGCATTTTCTGGACAACTGTTTAATACGCCACCTTCAGCGTCCCAGACGCCACCCTCCCCTGTGTAGCGTCTCATACGGTGAGGCCACCGTATGAGATGGTGACCTCCTAGTCGTGTTTTGTGTCTTACGGTGAAAGTTCATGTTTTACGCCAAGAAACGTCGAGCCAAATGCTGAAAACCTTTTTTCCAGACCACCGTACATTACGGTGGTCATCACCGTCTCTTACACCAAGCACATTTCGTCCACCGTCTGGTACGCTAGCAACACCGTCTGTTATGATGTGCCACCACTGAACCACCGTCTGGTACACCACATCAGACCGTTCCAGACGCCGCCCTCCTCTTCTTATTTTTCAGAAATGGTCCAGCTTCGTTTCTTCTTTCCTTGACTCACGTCTAGCTTTCATTTAATCATTTGACTAACCTCTCTTGTGTCTTATTCGAGTCGTGGTGTTCACCTAAAGTCAAAGGAAAATCTTGAAAGTAAATGTTTGATCCAAGAATCGCATGGACCTTCGATCGGGAACAAGGAGGGGTTTTCTTCGATTTATTGGCGATTCCCTACCGGTGTAAAGCTTTGAGAAGCTTAACGCCATTGTATCAGAGGTGTTTGTGTTTGGCGGTGACCTCCATAGAGAAGCTGACCACCTTAGGTGTTTTGTGGGTGAAGAGAACATGTCTCCATCCAATGATGAGAACCTCTATTTATAGGGGGAACTCATCTTGGGGAATAAGTTAGGTCATTAGGGTTTTACCCTAGAGTTTAGGAAAAGATACGTCTTGACATGTTTAGGGGATTTACATGCCATATAATTAAATATATTATAATAGTAAAGGGATATGAACAAATACCTTTTCTTTAGGGGGAAGAAATAAGAGATTTCCTCCATATTTGGCGGAGCTCCGTTCTGACGGAGTGAGCTCCGTTATTCTGGCAGAAAACATCCTTAAGCAGCCTTCGTAATAGCAGATTTACATACGGAGGTAGGGCTCCGTATAGGGTATATCATCAAGCCCCCTAGTCTAATAGGAGAGACTGGCAAGAGGCTGTCGTATTAGACTCCAAAAAATATGTTCTGGCTGCAGATCCGAATAAATTCTTTAATCTCCTCGATTTGATGTCTTTCGTCTGGCGTTGACGGTTATCACATTAATCGTGCCGTCTTCATTACGCACTGCTTTTGTCCATTAAAACATTGATTGTCCGACTTTTTCCTTTCTAATAATTAGGGGGAATTACCTCAATGTCATGGCTGGACTGTTGGAAAATTCTATCGGCATGATGATCTGTAGATGAGACTTCCATGTCTATATGTGTTGGTGGCCGATGATGTAGTATATAGCTTTTGCTCCGCTGCTGTTGACTTATTGTTGGATATTTGTGAAGATCTTTGGCTTGTGTGATGCTAAGGCAGGGTTGATCCGAGCTTTTGTTGCTGAATGTAATTGTTCTTTATGGTGTCTTAATAATGTCTTATGACAGTTGCCTTATGATGTGGTTGTCTCATGGCAGTCGTCTTATGACTCTCGTTTGGAATAATGTCTTATGACAGTCGCCTTATGACGTGATTGTCTCATGGCAGTCGCCTTATGACGTTGTCTTTATTTGTTCTCTGGGCGTCCCCTTGAACATTTAAAATTTATTTGTACGTACTTATTTAAAATATTTGCGAAGGGTAGCGACCCGACTTCGCTTATGTTTAGCAAAGCTCAGTAAGCATCTGGCACTGAGTTATCTGCTTGGTGCCCACGTAGGGTCTTATAGTTGTGACAGAGAATTGTACCTTTCAAGCAGCTTTGTGGTTGGAAGGTTTCGGCTCCGTCGTCTTTTGATGTGATCGTTGGTTGCGGTTATTGTGGCTATCCGCTAATTGAATGCTCTTCCTTCGGCGTGCTTTGCAAATGTTGCGCCTATTGCTTGATATAGTCTTTTGGGAGCTTCGGAGATCATAATATAGTCTTCGTTATGCGCAGAGCTATGCCAGAATATCGGAGAGTAAGTGTGATATGGTCGTCCGCCTTTGGTGTTACGACCATTTTTGTAAACGTATTGCCTTCGGTCTGTGCCTTTGAAGATGACATCTTTCTTGCAGAAATTATATGTTTCGTCTAGGGGTGAGGTGGAGGTAGGAGACCAAGATAAATATTTGTAGTCTTCTGGATGTTGATGTGTTGTTGTGTGCGTCGTCGAATAGTTATTCTTCCATTTGCGTCATAGTAGAAAGTCACTTATTCTCCTTTTTCTGTTATTTCTGGCAAGCTTGAATGTATCAAAAATCTCCAGCGATCTTTCATAAGGATTCTTTAATCATTGCGATATATTATCTAGCGATGCCACCGGGGGCAAATTCCCTAACGATGGAATCTAGGGCTTGGGGGTCCCAATGCGAGTTTTAACAATTCCATACGCGTGTTTGCCGTAATTTGATGTTGAAAATATCCCGGTGGTGCATGACCTTGTGGGATATATCTGTGACGTTCCTCCTGAACGAACACAAGTAAAATTATCTTGAATGTATATCTTCAGTCGGAGGCTTGTACCTTGTGAGCATTGTTGTTGTAGGGGCTTATTTTTCTTTGTCTCCGTAGTATCTTCCGGGTATTGGCCTCGTTGTCGAATTGGATCGTCGTGTGTCTATGGATGAGATGCTTCCCTTGTTTCTTCAGGAACCTCGTAAACAAGGGCGGACGCAGTGTATAGCTAGGTAGGTCCTAGCTACCTCAGCTCCGAGAACTTTAGAGACTATGTAATATTTTTCTGAGGACCGGAGACCAGTTGTAGTATGGTTCGTCCTCGTTCAGTCTCACGAACAAAAAATATTTTTGAAACGGTCGTATTTCAAGGGTGTTTTGTCAAACAAGTTTTCGGAAAAAAAAATTGTACAACAAGGTAAACCGGTAATGCTAATACCGGTTTCAAATTTTTGCCTCGAACCCGGTATTAGCATTACCGGTTTCAGATAAAGGTAAATTGAAACCGGTATTTCAATTACCGGTTTTAGAGTGTGCATGGTTGATTTGACAAGCTCATGTACGATCTTGACTGGCTACAGTGGTCGTGTGCATCAATTTCAAAACCGGTATTCCAAAAACCGGTTTCGAACGTAGTATATATATAACCCGGTTTACAACCATTTGTAACAAACAAAGTTATAAAAACATTATCAGTCTCTTTTTTTAAAACTTATGGCTTCTTCATCATTATCTGAACCGTCATCACCTCCTACAGTAACATTTCATGCATTGAAAGCGCAATGTAAAGAGGATATAGCCGACGGGTATGAACTTTACCACAAAATTAATGATTGTAAGCTTCATATGGAACAAAGGAAGATCGAACATAAGAAGAAAATAAAACAAATAAGGAAAATTGGCAGCGGAATCATTATAAGTGAAGAAATGCATCTCGAATATATTGAGTCTACATTACCAAGCATCGATGAAATAACTTCTGAACTTGAGAAACTGTTAAAGTTGATTGACAAAAAAATCGACTACGCGACATATTATAAATTGCTAGCTGAAGACGGTTTCCGTTAGAAAATTTATGTAGTTTTTTGAGTATGTATTATTTTTATCTAAGTTTTATATCGTTATTTTGAGTATGTATTATTTTTATCTAAGTTTTATATCGACTTTGTTTTTCTTTTATAAAATATCAATTAATAAACATTATAAAAAAACATTAAAAAAAAATACAAAATAAAATCTATCTAGCTCCCCCAGTTCCACATCCTGGTCGATCACGACGAACTCGGCGACTTCTTCGCGGTAGCACATGTTGTTGTTGTTGTTGTTCTTCTTCTTCTTCTTCTCGTCTTCTCCTTCGTCATTTCCCAGATTTGTAACTGGGTGTTGAGAAGAACTTGGAAAAGGAGAGAAGTTTTGCATCGGATAAGGAGAGATGTTTCGTGCCGGTTGACCACTTCCATAAAAATCAGTGAAAGAACTGAACTCGATAAACCGAAAACACAAGATTTTTTTTTTTTTTTTTTTTTTTTATATATATACCCCACTGCGCCGCAGTGGGTGGAGAATCTCCCACTGCGCCGCAGTGGGAAATCTCGGACTCGGGTCTGGAAAAGCCCCACTGCGCCGCAGTGGGTTTTACACTCTCCCACTGCGCCGCAGTGGGAAAAATATGGCCGTGGGATTTCACTGCGCCGCAGTGGGCAAAACCATCCCCACTGCGCCGCAGTGAGCATCAGCACAGCAACCCTAAAAATCATTTCGACACTTGCTCAAGCTTGTAACCTTCGAAATTCAAAACAAACATCTTAAAACACAATTCAGAAACTGATATCAACTTCATTGACACATTTTAAACATTCATTACAACATCACCTTGTTTCGAATCCCATGAATACCATCAAATGGGTCATTTATCCATTTTGACACAATTTCGACCAAAATGCAACTTCACAAACTTTCCAAAAGCTTTACTCCTGGACTTTTACATAATTTTTAACAAAGATATGACCATCAAATCAAAATGTACCAAGAGCCATGAGGAGAGGGATTTCTAAGTCCCCCCCCCCCCCCCCCCCCCCCCCCCCCCCCCCCCCCCCCCCCCCCCCCCTCTAAACCAAAAGTTGTCATTCATCCAAGAATGACCTAGTACCTTCACGTCTTCCACAAACACTTCAAGCTCTAAACCAAGACTTTCAATTCAACAACACTAGTTCCTTCTTCCGGAACTACCTATAAAATGGTAAACAACTAAAATATAAGCAAAGGCTTAGTGAATATACTTGCATACATTTACGAATACGAAGGAGGGCAACGCACAAAGGACTATTACATGTAACCCATGACACCGTCGTGCCATACCTACATGCTCACCTTTGCACAATAAACAACATATATGGATCCATTAGAGAATATCGGGGTTCTTAGGCCCCGAGAGGTTCTTAGGCCTTTTCTCAACAACAATAGGGGTTCTTAGGCCCCGGAGGTTCTTAGGCCTCATAACAATTGACCCCACCCGGGTCTAGCCAAATCAATTACCACACATGAAAATCACATTTCAACATGATGTGGTCAATTGACCCAACGTAAACATAAAGGTATGCAAATATACTCACCTCCTCCGCAAATAGATCAACAAAGCTAAAACGATTAAGCACAAACAAGCTTCAACCTATAATCATGTCATAAAATGCATAAGCTTATAATCACAACTTGACTAGCTTAACCTAGCCATACTCAATCACTAGCCTCTCTAAACCCAAAACCCAACCCATTTGTCATTGAGTCTCCATTTTACTTCCACCATATCATAGGTAGTTCAACCTACCATTTTCATCAACATTTCAATTACTTGTAAAAACTCATCTTTTCTCATAACCAACATTATCACATAAGCTTATCAATTTCATAATCAAACTCAACACATAACTCAATGACAACTAGGTTAACTAAGGAATTGGGGAAAATTAGCCATAAATCAATTTCTAGCAAAAACCCCCAAATTTGGTTCATCCATGAACCCTAATTTTGAAAGAAGGATAAAAACTAAATTAGGGGAATTCAATACCTCAACAACAACAATCCAATGCAAGACTTTTAGTTTGAGAATCCTTCTTTCTCCCTTTCTCTTAAAAACGGCCACCACCACTCCACTTACAATCCCTAACTTTAATTTCTTGAATGAAGATTACTTGGTGGTGATTGTTATTATTATTATGATTTCTATTCTTGAACTTGAGAGGGTTACTCTTTGTTTTGAAGAAATGTGTGAAGGAATGCATGAAAGGAAATGGTGAAGAAGAGTAATAGAGTGGAAGCATGACTCATAAGGCAAAAGAGTTGGCTGGCACATTCTAAGGATGCCACGACCCATCTCTTCCAAAAGTGGGTATTTTACCCGCTATCCGCTAAAGTTCCAACTAAATTAACCCCAAAACTAAAATAAAATACTAGGAATTTAATTTAATGTCAAAACTATGAAAAGGGGTTAATTTCTTGTACCTTAAAATCTTTGGGGTGTTACAACTCTCCCCCACTTGGAACGGATCACGGCCTCGTGATCCAAGCCATATGCAAAGACGGATAGTAAACTAGCACATCATGCTCGGATTCCCACGTACAATCGGACATCTTACCGTGTTTCCACAAAATCTTATAAGTTCTCACCGTCTTATTTTGCACTCTTCTAAGCTCTTCTTCAACTATGGAAATCGGCTCTTCGATATAACTCAATTTATTATCAACCTCAATCTCGTTCAATGGCACATAAGAAGACTCGTCGGCAAGGCATTTTCTAAGATGTGACACGTGAAAAGTAGGGTGAATTCCCGATAACTCTTCTGGTAGTTCCAAACGGTAAGCAACCTTGCCAACCTTAGCTAAAATTTTAAACGGGCCGATGAAACGAGGACTTAACTTTCCACGCTTCCGAAAGCGTAGAACACCTTTCCATGGGGAGACTTTCAACAAGACACGGTCACCTTCACAGAATTCAATCGGCCTCCTTCTTTTATCCGCATAAGACTTTTGTCGATCTTGAGCCGCTTTTAGCCTCTCTTTGATCACATCTATCTTTTCGATGGTCTTTAACACTACTTCCGTGCCACCTATTTCTCTTTGACCTACTTCTCCCCAACAAATTGGAGATCGACATTTCCTCCCATACAACATTTCATAGGGCGGCATTTGGATGCTAGAATGGTAGCTATTGTTGTAAGAGAATTCCACCAAAGGCAAGTGAAGATCCCAAGTGCCTCCAAAATCAATTATACATGCCCGAAGCATGTCTTCAAGCGTTTGAATGGTTCTCTCACTTTGACCATCCGTTTGTGGGTGATAAGCGGTGCTAAGCTTGAGCTTGGTACCCATATCTTCATGAAATTTCCGCCAAAAGTGTGAAGTAAATCGAGTGTCTCTATCCGAAACAATGGAGATGGGAACTCCATGTCTAGCTACAACTTCCCTCACATAGATCTTTGCCAATACCTCGGATGATGACGCCTCACGAATAGGAAGAAACAAAGCACTCTTGGTTAATCTATCAACTACTACCCATATCGTATCGAATTGGTTTCTAGGTGTCTTGGGCAATTTGGTGACGAAATCCATAGTAATATCTTCCCACTTCCATTTGGGAATTTCCAAGGGTTGCATCATACCATAGGGCTTTTGATGCTCCGCTTTCACTTGTGCACAAGTCAAACACCTTTCGACATATTTCACCACATCCCGCTTCATTCCGGGCCACCAATATTCTACCTTCAAGTCATGATACATTTTTGTAGCACCGGGGTGAATAGAATATTTGGATTTGTGGGCTTCATCAAGTAGAACTTGTTTCAACTCACAAGAAAATGGGATCCAAATCCTCCCAAAACGTACGGTAAGGTCACGAGAATCCTTAGTGAAATATTGAATTTGACCTTGTATTCTTTCCTTCTTAGGATCTCGTTGCAAGGCCCTCTCTTGAGCTTCTCTAATTTGGTCAAAGAAGTCATTGGTGATCAAAACCCAAAGGGGTGAAACGACTAAGGCATGATGAGAACTCTTCCGACTCAAGGCGTCCGCTACCACATTAGCCTTCCCGGGATGATACAAAATCTCGCAATCATAATCTTTCAAAAGATCTAGCCATCTTCGTTGGCGATTGTTGAGGTCTCTTTGCTCAAAGAAGTATTTGAGGCTTTTATGATCGGAATAGATAGTAAACTTGACTCCATAGAGATAATGGCGCCAAATCTTCAAAGCAAATACCACCGCCGCTAGCTCCAAATCATGAGTAGGGTATCGTTTTTCATGTTCTTTCAATTGCCTTGAAGCGTAGGCGATGACTTTACCCCGTTGCATAAGAACACAACCTAGGCCATTAGACGATGCATCACAATATACCACCATATCTTCAAGTCCATCCGGTAAAACAAGGACCGGTGCTTGACTTAGCCTTTCTCGAAGTTGTTGAAAAGCCAACTCTTGCTCGCTTTTCCATTCAAACTTGATATTCTTTCGAGTCAACTTGGTCAATGGGGAAGCTATTTTAGAGAAGTCTTGAATAAAACGACGGTAATAGCCCGCTAGACCAAGAAAACTCCTAATCTCCGACGGATTCTTTGGTTGCTCCCACTTCATCACCGCATTAATCTTGGCCGGGTCCACCATAATCCCCTCACTATTAACAACATGTCCAAGAAATTGCACTTCTCTTAACCAAAATTCGCATTTGGAGAATTTGGCATAGAGCTTCTCCTTGCGTAATGCTTCCAACACCTCACGTATATGAACTCCATGATCGGTTGAGCTTTTAGAGTAAATAAGAATATCATCAATGAATACGATTACGGATTTATCGAGCATAGGGCGACAAACACGGTTCATGAGATCCATGAAAGCCGCGGGAGCATTTGTAAGACCAAAAGGCATGACAACAAACTCAAAATGACCATAACGAGTACGGAAGGCGGTTTTAGGAATATCTTCATCACGTACTTTGAGTTGATGGTAACCCGAACGAAGATCTATTTTTGAGAAATATGACGCTCCTTGAAGTTGATCGAATAAGTCGTCGATTCTAGGCAAAGGATACTTGTTCTTTACGGTGACTTTGTTGAGTTCCCGATAGTCGATACACATACGCATGCTTCCATCCTTCTTCTTGACAAAAAGTACCGGTGCGCCCCAAGGAGAGTTACTAGGTCGAATAAAACCCTTATCAAGTAATTCTTGTAGTTGCTTCATCATCTCTTGCATCTCCGATGGAGCCAAACGGTAGGGAGTTTTAGCAATGGGGTTAGCCCCCGGAATGAGATCAATGGAAAACTCAACTTGCCGTTCGGGAGGAATGCCCGGCAAATCTTCGGGAAAAACATCGGCGAATTCACTAACAATAGGGATGTCTTCGATAGATAGAGGTTTCTTTTCAACATCAACGATGTGAGCAAGATAAGCATGACATCCATGAGAAATGTAACGTTTGGCACGAGCAAAGGTACATACGGAAATAGAACGTTCCTTCCTATCACCATACACCACCAAGTCTTCGCCTTTAGAAGTCTTCAAATATATCGCCTTTTCATCACACGCGATTTTGGCGTTACATGAGCTTAACCAATCCATACCCAAGATTATATCAAACTCTCCCATCGGAAAAGGGATTAAATTGGCTTGAAAGAGTTCCGAAGAAATTTTAATTTCACATCCCCTATACACATCCTTCACTAATTCCATTCTACCATTACCAACCTCAACTTGCAAAGTATTTTCTAGACACGACTTCGACACGGGAATAACATGAATTACTCTAGTTGCAACGAATGATCTATTCGCCCCCGAATCAAAGAGAATTCGCATAGGCACATTATAAACAAGAAATGTACCTGTGACAACATCATTCGTGTTTCTTGCTTGGTCCACAGTGAGTTGAAAGGACCTTCCTCGTTGATTCCCATGAATTTGGGCGTTTTTCCTTTCCGCTTCCCTCCTCTTTTCCTCGAGTCTCTCCTCTTGGGTCAACTTAGGGCATGAGCTTCTCATGTGGCCCTCCTCAAAGCACTTGTAGCATATGATGGCCTTTTGTGGCTTGGACTTGCACTCCTGGCTTGAATGCCCCGGTTTCCCACAAGTAAAACAACCTTTCCCCGCCACCTTACATACCCCCCAATGATTCCTCTTGCACGGTCGGCACCAAGGGATATTCTTGCTAGTAGAGTGGTTGCCGGAACTACCCTCTCGTCTAAACCGTTTGTTCGGAGAGTTGGTCCCCTCATGCTTCCTCTTCAACTCACCATCATCATCAACTCTTGATTGTTCAATCTCATGGTCTCTAGCCACATCCGCCAACATGGAAAAAGACTCCATTTGACGTAGGCTTATCCTTTCCCTCAAGCTCTTCTTCAATTTCATATAGAATTGCTCCTTTAACAATTGGTCGTTCTCAAGAAATTCCGGAAAAAAAAAAAAAAAAAAAAAAAAAAAAAAAAAAAAAAAAAAAAAAAAAAAAAAAAAATTCCGGACAAAATTGAGCCTTGTCCAAGAAGTGGGTTCGAAATTCGTTCAAACTCATACTACCTTGACAATCATTAAGAAATTCACTTCTCAACTTGGTCACTTCAGCTTCTGATCTAAACTCCTTGAAAAACATTGTCTTGAATTCGGGCCATTCAACATGATCTAACGCTTCCTTCTTTATTGCCAACAAACTATCCCACCATCTCTTTCCACTGTTCCTTAGCATACCAACCGCAAAAATGACCTTCAGGTGCGAGGGGCATTGACTAGTGCGGAATGCTCCTTCAATTTCAGATATCCATCGTGTACAAACGATGGGATCACGATCACCGTGATACTCCGGCGGGTGACACACTTCAAAGTCTCGAAAGGTGAACTTCTTCTTGTAACCCCTTTCCCCCGTCACTTCTACTTCTTTCTCTTCTTCATCCTTTTTGTTCTTACCCTTGCCATCCCTCTTCTCAAACTCTAGTTGCACATTCAAAGCCACTTCCTCTCTGATCATTTGAGCTATGTGATCATTCACAGCCCCTTCCATAGTCTCATTCAATTTCTTAAGTAGTAGGGGTGTATATTTCTCTAATGCTCTCCCTATTTGATCCGAGATATCCATGCTACCTTCGGCAAATAAAGGCTCTTCTTCTTCGTTCTGATTGTGGTGCCCTTCTTCCCCATTATGATCGTCGGCCATACTTCAATAAGAGTAGATAAAACGAATTTAATCACGCAACCTATCTAACTCTATGACTAGGAGCCAAACTTATAACTTGATACTACACCGTCCCAAGGTTTGATGCCGCTAGTTTATAAATTTATTAGTATTTCAACCACAGTAAGGCCGGCTTCTTATTGTGCTTTAAATACTAACAAATAGATAATCTAACATTATCAAACACATTTTTCAGTCCCATATAAAATTTCGGTTACCTAAGGTCGAGTCTCAACTAAGGTTTAAGTCTAGGCACTCTCTATACAAGGGAATACCTAAATCCCTTAAACCCAGGCTTTGATACCAACTTGAAAGAACTGAACTCGATAAACCGAAAACACAAGATTTTTTTTTTTTTTTTTTTTTTTTATATATATACCCCACTGCGCCGCAGTGGGTGGAGAATCTCCCACTGCGCCGCAGTGGGAAATCTCGGACTCGGGTCTGGAAAAGCCCCACTGCGCCGCAGTGGGTTTTACACTCTCCCACTGCGCCGCAGTGGGAGGAAAGAAATTATGGCCGTGGGATTTCACTGCGCCGCAGTGGGCAAAACCATCCCCACTGCGCCGCAGTGAGCATCAGCACAGCAACCCTAAAAATCATTTCGACACTTGCTCAAGCTTGTAACCTTCGAAATTCAAAACAAACATCTTAAAACACAATTCAGAAACTGATATCAACTTCATTGACACATTTTAAACATTCATTACAACATCACCTTGTTTCGAATCCCATGAATACCATCAAATGGGTCATTTATCCATTTTGACACAATTTCGACCAAAATGCAACTTCACAAACTTTCCAAAAGCTTTACTCCTGGACTTTTACATAATTTTTAACAAAGGTATGACCATCAAATCAAAATGTACCAAGAGCCATGAGGAGAGGGATTTCTAAGCCTCTAAACCAAAAGTTGTCATTCATCCAAGAATGACCTAGTACCTTCACGTCTTCCAAAACACTTCAAGCTCTAAACCAAGACTTTCAATTCAACAACACTAGTTCCTTCTTCCGGAACTACCTATAAAATGGTAAACAACTAAAATATAAGCAAAGGCTTAGTGAATATACTTGCATACATTTACGAATACGAAGGAGGGCAACGCACAAAGGACTATACATGTAACCCATGACACCGTCGTGCCATACCTACATGCTCACCTTTGCACTAAACAACATATATGGATCCATTAGAGAATATCGGGGTTCTTAGGCCCCGAGAGGTTCTTAGGCCTTTTCTCAACAACAATAGGGGTTCTTAGGCCCCGGAGGTTCTTAGGCCTCATAACAATTGACCCCACCCGGGTCTAGCCAAATCAATTACCACACATGAAAATCACATTTCAACATGATGTGGTCAATTGACCCAACGTAAACATAAAGGTATGCAAATATACTCACCTCCTCCGCAAATAGATCAACAAAGCTAAAACGATTAAGCACAAACAAGCTTCAACCTATAATCATGTCATAAAATGCATAAGCTTATAATCACAACTTGACTAGCTTAACCTAGCCATACTCAATCACTAGCCTCTCTAAACCCAAAACCCAACCCATTTGTCATTGAGTCTCCATTTTACTTCCACCATATCATAGGTAGTTCAACCTACCATTTTCATCAACATTTCAATTACTTGTAAAAACTCATCTTTTCTCATAAACCAACATTATCACATAAGCTTATCAATTTCATAATCAAACTCAACACATAACTCAATGACAACTAGGTTAACTAAGGAATTGGGGAAAATTAGCCATAAATCAATTTCTAGCAAAAACCCCCAAATTTGGTTCATCCATGAACCCTAATTTTGAAAGAAGGATAAAAACTAAATTAGGGGAATTCAATACCTCAACAACGACAATCCAATGCAGGACTTTTAGTTTGAGAATCCTTCTTTCTCCCTTTCTCTTAAAAACGGCCACCACCACCCCACTTACAATCCCTAACTTTAATTTCTTGAATGAAGATTACTTGGTGGTGATTGTTATTATTATTATGATTTCTATTCTTGAACTTGAGAGGGTTACTCTTTGTTTTGAAGAAATGTGTGAAGGAATGCATGAAAGGAAATGGTGAAGAAGAGTAATAGAGTGGAAGCATGACTCATAAGGCAAAAGAGTTGGCTGGCACATTCTAAGGATGCCACGACCCATCTCTTCCAAAAGTGGGTATTTTACCCGCTATCCGCTAAAGTTCCAACTAAATTAACCCCAAAACTAAAATAAAATACTAGGAATTTAATTTAATGTCAAAACTATGAAAAGGGGTTAATTTCTTGTACCTTAAAATCTTTGGGGTGTTACAATCAGGTGCAAAAAGATTTGGAGGGACATCGAACAGATCAAGTGGTGGTGCATTCGGGGTATAATAACCCGGGATTTGGGAGGTACCCGTGAAAAAGTTACCCGGGAACATTTGTTGGGTTCCCGAACTTGAGGGTCCAGCTTGTGAATTACCCGATTGGTAACTTTGAAAACCCGAATTTGGTGACGGCCTAAACAAAGTTTGGGTATTAAAACTGGAAGGACCAGCACCCCAATTGGAAGGACCAGCACCCGAACCGGAAGGACCAGCACCCCAACTGGAAGGACCAGCACCCGAACCGGAAGGACCAGCACCCCATGAAGTCCCACTTTGATCATTTTGGGAGGGAGGCATTTGAAATTGCTGTGACTCAGGAAACTAAAAATTTTGTGACTGATAATTCATACGTTCTTCCTGTTGACTGAAAGAAAATACCTCCCTCGGTATTGTTCTAAAATCCGCAAACAACTGACTTATCTGCGGATGTGATTCTTGATTTAGACGAGCTCGCTCGTCTACCTGTATCAAACCCTCTTGCTGCGCACATTCAAATATTAGTAACAATTTAATATTTATTAGTAGCAAGTTTTTATTTTAAAAGAATATACTTACAAAAAATTGTTGAGTAGACCCCCATTCAGGGTATTGGCCTGGAGGCTGGGCCTGACCGGGTCTACCGACTGTTAAGACGGTACGAGCATGATACCACTGCATATAGCCATCCGCAGTGGTGGTCCCTGGCTCTCCTTGGTGGTCGAGCCGCTGGTGTCGGTTCTCCCACTGGTTGATATAGTCGGGTATTTTACCCGCTATCCGCTAAAGTTCCAACTAAATTAACCCCAAAACTAAAATAAAATACTAGGAATTTAATTTAATGTCAAAACTATGAAAAGGGGTTAATTTCTTGTACCTTAAAATCTTTGGGGTGTTACAATCAGGTGCAAAAAGATTTGGAGGGACATCGAACAGATCAAGTGGTGGTGCATTCGGGGTATAATAACCCGGGATTTGGGAGGTACCCGTGAAAAAGTTACCCGGGAACATTTGTTGGGTTCCCGAACTTGAGGGTCCAGCTTGTGAATTACCCGGTTGGTAACTTTGAAAACCCGAATTTGGTGACGGCCTAAACAAAGTTTGGGTATTAAAACTGGAAGGACCAGCACCCCAATTGGAAGGACCAGCACCCGAACCGGAAGGACCAGCACCCCAATTGGAAGGACCAGCACCCCAATTGGAAGGACCAGCACCCCAATTGGAAGGACCAGCACCCCAATTGGAAGGACCAGCACCCCAATTGGAAGGACCAGCACCCCAATTGGAAGGACCAGCACCCCAATTGGAAGGACCAGCACCCCAATTGGAAGGACCAGCACCCCAATTGGAAGGACCAGCACCCCAATTGGAAGGACCAGCACCCCAATTGGAAGGACCAGCACCCCAATTGGAAGGACCAGCACCCCAATTGGAAGGACCAGCACCCCAATTGGAAGGACCAGCACCCCAATTGGAAGGACCAGCACCCCAATTGGAAGGACCAGCACCCCAATTGGAAGGACCAGCACCCCAATTGGAAGGACCAGCACCCCAATTGGAAGGACCAGCACCCCAATTGGAAGGACCAGCACCCCAATTGGAAGGACCAGCACCCATGGAAGGACCAGCACCCCAATTGGAAGGACCAGCACCCGAACCGGAAGGACCAGCACCCCATGAAGTCCCACTTTGATCATTTTGGGAGGGAGGCATTTGAAATTGCTGTGACTCAGGAAACTAAAAATTTTGTGACTGATAATTCATACGTTCTTCCTGTTGACTGAAAGAAAATACCTCCCTCGGTATTGTTCTAAAATCCGCAAACAACTGACTTATCTGCGGATGTGATTCTTGATTTAGACGAGCTCGCTCGTCTACCTGTATGAAACCCTCTTGCTGCGCACATTCAAATATTAGTAACAATTTAATATTTATTAGTAGCAAGTTTTTATTTTAAAAGAATATACTTACAAAAAATTGTTGAGTAGACCCCCATTCAGGGTATTGGCCTGGAGGCTGGGCCTGACCGGGTCTACCGACTGTTAAGACGGTACGAGCATGATACCACTGCATATAGCCATCCGCAGTGGTGGTCCCTGGCTCTCCTTGGTGGTCGAGCCGCTGGTGTCGGTTCTCCCACTGGTTGATATAGTCGGTATGTTTAACACCCCAATCGACCACAACCGGTCTCCCCTTCCGTATTTTTTGAAGGTCAGAAAACTCCTTTGGTTCCAACAAACCAAAATTAGATGGAATGGTTTGTATAGTGCCAAACTGTCTAGCAACTCTATTTGCTACATGTACCTCCACCTCATCCCAAAAGATCAAGGGACCAATATATCTCCATATGTGTTGACCAGTCCTACAACTCGGGGGGAGTACGTTGATGAACTCTTCATACGGAGTCCATTTGAACTGTATTATAAAATTTTTAAATTATTATAACTTACAAAGTATATAAAATATTAAACACATTAAAAAATATTAATTTTATACCTGCTCATTCCTGAGCGTATTGAAAAAAGACCGGTACGAAACAAGAACGTGTGCCGGTGTCTCAACATTTGAGTGGACTCCATTTCACCTGTTTGCTAAACAAGACCGATAAGCATACGGTCTCTCTCTGTTCTCTTTGCGTGTCGTGACGCGTGGGGAAATCCGTGGCATTCTTTCCCACGCCCAATACTGGAGCAACAACAAAGGCCCATCAATGCCCTTTCTTAAAGGCATACTCGCCTTGGACAGGTTTCTATACAAACAAGCAAGAGCTGCTGAACCCCAGCTCTTTCGACCTTTTTTGCTCAGGTCTCCTAGGTTCCTCAAAAAATTCAAACTAACATCATAGGTGTTAGAATCAAGAAAAAGCTCTGAACCAAGAAGAGCTAGCATAACCCTTCTAGCCATGAATAGACACAGCTGATCATCTTCATGGTCGAACTCCAAATCAATGTGCCTTGTTAAGGTTGAAAATTTGATCCGACCGTTTTTCAAGTTATCAAAATCTACTTCATCTGTAGGAAAAAAGCCCAGATATTCCATACACAGATCGTTCCAGTAATCAACATTTTTGGTTTCTGAAACCCACTCACCAGTCACCGCTGGTCCATCTATGGGTAAACCCCATATCATCTGCACATCTTGCAATGTGACAGTTGCTTCACCAATAGGAAAGTGAAACGTGTTGGTTTCTGGACGCCATCTCTCCACCAACGCGTTGATCAAAGAATGATCAAGTTGGCAAATCGCCGCCTTGAAGAGTTGGAAAAACCCAGCATTCTTGAGATGCTGAACGACTTTGCTGGGCATACCAGCCTGCATTGCTCTAGTCAGCCCTCCATCACCTTTTCTACATCTTAGGAATATCACATCACGTTCTTGGGAAATATTGTATAAGCGATGCACATCTGGAGCTTGTAACCACAACAACTCTTGGTTTCTTGGTACACAGCTAAAATTAACAGAGGTCATTTTTGATTTTGTAAACACTGGTTTTGTTGATGATTGAAAAATGAGAAATATATGTTTGCTTAAGTTTGCGTGAACAACTATCAACAAATATGCATGTATATATAGTAAAAAGGCTGCTACGTTGCATGTTGTTTTTTTGTCGCGGCTCGTGAACCCGGTTTTGCAAATACCGGGTTCGAATACCTTTTTCGTGAACCCGGTTTTGCAAATACCGGGTTCGAGTGTCTTGTCACATCATACTGCTGCATGCTGTCATATCTACTGCACGCTGTCAAATCATCTGCAAAAGCTCGAAACCGGTAATGAAAATACCGGGTTCAAATACCTTTATCTGAAACCGGTAATGCAAATACCGGGTTCGAGGCAAAAAATCGAAACCGGTATTAGCATTACCGGTTTAACTGGTTGTACAAATTCTTTTTTTTGAAAACTTGTTTGACAAAACAACCTTGAAATACGACCGTTTCAAAAAAAAATTCCTCGCGAACATCTTTTGGAAGTATTTTCTTGAATCTCATAAATATGCTTTGTGAAATCACTACGTCTTGCTTGCGAGTGTGCATCGGCTAGAAGTGAGGCGTGTGTTTGGAGGAAGTCGAGGTGGATCCTTAAACATTTTAATTTATGTTGACGGCTTCTTTGGTATTGAAAAAATGACCTTCACGTGTAGTGGGAAGCTCTCGATTTCTTCGGTGATTTCTGTTGTTGTCACACCCGATCCATCATCAGCGGTCATGTTGTCACCTTCTGAGCCCACGTACTTTTTGTTTTCTTTTTTCAGCAAGTTGACATTGTAAATATGGATTTGAAAACCTCTACCACCATATTTAATAATTGCATGCATGCTCAATGACATATATATCAATTTGAACGTGTTTTTCATGCAACTATACACCTCGCATCAATGCTTATCGGCAATTCCAACTATAAACTTCGCAACCTTCTGATGGCTGGTGGGCGGCTGATCGTCCAAACTGGCCATAAACGGTTTTTCGCTTCTATTTGTCAGCGTCCTTCTACCGAGGGTCTCTTTTGACGAGGTATGGGCTAAATTAACGAGTAGATAGATTTGTACATCATGTGATTTTTCACAAAAATCTTCTGCTGTTCTGGCGGCGACTAGTTGAAGGGTTTTTTCTTTTTGTTAGTTTTTGTCTTCATTCGATCTCTCCAAATATTTTTCTCCATTTAATTCAGAGCTCAGATCCTGTGACCATTCTTTAGTTGGTTCATTGAGGGTTGCTCCATGGCCGGAGATTGAACTTATTGTGTCTGGCGGCGCAACAGCTGCGGTTCCAGAGAACGGGTTTTCGTAGACTTTTCTGCTTGTTGAACGTCTCATAATATTTATCCGTGAACCTCCAGCACTTTGTATACCCTTCTATAGTCTTGAATCATTTGACTCTTAGTGCTGGCCTGGTAACTCGTCCAATGGCGGCTGGACGACAGCAGGAAAAACAAGATTCCATTGTTTTGTTTTTCACCGTTTTTCTCGCTTTCTTCTTTCTTCAAATCCTTCGTCAGCGAGTCTTCAATATCTGGTGGCCCTTCCTAGTTTTTGGCTGCATGATGCCACATATTCTTGACCTCGGTTGCAGATCTAGAAGTGGCGAATTGGTAGCTGGACCACGGTAGACTGTGTCTCAACGTTTTTTCGTATTTTCGACACGGTCGCATGTGTTATATTTTTTCCAGCAATCTCTTTAGAGTTCTTTCGTAGCTTCTTCATTGTTAGTTGGCTTTATATGTGCCTCTCCATGGCTGTCGTACATCATTACTTGTCTTGGTTGCGGTTACGCGACTTTCTTTGTAGTTATTTCCATTGAATCGGTTCTTGACATAGTCGAATGCTAGATCTTTTTTCTTGGTTCAGATCTGATCTAATGGTTGTTACTCCTTTTTTCATCCAGTGCGAACCTCTTAACATTAGAGTCGTTATTGACAGCTACATGTAGCGACTGTTTTGAAGTTGATGAGATTTTTCCCCAGGACTTTCGAATTATGATTCTAGTTGCTAGGCTTGAGGATCTAAATTTATAGAATCCATTACTAGCAGCTTGTCGGGTCATCATCAATATTATTATAATGAGATGATACTTCCAAGTTTTGCAAGTTGTAGTTTTGGATTCAATAAATCTTCTTGTTTTTTTTTTTTTTTGCATGACCGAGGTTATAGAGGATCTTGGTGGAATATTGTGATGGGTTCTGAAACAAATAAAAACAACAAGAGTTAATTACACTTTTCGTCCCTGTGGTTTGCACCAACTTTCAGGTATCATCCCTGACTTCACGAAATTACATGTTTCATCCCTGAGTATGGAATTCCGTTAACATATTTGGTCCACGACCCAAACGGACGTTAAATATGTGGTCACATGACCTGCACGCCAAGGGTATAATAGTCATTTCCGTTGTTATCAATCCCCAACCTCTGTTTTCCAGATCTTTGAAAATAATTAACTCTTTTCTCTATTTACCTTTCCTTTTATCACCAACAACTTCTTTTTCTTTTCCCAGAATCATAAGCACCAACACCATATATTTTAGAATTAACATCTTTAAGACTTTAACAACAAAAATGATATTAACTATTATTATCTTTTTCATCAGCAGCTATCATCAGTTTTTTATAATAAACAAGCATCTTTCTCACTTGATCCTAATTTATCATCAGATCCATATATAAGTCATAATCAAAATAAATAATTTATATATTAAAAATCAACCTATACGTAATTCAACCATCTATATTTATATCTATATTAAAAATCAATCTATACCTTTCTTACTTGATCTATATCTAATCTATTACTAGTATTTGATATATATCTATAAGCAAGCTTCTTTTTCTCATCCATTCCAACCTTTCTCTTTGTCGTCTTTTTTTCTTTCTAACTAAATCACACTAAAAAGACAAAAATGTAAATAACTCAAATATATATGTAAAAAAAAAGATCTGCAACTGCTATAGATCTCGATTTCAGATCTCGTGAAATCTCTGCCCCAACAAAATCAATATGCTTAGTTAAAAAAGAAGCTTTTTTTAATATATATCAGATCTTGTTTATATATTATTTAATATATATCAGATCTTGTTTATATATTATTTAATATATATCAGATCTTGTTTGTTATTATATATATATAACTAGAAGAAGAAGAAGAAGAGGAGAGAGTTCTTGGTGTCATGGATGGTGCATGTTGGTAGGTTGGTGGATGAAATGTTGATTAATGGAGCGGTAGATTAAGTGGTGATTAATGGTGAACGAAATGGTGGTGATGGATGGAATGGGAAAGAGAGAGGTAGAAGAGATCTGAGTTCAAGTTGCTTTATATATATCCACTCTTTTATCTTTGTAATTTATCAGTCTATGTGTGTGTGTTTTCTTATGATGATGATGGCATCTGGGTTTTTATGAACATGGGGTAGTTTGTTGGGGAATGGGGATAAAGGGAAAGGTAAATAGAGAAAAGAGTTAATTACACTTTTGGTCCATGTGACACGAAATGACCATTCTAGCCTCGGCGTGCAGGTCATGTGACCACCAATTTAACGGACGTTTGGGTCGTGGACCAAATTTGCTAACAGAATTCCATACTCAGGGATGAAACGCGTAATTTCGTGGTCTCAAGGACAGTATGTGAAAATTGGTACAAACCACAGGGACGAAAAATGTAATTAACTCAAACAACAAAGATTTTGTTGGTTTTTAGTACAGGGAATGGATCGGTTATATGAGGATAGAGTTTTGGCATTGATGTAGATTTCCTTAAAAATAAAGAAATCTAACATGATGGTGAAACTTGCGTCGCACACTTTTTTTTTCTTTCTTTTTGGTGATTGTGAATTGAGATTTTGGAGTTTCTAACAGGATAGCCATGGGATTTGTTTTCATTAACTTTTTTTTTTTATTATTTGCATGGAATGGAACGATAAGAATGAATAATGATGTGTGAGATTTTTGGGATTTTGATATGATATAGGCATAAGAGATCTGGCAATCCGATTTGCTCAGTGACTGAGACACGAGACATAAATTGATTATGTCCCACGGATGGCGTCAATTTGTTTGATCCAAGAATCGCATGGATCTTCGATCGGGAACAAGGAGGGGTTTTCTTCGATTTATTGGCGATTCCCTACCGGTGTAAAGCTTTGAGAAGCTTAACGCCATTGTATCGGAGGTGTTTGTGTTTGGCGGTGACGACTTCTCCATAGAGAGCCGGCCACCTTAGGTGTTTTGTGGGTGAAGAGAACATGTCTCCATCCAATGATGAGAACCTCTATTTATACGGGGAACTCATCTTGGGGAATAAGTTAGGTCATTAGGGTTTTTCCCTAGAGTTTAGGAAAAGATACGTTTTGACATGTTTAGGGGATTTACATGCCATATAATTAAATATATTATAATAGTAAAGGGATATGAACAAATACCTTTTCTTTAGGGGGAAGAAATAAGAGATTTCCTCATATTTGGCGGAGCTCCGTTCTGACGGAGATGAGCTCCGTTCTGACTAAGGCGAGCTCCGTTATTCAGGCAGAAAACATCCTTAAGCAGCCTTCGTAATAACAGATTTACATACGGAGGTAGGGCTCCGTATAGGGTATATCATCAGTAACATATATACAAATGGGAGTGTGATTTTTGTGTATTAATATATATGTATATAAAATGATAGGTTGAGGACTTGTGGCGATCGGTGAACACTTATAACCCGACTGTAACTTGACATTAAGGCAAAGGTGAGTCTCGTAGCCCCTACGTTTATCTTATTTTGGGGTGGAAAGTGTACTTGTCGTTTAAACGCTTGTCGGTTGATACAATTGGTTATGATATGAAACGAGACGTTAATTATCTAATTATTTGCTTGTGATACGTGTTATTTGACGTTTATATGTGACGAAAGATGTATATTATATCTATGGTATGACGTGACGGTGGATTGACGAATCCACACCCATTATGATCATGGCCACATTATGACGATACTTTATTTAAGACGTATGACGTATGACGTATATATATTGTAAGACGTGACGGTGGATTGACGAATCCACACCCGGCATGATCATAATCGGGATAAGGGTTGTTTAGCCCATATTATGACGTTATTATATATATTGACGATTATTGAGACGTTGACGTTTATTGCATTGTCTTGTATTGACGTGAAACCTTTTAGGGTTTCTTTGACGTGATTAGATATACTATTTCTCGCTTATCGATAACGGTTGATATCCCGACACTTGATTTTCATTACTTAAACCTACGAACTCACCAACTTTATGTTGACACGTTTTAGTACACTTTTCAGGTGAACAGATTAATCAGAGTCGTATTGGATGATTTGTTGATTGCATGTGTTAGGCTTGGACTTGGACTATTCCTGGATCCGTGATTTATAGTTCCCAATTATGGGTTATGCTTAGGATCATTTGACATCTTTTGTACTATCTTTTGTAAACGTTTGATGGTCGTGCTCCTTATGCATTTTTATATGATCCGGTACTTCTATTTGATTGAATTGTATGGTTTGTTAAATCCTTTTAATGCATTTAGATTGTCTCTACTTAATTTCCATGTCGTGTTGTGCTTAGTATGTGTTTGAGCATGGATTGTTGAGCTCAATCAAGAAGGGGTTTAACCATGAAAATCATCAAGATCTCCTGCTATGCAGTGCAAACCTAATAAATTCTTCACGAATCTAAGGTGAATGATGATTTTCCCAAAGAGATATTTTGCTCTTTGGAGGATATGAAATACGAATGTTGTTATGAATGATTGATTGCGAGTGAATTGAATGAAAGTGTGAATATCTAAATTGTATGTAGACATTTTATGTCTATTGTATTTGAGATATGATATGAGGGAAGTGTATTAAATTTCCATCTTGTTCTTTGACGAGAGAGTGATGTTTTTTTGCAGTGAGAGTCTCTCCTCTTTGTATCCACCCTTGTAAGAGTATATATATATAAAATGGGTAAGTGTATATCTATCCAACAACACCTGTCATCCACCTCTTTGAAGCAATATAATATATACATATATATATATTGGGCCAAAGGGGTTGTCTTGCCATGCCCTTAAGCCTTGTTAACATGTATGTAACACATACGTGATCAAGTCCCCCAAGTTCGTATATAAAAATATTCTCGAATTTCTTTGTATGCGAACTTACTTATTTCTCCCTTTCTATACATATTATATATAGTGTGCATGAATTGTATGAGAGCCTAACAATAGTATACTCCATGGGATCTGCTACACTGATAAGTCATATTTGGATATATATTTAATGGTTTAAAAATGATTAAATATAATAACTTTTATAAGAATAGGCCTACTTTAATATATGTTTTGTAAATTTCAGGTTTGAGCTAAAAAGATAAATATATTATAAAATGATGATAAAGTGAAGCTACGTTGTTAAGTATAATTCATGTCCCAAAGTACAAACCAAAAGACTGGTGGTCCAGACTTCAGGAGAACTTATTTTTACTTGTTTGTTTTAGCCGTGCATATGGGGAAGCCACGATATATAGTTCACAAGACTTTTGTTTGGGATTGTTATTTGGGCCGTTTCATTTAATCAGCCCAACATCTTGATTTTAATTGTTTTGGAACGGACTACATGAGAGAAAAAGAAAAGGCCCAATTCAATCAATTATTGTTATGTTTATGGTCTTATGTCGGTTTGAGAAAAAACCCCTCACGTGGGTAGAGGTGCACAAAAAAACCGGTTAACCGAACCGATGCGAAAGTTAACCTATAACCATAACCGGTTAATAACCGATACCGTACAAATCGATTATAGGTTAAGAAAAACCGGCGGTTAGTAATCGATTTGCATTTTCCAAACCAAAAACCGATTAATAATCGGTTAACCGATAATCGATTTTTAATTTAAGTTTTAACCGGTTAATCGGTTTTTGTATATAAATGGGATCGTTTTCTAAATATAATTCCATATTACTGATTATTCGATTGATTGAGCCTCTTTTAGAACCCAACCATAGCCCAACAACAAAAATAACCCATCCAACCCATTAAAGAATTACAACCACCAACAGTCCAATATAAGTGATAAGCCATCAGGGATCGATCGACTATCTTATAATTCAAGAATTGGGGATATAGCTTTTTAGGGTTCTTCAATTATGCAGCCATCACCATCGATTCAACACAAATAATAATCCACAAATCAACACAAATAATAATCTCTTCATAAAATCAATAAATCTCTTTCTCCCATTCAATCACTTTCTTTCTCTCTTCTTCATAAAATCAACACAAATAAACACAAACACACAACCGAAAATCATGGCTGCCTCAAGTACTGCTCACGATTCATCTGATATTTACGCAGCGCACATCAATACTTTGGCGTTAGAGGTGCAAAAACAAGTTAACCGGTTTCGGTTTTTATTTTTATTAACCGAAATCGGTTTTTAAAAAAAATAAAATTAATCGATTCTGGTTAATCGATACCGGTTAATAACCGATTACTCAATGGAAAAGTTCAAATCGATGGAACCGATTAAGGTTTATAAAAACCGGTTAACCGAAGTGGTTAACCAATTCCAGTTAACCGAAAAAAGTCCCCAACACAAATCTGATTAAAACAAATAGTTCGATTAAAACAAATAGTTCAAATAAATTAAGAGACTGCGCAACATCATTTGGATTTAGAATTAGAAGAGACAAACACAAATCACTTCGCTCACTAATTCACTCACTATTTTGTCGGTGAACGCCAAAGTATTGATGTGCGCTGCGTAAATATCAGATGAATCGTGAGCAGTACTTGAGGCAGCCATGATTTTCGGTTGTGTGTTTGTGTTTATTTGTGTTGATTTTATGAAGAGAAGAGAAAGAAAGTGATTGAATGGGAGAAAGAGATTTATTGATTTTATGAAGAGATTATTATTTGTGTTGATTTGTGGATTATTATTTGTGTTGAATCGAAGGCAGCCATGATTTTCGGTTGTGTGTTTGTGTTTATTTGTGTTGATTTTATGAAGAGAAGAGAAAGAAAGTGATTGAATGGGAGAAAGAGATTTATTGATTTTATGAAGAGATTATTATTTGTGTTGATTTGTGGATTATTATTTGTGTTGAATCGATGGTGATGGCTGCATAATTGAAGAACCCTAAAAAGCTATATCTCCAATTCTTGAATTATAAGATAGTCGATCGATCCCTGATGGCTTATCACTTATATTGGACTGTTGGTGGTTGTAATTCTTTAATGGGCTGGATGGGTTATTTTTGTTGTTGGGCTATGGCTGGGTTCTAAAAGAGGCTCAATCAATCGAATAATCAGTAATATGGAATTATATTTAGAAAACGATCCCATTTATATACAAAAACCGATTAACCGGTTAAAACTTAAATTAAAAATCGATTATCGGTTAACCGATTATTAATCCGTTTTTGGTTTGGAAAATGCAAATCGATTACTAACCGCCGGTTTTTCTTAACCTATAATCGATTTGTACGGTATCGGTTACTAACCGGTTACGGTTATAGGTTAACTTTCGCATCGGTTCCGGTTTTTTTGTGCACCTCTATTTGGCGTTCACCGACAAAATAGTGAGTGAATTAGTGAGCGAAGTGATTTGTGTTTGTCTCTTCTAATTCTAAATCCAAATGATGTTGCGCAGTCTCTTAATTTATTCGAACTATTTGTTTTAATCAGATTTGTGTTGGGGACTTTTTTCGGTTAACTGGAATTGGTTAACCACTTCGGTTAACCGGTTTTTATAAACCTTAATCGGTTCCATCGATTTGAACTTTTCCATTGAGTAATCGGTTATTAACCGGTATCGATTAACCGGAATCGATTAATTTTTTTTAAAAAAAAACCGATTTCGGTTAATAAAAATAAAAACCGAAACCGGTTAACTTGTTTTTGCACCTCTACACGTGGGGATCAAGAAAAGAAGAGGATATATATATCTCTTTTGTTGCGTTTTGAGGTGGGCAATTAATTTCGAGAGATCACATAATATATTGGGTCGACTAGAGCAATTAATTCGTGAGGGATCTTTTGGCAGTAACATAATATTCGACACATTCTTTTAGCTAGAGATCGAATTCGACGGACAGAAAGATTACTAGCAGAAGGCAACATGCAACAAATCTCATCAAGCTTTAGTGATTTAAAAATGAAGATGTCCGGCTAAGGTTTTTGCTATCTCTCTCGATGAACAATTGTTAGTTAATTTATTTGATGAACTTTACTTTCAGTCACGTAAACATTGTTCTATTTGGATTATAATTCATATGACTGATTGAGTATTTATTCACTATTATTTGATTTGAACTTTCGTAAGACAATTTATTGCGAGTTAATGATTTGTGCCGAGTCCACCTAGTTTAGGGATTAACACAGGTCATCTAATTAACATAGGTTGTGCCCAAAACTGTTCTTGTCAAGTAATAAAATTATGTCTATGTAATTTAGAAGAAATACTCGGTAAAGTTTATTAGGTAAATTAACGCAACTTTTGGGATTCGGGAGGGATGCACTTTTTTATTATTGATTACAACTTCTATTTTTAATTTTATTAATTTAAGTCTAGCTATTTAGTTAATTAAAATTAGTTTTCTTATTATTTTTAAAACCAAACGAAAATTGTTAAAACTTGACTATAACCACAGACGCTCCTCGTGGGAACGATATCCACTTACCCTATCTAGTATAAGGTATTTAGATTTATTTTTGATTGATACTTCGACGTCGATCAAATTTTGGCGCCGTTGCCGGGGAGCGAGTGCGCTTGTAGTTCAAGTTTTATTTATCTTTATTTATCTTTTCTAGTTAGTTATTTTTCTTTAATTTTAAAACTCGAAAAAATCAAAAAACTCATAAAACCATAAAAATAGAAAAAGATTTTTCATTTTTATTTTAGTTTGTTTTCTGCATTTATTGATTTTCTTGTTTTATTTTATTTTTTTTTTTTTTATTAGTCTTGTATTCAAGTTTTATTTATCTTTATTTATCTTTTCTAGTTAGTTATTTTTCTTTAATTTTAAAACTCGAAAAAATCAAAAAACTCATAAAACCATAAAAATAGAAAAAGATTTTTCATTTTTATTTTAGTTTGTTTTCTGCATTTATTGTTTCTTGTTGTATTTTACGCGTTTGTTTTTGTGTTTGTTGTTTTTTTCCAGTTAGTTTTAGTGCGATGGATTACTAATCAAATTCATATCCTAGATGGAGGGAAGAACAAAGTAGGAGATATGATCCGTATGCAAATACTTGTAACTCAAGATGGATGGATCAGCCAAACTTTGGATGGAGTGGTGATAATACACTGAATCCAAATCAAGCATACCAACAGTTCAACCACCCACAAAGATCCTTCCAACAGTGGCCTCAACAGAATTGTCAAAATCAGGGTGACCTTTACATGGAATGTCAAGATTATGGGTACTAACAAGATCCATATCAATACCAATATGAGAACCAATGCCAAGGATCATTTCAAAATCAGAATCAATATGTTAGCTTGGAAACAAAAATGGATCTATTTATGGAAAAGATGAGACAATTTGACGATAAGATTCATTCAAGGAACACAAATGAAATTGGCTACCAACAAGACCCATACCAATGTGATTATGAGAGTCAAAATCAAGGATCATTCCAATGGCAAAATGAAAATCAAAATGTTAATCAATCATCTAGCATTGAGTCAAAGCAAGATATGATTCTGGAAGAGCTGAGAGAGTCAAATAAGGAACATACTGAGCGGTTAAGGAGGGAAGATGAGGCGTTTCCAAGCTACATAGATGAATATGGATCGACGAGGAACGTGACAGTGAATGACATATTCATGGATTCAGGTGAGTCTTCTGACTTAGTTTATGATTTCCCATTTAATACTGAAAAATATGTGCAGATACCGGAGGTCGAACATGGGAAAATCGAAATTGAGAAAGAAAGCTTGGAATATGATCTACCAACCGAGTGTGCCACACCTGATCTTATTGATGCGCTGCACTGGATGGGGTTTCAAGAAGATGAGCTATCGATTTCCAATGGTAAACCGCATTGTGATCAAGGAGATTTCAAGGAGCCAAACATTGCTCAATGCGTCGAACCTGTTCCAGATGGTGCGCCACACTATGTCTATCAGGTTGACCTTTCTCTATTAGAGTCAGTTAAAGCTTCTGAATTGAAGGCCGATCAAGTTCAGATCACTTTCCCACAACAAACGGAGCAAGAAAAGATTCAAGAAAAGATTGGTAAGTACCCGAACATGATCAATTTTTTAAAAATTTATGTGCCTTCGTTTATGTTGTTTTCAGGTATGCCAAAACTTGACAAATCTCTCAAGAACTTGATGTTGATGGAGAAGAAGAAAGAGCCAGACAAGGAGATCACGACTTTTACAAAGGTTGAATATGCGGATACAGGGCAAGGACATTTTCTAACCAAGCCGTGTCATCGGGGGAGCTCTCTAATTCTTTGTACTTTAATTAATTATAAATGTGATGAATTAGTCAATCCACGGGCTAGTAGTACTTTTATGGCATATTTCTTATTCCTAAAACTAGCCCCGGACCCTTAGCTTCTGATCCTGTCAAACTCACGAACATAAGCTTTAAAATTAATTATTGGAAAATTCCGCATCACAACGGAATTTTTAAAATTTTGTATGTTCGGATGAAAGGATGGATTTTTCACATGGGCTTTAATGAAAAGATAAATGATTTTTGTTTGTTGAAAGAAAATTTTCCAAAGGTAAAATTTGGTGACTGGGTAATGATAAAAATTAAATTCACCTATTTTTCACCTTATTGGTGTAGACCGCCTGACCTTTTAGGTGTAGGGTCGTTCAAAACCCCATGATATATCTCTTGGGTGTGAGTCAGGCTGATGACGTTAAACTAAGCGCTGAATGGGAGGCAACCCATTAATTTAGTTAATTTTTGAGTCTTTTTATTTTAATTGTTTTTTTAGTTATGTCACCAATAATACAATTGTTCATCATGTGTAACCAACTTTGAAAGGGTCAAAGTTGGGGAGGGGAGTCAAACTTATTGTTTTGTTGTTGAAGTATGTTAGAGCAGGTTGCAGAAGAGAAGAAGAAGGATGATGCACATTTTTGAAGAACTTTCAAGTCTACCAAGCATCAGAACGCATCATCTAAACCCGGGAAGTTTCATTTTTCATTTACTTTTATTTATTTTCCTTACTTTCCCATACTTTTTATTAATTCATTATACAACTTGATTGTGGGAGGGGAAGTAAAAAAAAAAAACCCGGGTAATTTTGAACTTTTGCAATGTTTGTCCTCATAGTTTGATTACTTTTTGCAACATAGGTTTGGTAATATTTAGTAAGTAATTGAGCTAATTCCTTTTGGTACAAACTTTTAACCGGGAAATGTAATCTCAAATGATTGATAGGGCGATCCCTTCTGGATTGATAACATGACTAGCACACTTATATCCCAAAACACCAATTATGTGAGCTCTTGATTCATTTATAGATATGCTAGGTGTTTACGGATTTGGATTAATTGGTGTAACATCCTAAATTTTTAGGCCAATGAAAATTAACCTTTATTATAGTTTTGACATTAAAATAAGTTCCTAGTATTTTATTTTTGGTTAGGGGGTTAATTTAGTTGGAACTTTAGTGGAAAGCGGGTAAAATACCCATGAAAAATTGAAAGGGGGCGTGGCATCATGGGAAGGATGCCAGCCATTCTCCTAAGTTATGAATCACTTTCAACTTACTAAACTCTTCTTCAACCTTCTTTCACTTCTAACTAATTGATTTCATTCTTTCTTTCAATCAAGAAATCCAAGAATCATCCAACAGAACAATAATAATAATAATCTTCAATCACCTAAGAAATTAAAAATTGGAGTTTTGAGTGTGGTGGTGGTGGTGGCCGAAAATTATGAAGGAAAAAGAGAAGAAATTGTGATTTGAATCCTTGATTTTATTCCTTCATCCCTTAAGGTAAAGTCTTTCTAACCTAATGTTGATTTCTTTAAGAATTAGGGTTCTTGAAATTGGGAAATTGGGGGTTTCTTTAAAATAAGTTAATTGCTTCAATACAAGTTAGGGTTATTGTAATTTAATCAAATTTAGGGTTTTTAGTTGGGTTGCATGAAGGTTTTGATGAATGTTAGTGAGAAGAAAGAAATTGACAGATTATGTCTCTGATTTTGTGACGAGTAAACACCCCTGTATCAGATTATTCACTTGTTGATTCCTAAAAAGAAAATGTAGGTATATGTGTTAACTTGAAGTGGCCACTGGAATGAGTTAAAAATATGTGTAGAACTCTAGTTATGAATTTTTGAAGTCAGTATGGTCATGCTGATCTTTCAGCAAGAAATGATTTTTGTGTCTGTTTTTGAAACGAGTAAAACACACTTATACGGGTCAAATCTTGTGTTGGTCACTGAATATAAAATGTAGCTATATGTGTTAGATTGAAGTGGCCACTGGAATGAGGTAAAAATATGGTGTAGAACTCAAGTTATGATCATTTGAAGTCAGTAATGTCAAAGCTGTTTTGTTAATGACAACATCAATAGTATTGGTTTTTAAAACGACCAGAAGTCACCTTTGAAGGACAATTCATATGTTGGTCACTAAAGATAAAATGTAGTTAAATGTGTCATCGAAATTTTTCCACTGGAATCAAGTAAAAAGAGTGAGTAGAACTTGAGATATGCATGTTTGAAGTTAGTTGGTCAAATCTGATTTTTTAGCTGAAACATTAGTCATATTCATGGAATTTTAACTCTCAATTCTTGAAGATTCAGGACTTTGCACTTTTTGTGTAACATATTTCATATGTCTAAAAGTTAAAATAAATTAATGGGATTTTTCAAAGATTGCTTGGACCATGAACATGTATACAACTTTCTGTTGCGCAAACAGTAAGAAATTTGAGCTGTTGGGTTCAAAGATTTTTCAAAAATAGTAATCGATATGCATAAATTAAGGCAAAAATCATGGAGAAACTAGACACCTTGAATTTACAGTGTTAAAAATACCATAACCCAAATCTTTGTTCTTAACCATGAAATAATTCATGAGAAACAGTAAAAATATGAGATTATATGCATCTTGTTGAGTTGAAAAGGGTTATTGTGATAATAAGAATGTTGGTGGCTTTTATAGTCAAATATGAAAATGATGTTTTGTGGCAAGTAATAGTATAACCAAATTGTTGTGTTTATGGTTATAGAAATGAAGTTTGTAATATAAGTCAACTCAATAAAAATGTAAACTTGGGATGTGAATTTAAATGCTTGTGATTTATGACTTGTTGATGACCTTATATGCATTTGTGATTTATTGCTAGGTTGAAAGCTTATATATATTGTGTTCTTGCGGTCATCTTGATTGTTGATTTGTGGTCGCGAAGGAGGTGAGTTTTCTTGCATACTTTTATATATGCGTCGGGTCAATTACCATACGATGGTGGATTCCGTGTGTGGTAATTGATTTGGCGTTAAGCCTAAGTAGGGGCTCTATTTGATTACGGGCCTAAGTAGTGGCCATAGCCCATGTGGGGCAGTGTTTATGTTTATATTTGATTGAGATTGTAATCATTTGCTTATATGGATCCATGTAATGCGTTAGTACAAAGGTGAGTATATAGGTATGGTACGACGGTGCCATAGGCTATATGCAATAGACCTTTGTGCATTGCCCTCCTTCGTGTGTATAAACGTATGCAAGATTATTCACTAAGTTTTGCTTACTTTTTAGTTGTTTACCCTTTTTATAGGTTGTCCCGGATGTGAAAACAAAGACAAGTACTTGAAGTTCGAAACTAATTTATGGATTTGAATGTTTTAGCTAAATGCGGAAAATGGTAATGTTGATAGGACCCGTAGAGACCCCTTTGAACTACTGGCTCATGGTACATTTGTTTGTTTTGGGAAAATTATTATTATGTCAAATGTTAGATTCTATGAGTTTTTGTCATTTATAATGGGTCATTTTGTAATAGTAATGTATTGATCACGAATGTATTTTGACAACTCATTATCCGTAACAGGTTTTGACGATGGTTTTACGAAAAGGTCATGCCGAAATTTCTAATTTTGTACGTTGTCTTTTATAACGAGTTCTGGTAAATGTATTTGTTGAGATTTTGGCTATGTAATTTCCTTATGAATTGAAGCTTTCATTGATGTGTCTTTTATCCATTTTTTTTAAGTATAAAAATTATTGGTGAAAGATTTCAAGTATTTTAAGTATTCATGTGGGTTATAAATTTACTACATCTTGGTTCTAATTTTTTTTACTTCATCTGGGTTTTATAAAAAAAAATCCTTATTTATCCATTAATCAAGTGTGTCGTTTCAATTGGCCTTGTAAATTTGTCCCTCTCATAGGCTTTTGAATTTATTCAAGAGTAAGGGTTCGACTTAGAACTTTGAACTATGATGTGCAAGTTTGAGGTTAGTTTTTCCATTTCCGGGTTACTTTCTTTGATATGAGTGTGCCGGTGATCGCATTGATTCTAGAACTTGTCCTAGTTGATCATTTCGAGACCGCAGTGAGATCACTTTGGTGATATAGGTATGACTAGAAGACGAAGAGGCAAATTAGGATTAACCATTTTTCTTTGATTTATCACCCCTTGTTTTGTTTTGTTAATTATGTGTTCATGTTCATGTTTTGTGCATGTGCTTAGTAGCTAACTACACTGGTTAGTGAACCCCCTTGTGAAACCTTTGTTACACTCATTTTTAGTGTAAGAAACAATAGAAAACATGTTGTCATAAACCTGTTCTTTGTTTTTAAATCCACCCCAAATATTTCACCTATCCTAGCCATACCGATAGTCGAAATCCATGGTGGGTCATTGGTTTCCTATGCTAGTTGGATGGTTTGGGTTTGTCAAGTTGTGTCGGTTTGGTATATTCTCGGTTTTAAGAATAAATTAAGTTGTCACAAAGTTTGGTCAAGTCCAGATTATTCAAATTAGTGAAAGTTATGATTTGTCAATGCATTGTAAAGTTCAAATGAAATACCAATTAGGCAGGGTAAAAATAGTTCACAAAAAAAAAGGAATAAAAACAGAAAAAAGAAAAAAAAAAGTAAAAAACAATGAAAAAAATGAACTTGGACTGTCAATTGGTATTTTCACATTTTTGTCAAGTCAATTTGTGTTGGTACATTTGTTAAACCAACAAAAGCTTCATTATTCTAATATTTCTCATGGTTAAGTTGGTACATTTGTTTTAAACCAACAAAGGTTCTATTAGTGTTTATATTCTTCATATTTGGAGTTGGCACATTAGTTAAAGCCAACAATGGTATGTTATGGTTGTTTAAGTCGTCTTGAATGTAATACACCACAATGGTGTCGGTTTTTATCAGTCTATTGAGTTGTATTGTCGGGATTATGTCTTATTGGGTTTGTTGGATAAGATGGCAACTAATGACACGGGTTGTGTTGGACTAGACTATGTTTTTAAATTTTGATTTCTATTTTATTTTACATTTTACAACAATTATCCTAAATATACCATACCCTTTATTTTTAATGACCCTTTCACAACATTACAACCCTTTAAAAGTCCTCTTCTGATGGTTGTACCTGGTGCTTACGCCACGTCGGTGGAGATTTGATTCTAGAACAAGCCTATGGTAAAATAGTATGCATCATGACTAGGCGTTGAGTGATTATTCATTATACAACCCAATAGTTTGTTAGTTGGAGTGTGATAGTGAGATATGTTTCGTTTCATTTGAGCGGTGCTTAGTCGTGTTCTATCAAGGCTTGAGAATCATTTGAGTATTGACAAACATTTCATTTTTCATTTAAGATTAAAACTGCCTAACCATTCCAAATTGTTTTTCAACTTAATGGTTTAGCTTCTTTTTGTTAATTGTCATGTTTTTCATATTTGTGTACCTAAAGGATAATTGATTTTGAAAGATGGATTTGCTTGAGGACAAGCAAAGCTTAAGTTGGGGAGGTTTGATAAGTCATATTTGGATATATATTTAATGGTTTAAAAATGATTAAATATAATAACTTTTATAAGAATAGGCCTACTTTAATGTGTGTTTTGTGCATGACAGGTTTGAGCTAAAAAAGATAAGATATATTATAAAATGATGATAAAGTGAAGCTACGTTGTTAAGTATAATTCATGTCCCAAAGTACAAACCAAAAGACTGGTGGTCCAGACTTCAGGAGAACTTATTTTTACTTGTTTGTTTTAGCCGTGCATATGGGGAAGCCACGATATATAGTTCACAAGACTTTTGTTTGGGATTGTTATTTGGGCCATTTCATTTAATCAGCCCAACATTTTGATTTTAATTGTTTTGGAACGGACTACATGAGAGATGAATAGAATGTTCCGTGCGCCGCTTCCCAATGAGAAACGCTTATATTATTATCCGATGAATGAATAAGACGTAAAATTGATGTAGACAGAGTAATCTCTTTGCTTTCCCTTCATCAATATCACTTCCCGGTGAGAAGTGCTTATCTTTTTATCTAATGAATCAAAAGATGAATAAACATGGTTAGTGTTAAGCCGGACCCATTTTTGGTTTGTTACACTTTGTGACTCACACTTATGTGATTTTATTTTATTTTATTTTTTATGTTGCTTCCCGGTGAGAAGCGTCTGTACTTTCATCCAATAGATGAGAAAAAAAGAAGAATTTCTTGCTTATTAAAGTTTTTGCACATACATGATATATCTCTCCCTTTAGGTACTTTGGGCTTTTATAATCTGGATCAAAAACCACTAAAAGGAAGAATTTTTTCTTCATGTTTTAGCACTTCTTCTTTTTCTTTTTGCTAGCCAAATGAAGTTTTCATCAGTGACAAAGTTTAGATGCATGATGAGATCAACTGTTCTTTTTTACTTTTGAGCTCAAGTCTTGTTAAAAGTTGAGATGCATGATCAGATCAACTTTTCTTTTTTACTTTTGAGCTCAAGTCTTGTTAAAAGTTGAGATGCATGATCAGATCAACTTTTCTTTTTTACTTTTGAGTCTTGTTAAAAGTTGAGATGCATGATCAGATCAACTTTTCTTTTTTACTTTTGAGCTCAAGTCTTGTTAAAAGTTGAGATGCATGATCAGATCAACTTTTCTTTTTTACTTTTGAGCTCAAGTCTTGTTAAAAGTTGAGATGCATGATCAGATCAACTTTTCTTTTTTACTTTTGAGCTCAAGTCTTGTTAAAAGTTGAGATGCATGATCAGATCACTTTTCTTTTTTACTTTTGAGCTCAAGTCTTGTTAAAAGTTGAGATGCATGATCAGATCAACTTTTCTTTTTTACTTTTGAGCTCAAGTCTTGTTAAAAGTTGAGATGCATGATCAGATCAACTTTTCTTTTTTACTTTTGAGCTCAAGTCTTGTTAAAGACCAAATGCTTTTGCTTTCCATGGGCACCTTTGAAGGTGTAACATTGCTTTACGATGTTTGAAACTACTCGTGCCAAAGCGTCCGAGTATGTTTATACATTTTGCTCATCTGGAAAATACGTCCGAGAATATTAACTTACTCCATGCATTTACTTATGGCTAATACAACACATAAACAAGTTTAAACCATAACATGTATATATAAGTATGATGTGCCCATTGATATGTCGTATTTTATACCCATTTCCCACATTGTATTTAGTTGATTTTGCATGGTTTATGAGTCGTTTTAGTATACATTTGGTGCGTTTATGGTATTTGTTAGTGTTTCAGGTTACTGACAGGTATTTAAGCGCAAATCTTGAGAAAACGACATTGTTGAGGTGAATTAAGTGCTAACGGAGGATTTCGGAAGCATTTGGATGAAGAGTGCAGGAAGTCAACAAAAGTCAAAGCTGAAAAAGTACGATTGCGCCGCAACCGAATTCCAAAAAGATAAGTTGCGCCGCAGCTCTTCCAATTGCGCCGCAACGCCTTTTGTTCCTGGCCAGCCACGAGTCAACATTGGTCAAAGGTCAACGCGAGTCAACGTCAAATTGCGCCGCAACTAATTGTTGCGCCGCAACCGAAAAGCAGAAGAATAAGTTGCGCCGCAACTCCCACAGTTGCGCCGCAACGCATTCAAGTTCAAGCCGGCCTTGGTCAACGAAAGTCAAAGTCAAATGCAAAAGTCAACCTTAGTTGCGCCGCAATGCCCAGTTGCGCCGCAACTGAATTCCAGAAGAATAAGTTGCGCCGCAGCTCTTCCAATTGCGCCGCAACCGAAAAGTAGAAGAATAAGTTGCGCCGCAACCGAAAATGAAATAAGTTGCGCCGCAGCTCTTCCAATTGCGCCGCAACCGAAAAGTAGAAGAATAAGTTGCGCCGCAATGCCCAGTTGCGCCGCAACTGGGTCCGATTCTGGCAGATTTTGGGAATCATATAAATAGCATGCAAAAACATCCCAAAACCCTTCTTCTCTTCTTACAGCCGTTTTTGAAGCCCTTTTCAGAGATATTTTCAGATTTTCATCATATTTTAGGTTTTCAAACACGATTGGATCTATTTCGTTCGTAGCTTTCGATTATTATCATTAGGTAACAATGAATTCTTCATATTTTAATTGTTATTCTTATTTTAATATGAGTGGCTAATCGCTTCATCATCCATCTTGATGGAGTGAGACAATATGTAAAGATTGCACTATTTTATTAATTCAATGTTGATTTTATTTAACGTTATATCGAGATCTTAGCGTGTTTCTTCCTTATTATTTATCTTGAATTGATTGGTGATTTATGTGTGTCTTTAATGGTAGTTATTGCTTACACATATATCATTTTGATTGTTTGGGTACAAATGATTGGATCTATGACGGGTACGGTAGATAATCATTTAATGATAATAGGAAGTAATGTGTTAACGGTTGGGTACAATCGGTAGATATAATTGTTAACTTAATAACCAAAACCATTGTTTGATTAGGGAAGTTATAAAAGTTGTCTTGGGGTACCGGTCTTTGTAATGAAACTAGTTTAAGCAAGAGAGTCAAATAATGTCATTAACTTGACGGGTACGGGGTTGGTGCTTTGTTTGAGTCTCGGTTATTTAATCAACTTAAGTTGAAATTAAACTTCATTTATGTGCAATCTGAACATGTTGTTGAGCGGATTCGAGATGGATGACCTTTAAATATTATTGTTTATAATCAATTTTCTCTATCGTTTGAGGACGATCCCTGCCCCGGTAATACCGGATTTAATTATTCTTCTTTTACTTTAATTTGAGCAAAGTGACAATTCGGTCACAAAACCCCCCTTTTCATTTGAATTACTTTATTTTAACAATTGCTTACTAAGTCCTTGTGATCGACCTCGGATTTACCAGTTTACTATACTGCATACGATCAGGTTCACTGCCTGTGAGTGTGTTGTAGTCAGTTTTCTAGTAGTTCGTGTTTTATAAATTTTAAGACTCGATTTCACACATCAAGTTTTTGGCGCCGCTGCCGGGGACTTAATTTTAAGTAGTTGTTTAATTTTGTGATTCGATCCTTTTTTACATTCAGTTGTGAGAAAGTTATTGCTTTACTAGATAGTTTGTATTTTATTTCATTTCAATTATACCACAGGTGCGGTTGACGGTTTGTTTGTGGTGATTGTGCAGGTTCTTGCTAGTTGATGAACACAAGAGCTTCTGGCCGACCTTTGCTTTGCCCTTTGTCTAATCCAGGGAAAGTCAGACGTCGCTTAGTGTCAAGAGACAACCAGGAACCATCCACATCAGTCAAAATAGATTTAGAAACCGAAACTAGTGTTCCACCCACCCAGAACTTGGAAGATCAGTTGGTTAATCAGTTGGCCGATCAATTGAAGAAATCATCGGAGTTTTTCAAAACAGGTGAAGATTCAGATTCAGAAGTAGAGGAGAAAGTTCAAACACCTGAACCGAGTGCACTTGTATTCCCTCGGGTTAACCTTAATATTAACCAACAACCAAGGGGTAGAAGAATGGGTGATGAACAACCGGTAGATCCGAATGCCCGTCCTTACGGGGAGAGAAGAAGAAATATACCGGCGGACCGGGGCACAACTATTCGCCCTCCGGCTATTTCAGTAGATTTTTCTTTGAAAGAGAATCACCTCAAGAGTGTTGAAGAGGATAAGTTTGATGGGATTCGAAGAAATGACCCATATGCACATCTTGAGAGGTTCGAGAAGATCTGTAGGCTATATTAGTATGTAACAGGGCAAGCTGAGGCTGTTAAGTTGGAACTATTTCCTTTAACTCTCATTGGAGATGCAGCTGCATGGTTTAAGGAGTTACCCGATAACTCATTTACCACTTGGGCCGAACTTCGAGAAGGATTTATTGATGAGTTTTATTCTGTGAGAACTCAAAGGCAATTAGAAAATAAAATCAGAGGTTTTTCTCAAGAATCCGGTGAAGATGTTGTTGATTCATGGAAACGGTTCAAGGAAATGCTCAGAAATTGCCCTGGACATAGTATGGGTACTGAAGAAAGTTTTGAGATTTTCTATGATGGTTTGGATAGAAAAACCAAAAGGGAGCTCGGTTATGCATTTGGGGGTAGTCTAAACAACATTTCCCCAAATGAAGGATATAAGATTCTTGAGGATATGGCTAAGGAGTATTCTACAAGAGATGAGGACCGAGACAAGAGATCTAGTAGAACCACTGTAGCTAAGGTGGAAAGTAGTGAGGACTCTAAGCTTATTACCGAAGTCAAGGCTCTCTCGAAGCAAATGAATGAGAGATTTGATAGTCAAGATAATAGATTCAAGAGCCTTGAGAGAGATGTTAAGGTTATGGCCGACGGTTGTGAGCATTGTGGAGACTTGCATTATACGGAGGATTGCCCGGATAAACCAGTGCAAGATGTTAGTTATGTTCAGAATCTAGGGAATTTCAACCAAAATACCGGTTATCAAAACCGGCCATCAGGTAGTTCTTACCCTACTTCTTCTTTTAATGCTAACAGTTCTGGTTATGGTGGTAACAAGTTTAGTAGGTTCAACAATCAACGAGGCTCGGATCCAGAACTAAGAGACATAGTGAAGGATTTCATTAGTGCCCAGAAGGCAACTAATGAACATGTTGCAGAAGAGTCCAAGAAGGTGATTTCTGTTTTGGACGCTTTGACTACTCGCTTAGATGGATTGGGGCACAAGTTGGATCAAGGAGCAAAGAATCAACAAGCCACCATTAAGGATTTAGAAGGAAGGATTGAGAGGCTAGGAAACTCAAATAGGCAGCCCGGTACTCTACCGAGCAACACTCAGCAGAACCCAAAGCCTCAATTCAATAACCAAGGGCAAAATAATCAAGGATCGGGACAGAAGTATACCCTTCCTAATGCTCAAAATGAGCAAGTGAATGCGATCACTACGAGAACAGGTAAGACTTATGACTCTGCAAACCCTTTACCTGATGACTCTATCCCACTTGTGCAGGTTAATGAAGAGGAAGAAACGGGTGATGAAGAAGTTGAGATGGAACCGAACCAAGCCGTGCCGATACCGGCCGTTCCATCCAAACCCGCTGAGAAACCGACGGTGAAGCCTTATCAACCAAAGATTCCATTTCCTCAACGGTTGAGGAAAGAAAAAGTCAAGGAACATTTTAAGAAATTTGTTGATCTTATTCAATCTGTTAATATAACTGTTCCTTTAGTTGATTTGCTTGCAGGTATGCCAAATTATGCGAAGTTCCTCAAGGAACTTGTCAGTGATAAGAAGAAGCTCGAAGAGGCTAAGACTGCAGTTATGAGTGCCGAATGCTCAGCCATCATTCAGAATCAGATTCCTCCCAAGTTGGAAGATCCAGAGAGTTTTCTAATTGCTTGTTCTTTTGGTGCTTATTTGTGTGAGGCATTGGCCGATCTTGGGGCTAGTATCAATTTGATGCCTTATTCTGTGTATAGGAAGTTGTCCTTAGGAGAGTTGACCCCTACCCGCATGAGCATTAGGCTCGCGGATCATTCTTTCCAATATCCCATGGGGATAGCGGAAAATTTGCAAATTAAAGTAGGGCATATGATATTTCCGGTTGATTTTGTTATTCTTGAGATGGAGGCGGACGCCAAAGTCCCCCTCATTCTTGGCCGACCATTTCTGATGACCGCGGATGCTATCATCCGGTTAAGGCTAAGGAAATTTCCTTAGGGGTCGGTGATGACCGAGTTGTTTTTAATGTTGATAGAGCACTAAAGCATCCTTACTCTTGTGATGAAATTTGTTTCAGGTTAGATGTGATTGAAGAAGAAGATGCTTTGGAGAAAGAGCTCATGGATTTCTTGGACATGGAAGAAGGTGAAGCATTGCTAGCTTGCAGTGAAGAAGAGCAAGAGTTGGTTGGAGATATGATGCAAGAGATTATGGCATTAAGTGTTGATGAAACTCCACCGGAAGACGAGACCTATGAAGAGATCATGGGTAGTGATAGCACACGGGTGCTAACCTCGGTAGAGAACCCTCCTACCGACTTGGAGCTCAAGCCACTTCCGGACCATCTTGAGTATGCATATTTGGAAGGTACATCTCTTTTACCCATTTTCATCTCATCCTCATTAATGGAGGATGAGAAATCTAGACTTATGACCGTCCTAAAGGCCCATAAAAAGGCCTTTGCATGGAAAATTTCCGATATTCCGGGTATAAGTCCAGAATTTTGCAAACATACCATAAACTTTGTTGATAATGTGAAACCGGTTGTGCAAAGGCAACGAAGGTTGAATCCAAATATGAAAGATGTGGTTAAAAAGGAGATAATAAAGTTGCTTGATGCGGGAATCATATTCCCCATCTCGGATAGTTCATGGGTAAGTCCGGTACATTGCGTACCGAAGAAGGGTGGGATGACCGTAATTTTAAATGACAAAAATGAATTGGTTCCCACTAGGACTGTCACGGGGTGGAGGGTATGTATAGATTATCGGAGATTAAATGATGCTACCCGTAAAGACCATTTTCCCTTACCCTTTATTGATCAAATGCTCGAACGGCTCGCCGGTAACGAGTATTTTTGCTTTTTGGATGGGTTCTCCGGGTACTTCCAAATACCCATTGACCCCAAGGACCAAGAAAAGACCACCTTTACTTGTCCCTTTGGCACTTATGCCTATAGGAGGATGCCATTTGGTCTTTGCAATGCCCCGGGTACTTTTCAAAGATGTATGATTGCCATATTTCAGGACATGATCGAAACGTCTATGGAAGTTTTTATGGATGACTTTTCTGTTTTCGGTAGTTCTTTTGAAAATTGTCTTGAAAGTCTTGATAAAATGCTTGAAAGGTGTGAAAGGGCACACTTGGTCTTGAATTGGGAAAAGTGTCATTTTATGGTGAAAGAGGGTATTGTTTTGGGACACAAAGTTTCAAGAGCGGGTTTAGAGGTAGATAAAGCCAAAATTGATGTTATAGCTAAATTGCCTCCACCCACTAATGTCAAATCAATTAGAAGCTTTTTGGGTCACGCCGGGTTCTACCGTCGGTTTATAAAAGATTTTTCAAAAATCACCCGGCCGATGACAAAGTTGTTGGAAAAGGATGTCTCATTCAATTTTGATAAAAAATGTCTTGATGCATTTAACTCACTTAAAGTTAAATTGACCAATGCACCCATTATGTCTCCACCTAATTGGTCATTACCTTTTGAACTTATGTGTGACGCTAGTGATTATGCTTTAGGGGCCGTGTTAGGCCAAAGGGAGGATAAACATTTCCGCCCTATTTCCTATGATAACAAGACCTTAAACCCGGCTCAACAGAACTATACCGTGACCGAGAAAGAGTTGTTAGCCGTGGTTTATGCCTTTGATAAGTTTAGACCCTGTTTGGTTTTGAATAAGACTATTGTGTTCACCGACCACTCGGCTTTGAAGTACTTATTCTTGAAACAAGATGCTAAGCCTCGTTTAATTCGTTGGGTCTTACTTTTACAAGAATTTGATATTGAGATTAAAGATAAGAGTGGGGCTGAAAATGTGGCAGCCGACCACTTAAGTAGGCTCGAAAACCCTCACCTTGAGGAGTTAAAGGAGCATGATATTAATGATGCTTTTCCTGACGAGTTTCTAATGCAGGTGGATGTGGAGGAGGACCCATGGTATGCAGACATTGCTAACTATTTATGTGCAGGTGTTCTTCCTAAGGAAATGTCTTATCAACAGAAAAAGAAATTCTTTTATGAGATTAAGCATTATTTTTGGGAAGAACCATATTTGTTTCGAATGTGTGCAGATGGCTTGATCAGGAGATGTGTGGCCGGTGCAGAAACCCGGAAGATTTTGGATGCATGCCACTATGGACCAACCGGTGGTCATTATGGACCATCTGTAACCGGTAAGAAGGTTTATGATGCAGGATTTTATTGGCCTTCAATCTTCAAGGAAGCTCAAACATTAGTGGAGACGTGTGAAGTTTGTCAACGTCAAGGTAACATTTCAAAGAAGGATGAGATGCCACATAACTTCATTCAGGTTTGTGAGGTATTTGATGTTTGGGGAATTGATTTTATGGGACCCTTTCCACCTTCAAATAAGTGTCTTTACATTTTAGTGGCGGTTGATTATGTTTCGAAATGGGCCGAGGCTAAGGCCTTGCCAACTAATGATGCAAGGGTTGTCATTGAATTTTTAAAGCAATTTTTTTGTCGTTTTGGTTGTCCTAAGGCCTTAATCAGTGATCGTGGAACTCATTTCGCGAATCATCAACTTGCTAAGGTGTTAAAGAGGTATGGTGTTCATCATCGTTTCTTTACTTCTTATCACCCGCAAACGAGTGGCCAAGTAGAAAATATTAATAGGGCTTTAAAACGAATCTTAGAGAAAACCATAGGTGATAATCCTAAAAATTGGTCTAAGAAGTTGGATGATGCATTATGGGCTTTTAGAACCGCATTTAAGACTCCAATTGGGACTACACCTTATAGGTTGCTTTATGGGAAGACATGTCATTTGCCTTTAGAAATAGAGCATAAAGCTTATTGGGCTCTTAGGAATTGCAATATGGACTTAGTTGAAAGTAGTGAATTGAGAATGTTGCAATTGCATGAGTTAGATGAGTTGAGGTTGAATGCTTATGAGAATTCTATGCTCTACAAAGAGAGGACTAAGGTTTGGAATGATCGTAGGATTAGAGAGAAGGATTTTAAAGCTGGTGATAAAGTTTTGTTATTCCTTTCCATGTATAAGTTCAAGCAACCCAAGTTGACTTCTAGGTGGACCGACCCTTTTGTGATCAAACATGTCTATCCGTCTGGTTATGTTGAATTGTTTAAATCGGATGGAGCTACTTTTATTGTTAATGGTCACAGGTTGAAGCTTTATCATGAAGAAGAGGAAAATGTGGGAATCGTCGTTGACGAACTTCCATTTTTCGAAAGGAATCAATGAAGAAAGGACTGTGAGTCGAGCTAAAGACTCGTAAATAAATTAAGCGCTTCGCGGGAGGCAACCCGTGTTTCTTGTTTTATTATTGTTTATTTGTCATTGGTAATGTGTTTTAATAAGAATTGCAGGTAGGAGCCGCTCTCATGCCTTCCGGTAAGTCGTTTTCAAGGAAGAAAACAAAGGTAAGTGTGTGTGTGGGGGGGGGCATTGCGCCGCAATGAACTGTGTTGATTGCGCCGCAACTAAGGAAGTTGCGCCGCAACCTATCCTTCTGTTTTTCAGTTGCGCCGCAGGCTGTTGTTGCGCCGCAACGTGTAATGTTTCAGAAAAATCGAAAATCTAAAAAAAAATAATATATATTTTAATTCAAAAATAATGCATTGCGCCGCAACGGGTAGGGTTGCGCCGCAACCCGGGTCAACCCGGGTCAACTGAGTAACATAAAGGGGATCGGTTGGCTTATAACTCACACACACTTATTCTTTCTCAAATAATTGAGCACCTACCTCCTTTTCTCTCTTCCCATCCGATCCAACCCTTTTGTTCTTGATTTTTCTTCTTTTCTTCTCTTAAATCTTCAATTTTTCTTTTTGTTAATCATTCATCATGACAAGAACCGGAAAGGTATGTGATTCTTTAACCTCTCTTGTTGATTTTAATTAGTTAAGTTAATAATGTTCTTGCATACATTCGAATTTATATAGATCTTATGCTTAATTTGCTTCTTAAGTTCGAATTTGTGAGGGATTTGCAAGAACAATGAGGGTTTGGTTGTTTTGTTTGAAGGATTGATGAATTGTTTTTGTGGATTGTGTTATTCAAATTAACTTAGGGTTAATTAAAGTTGATTTTTCTTAATTAAATGCTAAACTCTAAGAATTAAATTGTTATTTGAATATGGTGTGGATCTTGTATGATGAACACGTTTCACATATTCATCATAAGGGGGAGAAATGTTTAAATGATTGATAGATAGAGTTCAAGGTTTTAGGTAGAATTTGATGGAATTTGATGGATGTTAATGGATTTGTTTTGTTTGAAGGATTGATGAATTGTTTTTGTGGATTGTGTTCTTCAAATTAACTTAGGGTTAATTAAAGTTGATTTTTCTTAATTAAATGCTAAACTCTAAGAATTAAATTGTTATTTGAATATGGTGTGGATCTTGTATGATGAACACGTTTCACATATTCATCATAAGGGGGAGAAATGTTTAAATGATTGATAGATAGAGTTCAAGGTTTTAGGTAGAATTTGATGGATATTTGATGGATATTTGATGGATGTTAATGGATTTGTTTTGTTTGGTTGTTCAAAGGATCATTAGTTTAAGTGAAGGGAGTGAATAATTATCGTGATAAGTTGAAAGTTCTAAGATTGTTTCAAGAAAGTTGAAAGATTGATTCGAGATTAGATAATATTCAAGATGATATTTGTTGTTGAAAGTACATGGTCGATAATTGAAAGATTTGTTGGAAAAATGACCATTGTGGGATGATTAGAAGAGTTTGAGATTGAATGGAGATTGTTCTTTTATTGATACTTGTGATAGCTAAGTTTGTTTAATGTCTTGATAAGATTCATAGTTTGAAATGATTGTTCATTTGAGGGGGAGCAAGAGTAAACTCATGAATTGTTAAATATGCTCCGAAATGATTGTTTGTTCGAGGGGGAGCAAGAAATTTGAAGATAATTCGTTTAGTTGATAAGTTGCTCCAAGAAAGAAATGTTTGTTTGAGGGGGAGCAAGAATAAGTTGACCAAAGAATTGAGTGCTCCAAGATAATTGTTGATTCAAAGACAAGTTCGATCAAGAATTGAAGTTTTAAAGTCAAATCAAATTTCCGCATTCCAAAACCAAGCTTCCGCAATGCCAAGAGAATTTAAAGAAAACCAAGCTTCTGCATCCAAAAGAATTCAAAGAATTCAAAGTCAAAACAAAGCTTCCGCAAAGCCAAAAGAATTCAAAGTTAAATCAAGCTTCCGCAATACCAAAAGAATTCAAAGAATTCAAAGATTCAAAGTCAAAACCAAGCTTCCGCATGCTACTCAAAGATTCAAGTTACTTCTCAAAGCAACATCAAGTTGAAATCAACATTCAAAAGTTCAAGTTGTAAAAGCTCAAAAGCTACAAAGATTTCAAAGATGCTTCCAAAATATTCAAAGTTGCAAGAGAAGATCAAGATTTTATAAGTCATCGTCAAGAATATATGTTTGTTGAGAAGATTCAAAGTCAAGGTTGATACAAGACGTTGAAGACAATGAGAAAGATTCAAAGTTAAATCAAGCTTCCGCAATGCCAAGAGAATTTAAAGAAAACCAAGCTTCTGCATCCAAAAGAATTCAAAGTCAAGGTTGATACAAGACGTTGAAGACAATGAGAAAGATTCAAAGTCCTTTCAACATTGAAGATTTTTAACAAATGGGCTCATCATGTTATTTAAAGACCGAAGACGATGCAACATTTACAATTCAACACCAAGGGGGAGATTGTTAGAAATATAAATATGGTGTTTAATTGTAAATTCTAGTATTGGAAGGGGTATTAGTGTTAAGTTAGTGATTTGTATAAATACCCTTCCCATAAGTCATTTATGACCAACCCCTTGTAACCTTTGAACCTTTGAACCCCATAATGCTATCTAATCTTCCCTAACATCTACACTTTCTCTCTCTACACTCTCTCACTACAAACCTCCATTAACACACACTAAAACACACACTAAAGCTCAAATTCTAATCTTTACACCAGAAAACAGGCCGTTGCGCCGCAACTAAATATCGAATGATAAGTTGCGCCGCAACTTGCCTTTTTCAGACCTGTGTCATTTATGCTTATATATATATATATATTATATGTCTATTTATATTTTAATTGTTTCTAAATGTAATTCTATTTGTGTCATATATTTATTATATATATATATATATGCTTATATGTCGGGTTTCAATGTTTTAATTGTTTCTTGTATGTGTAGGAACCCGCTTCTTCTAGCCGTGCAGGACGAGGCAAGGCAAGAGCCTCGTCGGCTGCTGCACCTGTTGAAAGTGGTCTTACTCCCGAAGCCACTGCTATGGGAGTTCCTACCCACCCGTGGTTACGATTCCCTAGAGCTCCTCCCGAGAAGAAGGTTGAATATACCAACAGGTTGGCATCTATTTATCAGAAAGACATAGTTGAGCCTCGGTATATGGAATCTAGTATGTTGGATACGTTAAATGCTCGTGGGGGTATTAGTAGGTATATGCATTTGATGGGTAGTTCGAATGATATGGATGGTAATCCCGTAGCTAAGGAATTTAATTTATGGTTTGATATATTTTGGAATCGAGAGGTAGTTTGTAAGGAGTGGTGTTTAGAAGTTTATTCGACTATTTCGGTTGAGAACATCGAGAAAGTGAAGGATGTGTTTGCTGAGCCGGTTATATTCTTTCGTTGTGGGGGTGTTAATAGAACCCTCACTATTGCTGAGTTTGGGTTGTGCACGGGGATGTACACCCAAGAGATGTTGGATAATCCTGCTTTCGAGCGTCTTTTAGCCATTTCTGTTAGGGCTACTTCTGGTTTTACTAGGGAAGCAGGTGATTTTAGAGATTACTATAACCGGGTGTCTGGGGGTCGCGCTTGGAAAGCAGCTTGTGGGGCGAATACACTCCAATCGCCTATTTTGCGCTTGTTCCACAAGATGTTAGTCCATTCTTTTGTCCAAAGGACTAATCACCCGGACAAGCTATATATGGAGGATTTGTGGTTGTTGAGGTTGTTTGATGAAGGTGATGTGTATAGGAAAGCATGTGCCCCCTATGTGTTGGCAAAACATATGGGGACCAAAGGAGTTCGTGATAGGGGGTTAGTCTGTGGTCATTTCATTTCCAAAATGGTGAAGTATTTTGAGGGTGCTGATAATGCAGTCGCTTTGAAATGCAAACCTATGAAGCCATTCACTTGGAATGATTTGAAGCGGTGGAAATTGATTAAGCCTCTAGCTCATAAGAATGATATTCCTGAGTTGATTGATTTTGGTGGTGCTGCCTCTGATGATGAGGAGGAGGCAGAGGCAGGTGATGATGATGATGCTGAGATGGCTGATGCACCAGTGCAGCCGCTAGAGCCCGCACGACGTACTAAGCGTCGTGCCACCACTACACGTACTAAGGGACCATCTTCTTCTTCTGCCGCCCATTCAGGTCCATGGGATTTTTCTTCTTTGGGGACTTTGGTTAGTAACATGTGGGAGTCTCAGCAGAACTTTCAGCATTCCCATGAGCAGTTTCAGTCGAGGGTGGACAGTGATTTTAGGTGGATGGGCTCAGGTATGGGTCGTATGATGCATGATCAGCCCATGTGGGAGGCCCAGTATAGGGGTGAGCAGTTTCATCCACCTCAGCCGATTCCAGACTACAGCCCTCCCAGTATATTCATTCCACAGCACAGAGCTGGAGGTGGATTCTTCTTTCCACCAGAGCGTCAGTATGAGATGCCTCATTCCCATGATCTTGGAGGGACGGGGCCCGATAACCCTGTTAGCTTTGGGTCTTTTGCAGGTACGCAGGCTGGTGTAGATGCTGGAGGATCAGGTTCGGCAGAACCATCTTTTGCTGAGCAGATGGTTGGATTGATTTTTGGTACAGGACCTATGCCTGGTTACCCTCACCCTCCTCAGTGATTTATGATGGGATGATGCTGCTGCCGTCTGTTGGTGATGATGGCTTGTACTTTTATTTGTTTGAACAATTTTATTTCCGTACTTTTTCCATTTGTTTGGTTTGTAATCACCCTTAAGGGTGATAGAACATCGTATTTTACTTTTCCATTTCCGTTTGAATAATTAGGGACAGGATGAATGCATGGTTTATTTGATTATGTTGCTCGTTAATGGTGTGTTCATGTTGATAGCAAGTTGAATGTCATGTGCATATGCTGGCAGTAAGTTCAGCGACATATTTTGTTGGCATCATATTCAGGCATGGAACATACATCATACCCGACAAGTTTTTCTTGTTCTTGATTTTGTTTTTGTTTACTTTCCCCTATTTCCCTTGGTTTGCCTTAGTTCATTGGACATTGAGGGCATTGTCCAACTCAAGTGTGTGTGTGTGGGGGGGGGGGGTGGTAAATAGGAAAAAGTTGGGTATTTTAGAGGATTTTTAAACTTTTGCATGCTTGTCCTTGTAGTTAATTGCTTTTGTCACCTAATTATAGATATAAATGAGCAATTTGACTACATCCTTGGTACAAAGTTTAATTTGTGGAATGTATTTTGACTGATTAATTAGGCAATCCCTTCTGGATTAATAATATGACTAGCACGCTTATAGCACCAAAACACCAAATTTGTGAGATTATTGATTCACTTCTAGATATGCTAGGTGTTTGCGGGTTTGGATTTATTAGCCTTGTAAATTTGTCCCTCTCGTAGGCTTTTGGATTTATCCTGAAGTAAGGGTCTCTTTTAGAGCTCTGAACTATGACGTGCAAGTTTGAGGTTGATTTTCCATTTCCAGATTATTTCATTTGCTATGAGTGTGCCGGTGATTGCGTTGATTCTAGAACTTGTCCTGGTTGATCGTTCCGTGTTATTTATCAGAAGAGGCAAACTTAGGATGAAACCATTTGTTCTTTGTATGTTCACCCCTTGTTTCGTAAATAATTGTTATGTGCATGTTTTGTTAATGTGCTTAGTAGCTAACTACACTGGTTAGTGAACCACATGTTAAACCCATATGTTGCACTCACTTTTAGTGCAAGAAACAATAGAAAACTCGTTGTCACTAGCCTGTTCTTTGTTAATAAATCCACCCTTAATATACACCTTTTCCTAACCATACCGATGGTCTAAGTCCTGGTGGGTCATTGGTTGCCTATGCTAGTGGATGGTTTGGGGTTGTCCTTTATGTCGGGTTGGGATATTCTCGGTTACCGAGAATAGATTGATTTCGTCATGCTTGTTTGGATAAAGTCTGAATCGTTCATTTCAGCATATGAGTATATGATTTGTCACTGTTTCAAAATTATGTAAGAGAATACCAATTAGTCAGAGTAAAAGTAGCTCACAAAAAGGAAGAGAAAAGAATAAAAGAATTGGAAAAAGAAAAAGAAAAAAAAATGAGAAAAGAGCTTGGGCTGTCAGTTGGTATTTCTCACTTTTGGTCAAATCATTTTTGTAAGTTGGTACATCAATTACACCAACGAAAGGATCTGAATGCTATAATCTTAAGTTGTTATTTGTGGGTTGGCGCGTTTGTTTAAGCCAACATGGTTAGAATTGATTGATTGAGTTGTTTAGTGTCATACACGACAATGGTGTCGGTTTTTAATCGTCTATTGGGGGTATTGTCTGGACAACTTCTCGGGTTTTGGACCGTTGGCAACTAGTGACATGGGATTTAATGGATTAGACTATTATGTAAAACTTTGTTAAATGTTGTATTATTTGTTTTTAACACCCTTTGTTTACCAAAATTTCCATACCCTTTTAAATACCTTGTTAGCCTCAGAAGTTCATTAAAACCCTTAAAGTCCTCTTTTGATAGACGTTGTGGTGCTTGCATCATGGCAGTGAAGGAACGAACCTAGTACAAGCCTATGGTTAAAAGATTATGCATCACGACTAGGCATTGAATGATTATTCAAATATTCAACCCCAAGTGTAAGTTAGTTGGAGTAGGATAGACGAGATATCACTGATTCGATTATTTTGTGCTTAGTCGTGTTATTAAGGCTTGTATATCAGTCAAGTATTGTCAAACATTCCAGTTTTCATTTAAGATTAAAACTGCCTAACCATCTCGTTTCATTTTCAATGATGGTTTAGCTTCTTTTTTATTACGGTAATGTTATTCCCATATGTACCAAGGTAAATTGAGTTTTGAAGTTTGGAATTGCTTGAGGACAAGCAAAGCTTAAGTGTGGGGGGATTTGATATGTCGTATTTTAGACCCATTTCCCACATTGTATTTAGTTGATTTTGCATGGTTTATGAGTCGTTTTAGTATACATTTGGTGCGTTTATGGTATTTGTTAGTGTTTCAGATTACTGACAGGTATTTAAGCGCAAATCTGGAGAAAACGACATTGTTGAGGTGAATTAAGTGCTAACGGAGGATTTCGGAAGCATTTGGATGAAGAGTGCAGGAAGTCAACAAAAGTCAAAGCTGAAAAAGTACGATTGCGCTGCAACTTGCAATTGCGCCGCAACCGAATTCCAGAAAGATAAGTTGCGCCGCAGCTCTTCCAATTGCGCCGCAACGCCTTTTGTTCCTGGCCAGCCACGAGTCAACATTGGTCAAAGGTCAACGCGAGTCAACGTCAAATTGCGCTGCAACTAATTGTTGCGCCGCAACCGAAAAGCAGAAGAATAAGTTGCGCCGCAACTCCCACAATTGCGCCGCAACGCATTCAAGTTCAAGCCGGCCTTGGTCAACGAAAGTCAAAGTCAAATGCAAAAGTCAACCTTAGTTGCGCCGCAATGCCCAGTTGCGCCGCAACTGGGTCCGATTCTGGCAGATTTTGGGAAGCATATAAATAGCATGCAAAAACATCCCAAAACCCTTCTTCTCTTCTTACAGCCGATTTTGAAGCCCTTTTCAGAGATATTTTCAGATTTTCATCATATTTTAGGTTTTCAAACACGATTGGATCTATTTCGTTCGTAGCTTTCGATTATTATCATTAGGTAACAATGAATTCTTCATATTTTAATTGTTATTCTTATTTTAATATGAGTGGCTAATCGCTTCATCATCCATCTTGATGGAGTGAGACAATATGTAAAGATTGCACTATTTTATTAATTCAATGTTGATTTTATTTAACGTTATATCGAGATCTTAGCGTGTTTCTTCCTTATTATTTATCTTGAATTGATTGGTGATTTATGTGTGTCTTTAATGGTAGTTATTGCTTACACATATATCATTTTGATTGTTTGGGTACAAATGATTGGATCTATGACGGGTACGGTAGATAATCATTCAATGATAATAGGAAGTAATGTGTTAACGGTTGGGTAAAATCGGTAGATATAATTGTTATCTTAATAACCAAAACCATTGTTTGATTAGGGAAGTTATAAAAGATGTCTTGGGGTACCGTTCTTTGTAATGAAACTAGTTTAAGCAAGAGAGTCAAATAATGTCATTAACTTGACGGGTACGGGGTTGGTGCTTTGTTTGAGTCTCGGTTATTTAATCAACTTAAATTGAAATTAAACTTCATTTATGTGCAATCTGAACATGTTGTTGAGCGGATTCGAGATGGATGACCTTTAAATATTATTGTTTATAATCAATTTTCTCTATCGTTTGAGGACGATCCCTACCCCGGTAATACCGGATTTAATTATTCTTCTTTTACTTTAATTTGAGCAAAGTGACAATTCGGTCACAAAACCCCCTTTTCATTTGAATTACTTTATTTTAACAATTGCTTACTAAGTCCTTGTGATCGACCTCGGATTTACCAGTTTACTATACTGCATACGATCAGGTTCACTGCCTGTGAGTGTGTTGTAGTCAGTTTTCTAGTAGTTCGTGTTTTATAAATTTTAAGACTCGATTTCACACATCACCCATCTATATGAAGAGAAATAAATGTACTGAGCCATATTTTCATGAAAATATGGCTGAGTTAATGCTAGATTAAAAAGCCAAAACCATTCTTCGTATCCTCGTTAATATTCATGAAAAAATATGTACATGTATCATGCATGTGTCTAACGGTCAAAGTGATATTAGTTGAGCCTGGCCCAGTCAACACTTACCAGACATATATTATACATTTATTTGGCTCCAGGCAGTTTTGACTTCTACCTAGATACTTGCTTTGTACTTGCTTTGTGCTTTTAACCAGGATCTCCATTCCATCTCTTGAAAAAGCTCGATATTTTTGTTTAAATTTATACATACAAAATCAAGAAGAATAAAAATTTTTGGGAATTCCCCACTCTCACTAGCTAATGGATGTATCACCATCATTCACTACATAAATACACTTTTTCCTTATCCCATACATATTCCCTTGCTCTATATATTAGTACACGCCTCTACTGGAAATAAGAGAGAAAAAGGAGTGTAGACTTTCGCTTTTATAATATTCTTGGTATCCTAATTTGTTTTTTATTCTTGTAATAACATGAGAACTAACCAAAATTTCTAAGAGGCTTGATTCCAGCCATTAATAGGTATGGTGGCCAAATGGACCATAAACACAGCAAACTCAAGAGTTAATATAGTGAATATTGGAAAGTGAAAGTCACTTGTACTCCTTTTTGGGTCGGTAGGAGAGAAAGCAATATAGACAAGTACAAATGTACATAATCTCGGCACTAAGTGCAATGCCCTTGTTGTAAGCTGCAGCCTTGTATGCATCACCACCTAATGAATTGGAGTTTGACTTCATAAAGGCTTTGACCAAACCCCACTGGAAATTGCAACTAAACTTTGTGTAACCAGGTAGTCAAGGGCTCTTTGTAGCGAAACCTTTGTTGCATGAATAGCCCAAATGTAGCAGCTTGATTAATTGTATATGTATCTGCACTAATTATAATGCTTGCAGATTGTTGCGTCCAAATAGAGATATGCAGATGCATATATTGGGTTACGAATAAAGGTTGTGTGGATTCAAACCAATAATACAACATATGTAACATATAATTAGGAAAAAAAACCTTTACGGGTTTTAGGGGATTTACGGGTGCATTATAGTGTTAAATCAGGGCGTGATTGAGTAGAGTAAACCCAATTGAGAAGCCCTGTTATTATCCCGAATGACCCGACCCGTATTTAGTTGATATGGGAGATGAACCGGAAATTTACCCAGGCACGCAAATGACTCGCTCTCTTTTTTCTGCATACCTGCATTTTTACATTTACCATATGGGTTAACTGAGGAAGGGTAGGATGACCCGTGGGTGGTCTAGGATGACCTGTATTGGTCTAGGATAACCGACGGTTTTTTTAATGTGTACTTCTTATCTCCAAACGAGTTTCTCCTCTCTTTTCCCATGTAGTGATGTACCTTTTTGGATGTGAAGAGACAATTACAAGATGGGTGTCTGGGTCATTAGTCCAGACTGGAGTCGACCCAGGAATTGATGCATATGCGTGCACCCCGCGGATGTAAAATATATATAAAAAAAAGTGAAGCGAGTGTAAATAACTAAATACCTGACTGGTGACCTGAGCAGGTTGTATCTTAGACGTTTTTGATTTTTGCCAGGCTGTATTGGGAGTTGTAGTATAGCTTCAAGTACCACTGGAGAAAGTTCCGACTTATCCATTAGGATTTGTATAATATACTCTTTGTTACTTCTTGCGGTTTATTTGATACGTTACTGATCCTTGAGATATCATTATGTATACTCAAAGTTAGCGAGGCTGGCTCTTCAGGCTAATGGGCCAATTTGGAGCTAACTTTGAGAAATCTCTTTGGACTCGTTGACTCCCATTGAAGATCGATTTCATTTATTTCTTCATTTAGGTATATTCGGCCTTGTATATGTCTTACCAGCTTTCTTGATTTGCAAGTCTTTTAATCCTCTTCGCGCATACTTGCTAGCATACTTGGTCGCCTTCATATATTCATATTTGCCTTCATTGTGTATGTGGCATCCTCGTTTGATACTTTCAAGTTGCAAAGACATCTAATTTTGTGCATACAACTCAAACTTTCACATGCTTTTTTGATTAGGTTGAATCTACTACCACAACATCTTTGTATCCAATGATAATTTGGAAGGCAAATGTTATTAGACTGGGTCACCCAACCTGTTCTTTCTTGAGTGAGCCGTTGGAGCTGGTTAGAACAGATGATGCATCCTTCTCGAACAAGGCTTCAAGTAACACAACACCAAAAGAGAAGATGTGGGAAATGAGTCAAGCCTCTCGTCTTTCATAGGTTGGGTCCATATACAGTAACGAGCCTTTGCATTTATTGGTAAGGTGCAGCTTATTCTTTTTAGCTCTAAAAGAAATCCAAAACCATGCAACTCGGGTGCCACATTTATCTGGCAAATACATACTGACACTTTGCGTGTATGTTAGGCATTGCTTAAAGCCGGTTGACGTGGACTAGCAAAGGGTGCCAACCCACTTTCACTTGGGCCAAGAGGAAGACCTGGCTAGGAGTTATCCAAGTCGGAATTCTCTTTCTTATATTAACCAGGACAGCAAATTGTAGGTGGTGAAAAGAGATCATAGCCATATTTGTCGAGTAATAGCAAATAAGGGATGAGATTCATGCTCTTACCCATTTAATCAAATGGGGTGTTTGCAAGCTGAAATATTTGCTGCTGCTACAAGGAGGCCGTAGCCATATTTGTTGAGGCTAAGTCCAGACCTCGTATCTCGTGAATAAAACTGAAGATCCATCAGCAACCATGTCGAAGATAACTAAAGTGATTTGTCTTTTATTAGACTTTGCGCAGGTGCACAATGACTTGCCAATGCCTTCAAAATGTGCACAAAGGTGCCCTCTACCTCAAGCCATCAGTGTGTTATCCATGACTTTTGGCCTTTTTCAATGTTGTTCATGTACGGATATCATACGCTATACCTTAAAAGGTTTAAAAATCTTGAACAGAATTTTGGCACGCTCTAGTTGTAAAATCATGCTTTTTTTTAACAGAATATCACAAGGTAATTAACTGTCAAAAAGTCGTCTTATAAAGAGCTAATGAACTACAGAGCATCTTTTTTTAGCGAGGCATGCACAAAGAACGTCAACCTCGACAACACTCTATAGAGTCTCAGAAGTGGTTGTTTGTTTACGCATTCTATAAAGCATCTTTAAAAGTCATTAACCAAACATAGGTTTTTAGACTTGCAGCTACCTGGTCTTTTGGCCAGCCTGACAGCTCGTGACCAGTATGTATTAAGCTTCAAGACTACATAACTTGATTGGCCTAGTAAGTGTTTGTACAAGCAATAACTTATTCATGCAGCCACAATGGATTAACAAAATGTTTATAAATGACAACAACCTTGTACAGACCGAGAGTAGTATGAAACACCTTAGGGGGATGCCATTCAAACATTTAAAAAGCTAATAAGCTAATGGTAGATGTTAAAATGAATCATATTAGGCAAATTATCGCTTGCATCACATAGAAAAGCTCAGTCTTAAGGATAAAACTGAATATAGATATCACACATATATAAGTGGCATGATCAGCTAGTAAACACCTCATATAATATGCATCAATAACTAGCCCAGCATGTGCGACTAAAATCAGGAGGTTTCACTATAGCAGTTAGTGGAACAAGTAGTGTGACCTCAACTAGAACCAAAGACTTTTAGCAGGTGTTGTGCGACAACAACAACAACAACAACAACAACAACAACAACAACAACAACAACAACAACAACAACAACAACAGCAACCAGAACAACCAACAACAACAACAACAACAACAACAACAACAACAACAACAACAACAACAACAACAACAACAACACCAACAACAACAACAACAACAACAACAACAACAACAACAACAACAACAACAACAACAACAACAACAACAACAACAACAACAACAACAACAACAACAACAACAACAACAACAACAACAACAACAACAACAACAACAACAACAACAACAACAACAACAACAACAACAACAACAACAACAACAACAACAACAACAACAACAACAACAACAACAACAACAACAACAACAACAACAACAACAACAACAACAACAACAACAACAACAACAACAACAACAACAACAACAACAACAACAACAACAACAACAACAACAACAACAACAACAACAACAACAACAACAACAACAACAACAACAACAACAACAACAACAACAACAACAACAACAACAACAACAACAACAACAACAACAACAACAACAACAACAACAACAACAACAACAACAACAACAACAACAACAACAACAACAACAACAACAACAACAACAACAACAACAACAACAACAACAACAACAACAACAACAACAACAACAACAACAACAACAACAACAACAACAACAACAACAACAACAACAACAACAACAACAACAACAACAACAACAACAACAACAACAACAACAACAACAACAACAACAACAACAACAACAACAACAACAACAACAACAACAACAACAACAACAACAACAACAACAACAACAACAACAACAACAACAACAACAACAACAACAACAACAACAACAACAACAACAACAACAACAACAACAACAACAACAACAACAACAACAACAACAACAACAACAACAACAACAACAACAACAACAACAACAACAACAACAACAACAACAACAACAACAACAACAACAACAACAACAACAACAACAACAACAACAACAACAACAACAACAACAACAACAACAACAACAACAACAACAACAACAACAACAACAACAACAACAACAACAACAACAACAACAACAACAACAACAACAACAACAACAACAACAACAACAACAACAACAACAACAACAACAACAACAACAACAACAACAACAACAACAACAACAACAACAACAACAACAACAACAACAACAACAACAACAACAACAACAACAACAACAACAACAACAACAACAACAACAACAACAACAACAACAACAACAACAACAACAACAACAACAACAACAACAACAACAACAACAACAACAACAACAACAACAACAACAACAACAACAACAACAACAACAACAACAACAACAACAACAACAACAACAACAACAACAACAACAACAACAACAACAACAACAACAACAACAACAACAACAACAACAACAACAACAACAACAACAACAACAACAACAACAACAACAACAACAACAACAACAACAACAACAACAACAACAACAACAACAACAACAACAACAACAACAACAACAACAACAACAACAACAACAACAACAACAACAACAACAACAACAACAACAACAACAACAACAACAACAACAACAACAACAACAACAACAACAACAACAACAACAACAACAACAACAACAACAACAACAACAACAACAACAACAACAACAACAACAACAACAACAACAACAACAACAACAACAACAACAACAACAACAACAACAACAACAACAACAACAACAACAACAAGGGTACCCAATCCCAGCATAAGCCGGGCTATGGGGGAGGTATGATGTAGACAGACCTTACCCCTACTCAAAGGTAGGGAGGCTGCTTCCAGATCCACCGAAGTGGAAGGACCTCCGGCCCGAAAGTAAAAAATAGGGTTAGATCCACCGGATTGGAGGTCTAAACCAGTTCTCAATCTCAAACAATTCATTTCAGTAGACAATAAGGCCATATGATGCTAACTAGAACCAAAGACTTTCAGCAATTCAGTTAAGCAAATAGAGACTTAGACTGGAGTATCATTCTAGCACTTCAAGAATAAGAAATTATAGCTATATGAGCTAATGTGCATGAAGAATAAGTAATTATAGCTATGATATATAAAACTAATATATATATATAATATATATATATATATATTAGAAAACCGTTGGAATCCACGTCAGTGTAACGAATGACCAGGTATTTTTACAATCTCAAACAATTCATTTCAGTAGACAATAAGGCCATATGATGCTAACTAGAACCAAAGACTTTTAGCAGGTGTTGTGCGACCTCAACTACATGTCTTTTAGCAGCCTGTTTAGTGTAACGAATGACCAGGTATTTTTACAATCTCAAACAATTCATTTCAGTAGACAATAAGGCCATATGATGCTAACTAGAACCAAAGACTTTTAGCAGGTGTTGTGCGACCTCAACTACATGTCTTTTAGCAGCCTGTTTAGTGTAACGAATGACCAGGTATTTTTACAATCTCAAACAATTCATTTCAGTAGACAATAAGGCCATATGATGCTAACTAGAACCAAAGACTTTTAGCAGGTGTTGTGCGACCTCAACTACATGTCTTTTAGCAGCCTGTTTAGTGTAACGAATGACCAGGTATTTTTACAATCTCAAACAATTCATTTCAGTAGACAATAAGGCCATATGATGCTAACTAGAACCAAAGACTTTTAGCAGGTGTTGTGCGACCTCAACTACATGTCTTTTAGCAGCCTGTTTAGTGTAACGAATGACCAGGTATTTTTACAATCTCAAACAATTCATTTCAGTAGACAATAAGGCCATATGATGCTAACTAGAACCAAAGACTTTTAGCAGGTGTTGTGCGACCTCAACTACATGTCTTTTAGCAGCCTGTTTAGTGTAACGAATGACCAGGTATTTTTACAATCTCAAACAATTCATTTCAGTAGACAATAAGGCCATATGATGCTAACTAGAACCAAAGACTTTTAGCAGGTGTTGTGCGACCTCAACTACATGTCTTTTAGCAGCCTGTTTAGTGTAACGAATGACCAGGTATTTTTACAATCTCAAACAATTCATTTCAGTAGACAATAAGGCCATATGATGCTAACTAGAACCAAAGACTTTTAGCAGGTGTTGTGCGACCTCAACTACATGTCTTTTAGCAGCCTGTTTAGTGTAACGAATGACCAGGTATTTTTACAATCTCAAACAATTCATTTCAGTAGACAATAAGGCCATATGATGCTAACTAGAACCAAAGACTTTTAGCAGGTGTTGTGCGACCTCAACTACATGTCTTTTAGCAGCCTGTTTAGTGTAACGAATGACCAGGTATTTTTACAATCTCAAACAATTCATTTCAGTAGACAATAAGGCCATATGATGCTAACTAGAACCAAAGACTTTTAGCAGGTGTTGTGCGACCTCAACTACATGTCTTTTAGCAGCCTGTTTAGTGTAACGAATGACCAGGTATTTTTACAATCTCAAACAATTCATTTCAGTAGACAATAAGGCCATATGATGCTAACTAGAACCAAAGACTTTTAGCAGGTGTTGTGCGACCTCAACTACATGTCTTTTAGCAGCCTGTTTAGTGTAACGAATGACCAGGTATTTTTACAATCTCAAACAATTCATTTCAGTAGACAATAAGGCCATATGATGCTAACTAGAACCAAAGACTTTCAGCAATTCAGTTCAGCAAATAGAGACTTAGAGCTGGAGTATCATTCTAGCACTTCAAGAATAAGAAATTATAGCTATATGAGCTAATGTGCATGAAGAATAAGTAATTATAGCTATGATATATAAAACTAATATTATATATATATATATATATTATATATATATATATAATATATATATATAACCTGTATATCTTTGATAATATAATATATACATATATATATGATGGGCCAAAGGGGTTGTCTTGCTATGCCCTTGAGCCTTGTTAACATGTATGTAACGACATACGTGATCAGTATATAACCCTCATGATTCCGCCTTGTTGGGGTGTTACAAATGGCGTCCTCATCAAAGAATCTTAACCGACCTCGTATGACCGTGGATGCGATGAAAACACTAATCATGGCTGATATCAAAGAGGACACCCTCCATCAAACAGAACTCTCCGGAGTTATAGATTACCTACGGGAGAAAAGACGACGATGCGAGCAACAGACAGACAATACAAGCGCCAAGGCGCAACGTTTCGAAGCACGAAGAACACTATTCTTCGTTTCTACATGGGAGATCAACAAGGTCAAGAGGGTCGTCAATGATATTTTTAAAGTCGGTCACACGTTGAGTGACCAATGCACTTGGGCCTAATCGTACCACGACAATTGCGGTGAAGACAAAACCACGTGGGAAGTCAAATGCCGGCAACACAACAAGTGGTGGCTCGACGAAGACGCTTACCGTGGCATAGGAAGTATGTCAATAAAAGATGATGAGTAATCGTAGCATTCTAATGTATTTCGTGTTTTTATCATGTACTGTCTTTTTTAATTATGTGTTGTCTTTTTTATTGTAATGTTTTATTTTTAAGTAATGTAATGTGTTTTAATAATAATAAAATGTGTTTGTTTAATGTGGAAGAATAAAGGAAAAATATGAGGTTAAAAGGATGGGGTGTTCTTGGAAGAATTTGTACGGATGCTAACATTTTCGAAGCTTGTGGTGCAAATATGAACTTCAGTTGAGAAAATTGTAAAACTACGAAAATCGGTGTTGAAGACACCGGTCTTGCAACGTTGGTCTTACTTTTCATGACAAAGCTGGCAACTAAGACACCGGTCTTAGGCTGTTTTCTCTTACCTCACAAAGCCGGTGTCTTAGACACCGGTTTCCAATACGTGTCAAGTTTTTGTGTCCTAAACATTTAGTTAAGTGATGATTGAGAAGAAACTATGTCTAATATTTTATCATCATAAAGTCATAGTTTTACATTCATGTTTGTTTCCAATACGTGTCAAGCCCAGATTTTCATTTTGTCCTCTGTTAAGTGATGATTGAAAAGAAACTATATATGTATAATACTTTACTCGTATCAATGATAAAGTCATAGTTTTACGTTGATTGATGTTTCACAACATGACTACCTTTATTAAAAAAAATCTCTAAGACCGGTCACTTTAACATCGGCTTTCATAAAAAGTGTTGAGGACCGGTGTCTAAGACACTGGCTTTAATGTTAATGGGAATAAGACTGGTGTTGAAGACACCGACTTTATGTGACATGTACAAGACCGATGTCTTCAACACCGTTTTTCGTAGTTTTGCAATTTTGTCGACCAAAGTTCGTATTTGCACCACAAGCTTCGAAAATGTTAGCATCTGTACAAATTCTTCGGTGTTCTTGGGGTGTTCTAGGAGAGATAAAAACTGATGAATAGTGGAAGAATAAAGGAAAAATGAAATAATAAAATAATGGATGAATAGTGGAAGAATAAAGGAAAAATATGAGGTTAAAAGGATGGGGTGTTCTTGGAAGAATTTGTACGGATGCTAACATTTTCGAAGCTTGTGGTGCAAATATGAACTTCAGTTGAGAAAATTGTAAAACTACGAAAATCGGTGTTGAAGACACCGACTTTATGTGACATGTACAAGACCGATGTCTTCAACACCGTTTTTCGTAGTTTTGCAATTTTGTCGACCAAAGTTCGTATTTGCACCACAAGCTTCGAAAATGTTAGCATCTGTACAAATTCTTCGGTGTTCTTGGGGTGTTCTAGGAGAGATAAAAACTGATGAATAGTGGAAGAATAAAGATAAAAGTGGGTTAATATAAGGAGAGGCCTAACAAACTAGTCTTTTTTTAACTTTCATGAAATAAAAATATATGCCTGCATAGCTACAAGTATAAAGCTGCCTTTCTGTAGATCAACTTTCTGATACAGAATTTAGAACAATATATGTTTAAGGAACCTCCATGGGAATACCCGTTACATCAAGGTAAAAGGCTCGACTTTCTCCCGGTAGCGTGAACGTCATTCCTCTCGTTTATCTGTTTTTAATGAACATTTCACTACTACAATTATTGGAATATTCCGACAGAAAATTCCGTCGAAAATCCGTCGGTAATGGGCTTTACCGACGGATTATTTTTTGGTGATAAATTTTCCGACGGATATATTAGCTACGGATTTCCGACGGATCTGAAAAAGAAAATAAAAAAAATAATATTTACATTTTTTATTATCCAATTATACAAACCCATAAAACAAATGGAAGAAACTTTCAGCCAACATAAAAAAAATCTCAATTTCACTAATATTCAACCAGATAAATCTCATTTACACATAAAAATATTTATTTATACACTAATATTTACATCTAAATCTCATTTGCAACATCATATTTAATCTAGATACAATCAAACTCTTTCTTCTTCAATTTAAACAAGATTCAGATTTGAAACAAAACAAAGAACATAAACCAGATATTTATTAAAAACTATAAACCAAATATCACAATATATAATAAAAATAACAAAATATAAAAAAAAACAGAAATTAAACTAAATAAATTACCTGCTAAAGTTCAAAATATATTATATGAGATACTTTAGCCTGTTCTAAAACATAAGAAAAAAGAAACAGTAATATGAATTATGAATAATTTCATTAAAAATATTATAATATATATTTAATGAATATATATATATATAGGTTATATCAAATGAGTATGTTGATGCATGTTGATGTGACAACAGCAACTTAGATTTGATTATGTCTTATTCATTTATATGTAATTGATAGATTATGGACTTCGTGTTTTAGTAATGATTAATTACATGTTTTGGTGTTATTTATATGTTTATATATGATGTTTGTTATGTATATCATACAAGTACAAACATAATATATGTTAGGTTTCTTGTACTTAAAGTACTTGGAAAATAACTAAGTATAGATGTTGATGGTATTTAGTACTAACGAAGATAATCTTCGTTAGGAACTAACGAAGATAATCTTCGTTTTATGGGCTGGACTGCTAAGTTCGTAAGAACAAAGCCCAGCAAGCCCAATATCGATCGTGAACATATATAAACGATTGGAAACCCTAAATTGGATAGACCAGTCGATATCACACACACCAATAGCGACTAAGTTCGTTTCTAAGCTATAGAAAACGAAGATAGATCATTTAAGGCTGATTATATTGAGATAATTAGCAATATATACGATAACTAATCAAACTAGTTATCTCGTGAGGATTCCGCACTCACGACATAACAATAGACGATCTCGAGAGCGATCAGTGGCTATCGAGGGACTCACAAGGTACCTTAAGGAAAGAAGGGAGAGAAGATTCGTTTTTGATTTTTTTTAGCTTGTTTTTTTGAACTTTTTTTCACTTTTTTCATTCTCTCTTTAATTAACTAATTCCATATAAAAATTTTAAAAATATTTTTTTTTCAAAGGGCGTAGCCCGTAAGCTATAGGCGAAGCCTCTCAGTCTATGGCGGAGCCATGATAGCTAAGGGCGAAGCCCGTTAGGTAGATCACTCCATCACCGATCACCCCCTATGACCTATCACCCTTTATGACCTATCACTCCCACCAGCTACCCCTTATTAATATCTTAAGGGCGAAGCCCGTACCGTATCCTTACATGTATAACTCACTAACTCGGTTTAGAAAAAAAAAATTAAAAAAAAATTTCTTAAATTTTTTTTATGGATTGAGTTAATTAAAAAAAGAATGAAAAAATCAAAAAAAAAAAAAGCTAAAAAAAATAAAAAAACGGACCTTCTCTCTTTAAGAAACCTGTTGAAGTCAAGTCACTCATACATTACAAGAAAGATTTGAAGATGACAAACAACTCAAGAAATACTTAAGTCCTTGGTTCTGGAGCTGAGTCAGCTTGGATGGTTCCAAGCTGAGTCAGCCTGAACATCTTCACTAGAAGATGGTATCTCTCAAGCTGCATTAAAAGAAGAACTAGCACTTGGTCTAAATCGAAGATGAAGAACAAGGATAGAAGACCAAGCTGATGGGTGGAAATCAGCTTGGATCTTATAGTCAGCTTGGAAGGTACATTGTCAGCCTGGAGTCTTGCAAGTGCTCCAGAGTTGTTATAACTTTGTATATATCATTAATCAACTGATTATGCACCAGAAAAGGACATTCTAGAAGTGCCAGTTGTTGATTGTTAACATTCTATGAGGTGTCCATTGTATTGTTGCTGCACGATCAACCTTGGTAACCAAGAAGGGAATAAAAAAGACAATGTCACTGTCACCTAGTACTGATCAAGCAGAAGCCATTAGATCAAGACGCGTGGAAAAGAATGGACGGCATCCAAGGCAGTGTTGATGCCTATATAAACCAGCCTTTGTATCTCAAGAATGTGTGCATCCATAGCATTAACTCTTACAACGATTAAAGCTATCAGCTTGGATCTGTGTTGTACTCAGCTTGGGCTAGTAGAGTTAATAAACAAAGTTGTAACTTGCTATTCAGCCAAGTAGTTAGATTTGTAGGCTAATCTGTTCCACAACTACTTGTAATTCTTTTTATTCTTCAATAAAAGAATTGGTTGAAAATCAGCTTGCACTTTGTTCTTGGACTGCACTTTACTTTACTGTCTTTATATTCTGTCTATTTACTTATTGTTTCACTAACATGATTATCTCAAACTGAATATGGACAAATACATTAAGATAATTTACATTCCGCATTAAAAAAGTATTTTCAAGCTGATTAAGTTTAAAAGTTGTATTCACCCCCCCCCCTCTACAACTCTTTTGAGACATCTTAAATCATCCTGTTATCTCCTTTGGGACCTATCAGGTGGTATCAGAGCAGGGGTTTTGTAATACACTTAACTTGATCCCTCTCATTTAACTTTTATTTTGGTTTAAAACATGTCTCAACCTATGTACACTGATAATGGTTCTTCAACCAGACCACCCATGTTTGATAAGACTGATTTCAGTGGGTGGAAAGGTAGAATGTCCTTTTTTCTTGAATCTATTGATAATGACATGCCTGACATACTTGTTGATGGTTATGTTCCAAGGGATACAGTAATCACACCTAGGCCAGCTCCAACTAATGGATCTGAGCCTGGTGCACCTGATGTCGGAGTTGTTATCAAACCCAGAGCAGATTGGGGTGATGAAGATAAATGAATGGTCAACTTGGATGTAAAGGTCAGGAACTTTATTGTCCAAGCTGTACCTAAGGACATTTATAGAGCCATTAGACACTGTCCTAGTGCTAAAAAGATGTGGGATACATTGACTGTTATGTATGAGGGTTGTTCAACTTCTATGGAGTCTACCAAGACTACCTTAACTAGAAGGTATGAAAGATTTTTTGCACGTAAGAATGAATCCCTCACTGACACTCATACCCGATTTAATGCACTTGTTAATGACTTGATTGCTATTGACATACAAAAAGATGATGATGTACTTAAAAGCAAATTTCTAGATTCATTACCTTTAAAATGGAATAATTATGTTGCTAGTGTCAAGTTGAGTCCTGTGTACAAAGAACTTGACTTACCAGGTCTTTATGGGTTGCTTCACAACCATGAATGCACTGAAGCTGAAAAGCTGATTGCCATGGGTGATGCTGTGGGAAGCTCTAGCTCTGCACTTGTTGCATCTTGAACTAAGCATCCCAGCCCATTTTGTGATGAACCTGTTCCAAGTCTGTTTGTGAGTGATATTGTTGAAACTGATAAACCTTGTGAATCTGAGACTGAATATTATTCTAGTGATGAAACTGAGAATTTGGCTAGTGAGGTCGCCATGTTGGCTGAAAGATTGAGGAAGAAATTTTTTTCAAAATTCAAAGGAAAAAGAGTTTCTAAGAGTGACAAACCTAAAAAGCCTTTAGATATGTCAAAAATCACTTGTTATAAATGTGGTAAAACTGGTCATATGGCAAATGATTGTAGAGTAAAACCCACTTAACAAGCTGATAACTCTAAACCTAAGAATAGTGGAAAAGATGAAAAATACTCTAAACTCAGGCTGAAATATAAGAAACTTAAAGCACATGTTTCCAAGTTGAGTGAAAAGAGTCTTGTTGCAAAAGATTGGGCTGAGAGTGCAACTTCATCTGATGATGAAAGCTATAAAGATGCTCAATGCTTCATGGTCAAAGAGCAGTCAGCTAGGTGTCAAGAAATCATAGAAAAGTGCTTGATGGACAAAGATGCTACTGAAAAACTTCTTGATGACATGACCAAGCTGAGAGAAGAAAGTAACCAGCTTACTTAGTCAGCTCACTCTGCATCTACTGTTCAAGAGGTATCTCCTTTTCTCTCTCTTTCTGATGAAGAAAAACTTGCTAAATTAAACAAACTTGGTGATGAGGTTCTTTTGCAAAGACATTTCAATAAACAACATAAAATGGAAATTATGTCTTTGAGAAATGAAATTTCAGTACAAACTCAGTCAATTGAGAAACTTCAGTCAGAAGTTAAAGCTTTACAAAGAGTAAATGTTTCTCTCTTACAAGAAGCTAAACAAGCTGATGAAAAATATTTGAAAATCAAACACATAACTGAGTCTTGGTGTACTGGTGCAAAAAGAGCAGCCAAGTGTGTTAATGAGCAAGTACCTCAACAAATTCAGGCCATATTTGATGGTGACTATGACAAAGCCATTGCCATAAGTGAAGTATGTGCAATGGAGCCTTGTTATCAGCCTATACCTCCTACAGTCATTCACTCTAATAGAATTCTTAAAAGACAATCTGAACACCCTGGTCTTGGTTTTGTTTATGGTGGTAATCTAAAAACCTTAAATGATGGTGTCACTACTATTGATTCTACATGTACTAAATCTGAAGTCAGCCTGGAATCCTCCAAGCTGACTGATTCTCCATCTGAATCTAGTACTGAACCTAAGACCAAAGAGAACTCTTCTAAGTTAACTAGTCAAAAGAGTCAAAAAGCTAAAAAGAATAAATCTGTTAAGAAGAGTCAGTCTGATCCAGTCAGCTCAAAGATTAAAGCAAAAATACCCAGTCCAGACTCAGATCAACTTATATCTAAGCTGATCAAGTCCAGGCTGAGTGAGATTTCAAAAGAAGTTTCTTTCTTAAATAATCTTTCAAAAGTTGATCAAAAGAAACTCAGAGCTGAGTCAAAGAAAGCTGGAATTGGTAAAGGGTATTTAAGACAGTCTAAATCCAAAGTTGTTGGAAATAATTTTCAAGAAAAATCTAAACAACAATGGAAAGTAAAATCAAATGATAAGAGTCCTTCTTCTACCCAAACTGAGTCTGGCACTTCAGTCAGCTCAAGTGAACCCATCCTTGGATGGGTTCCCAAAAAGAACTAACTCTTTTCATAATTCCAGGGCATTCACAATGCATTTATCTGGTACTTGGACAGTGGATGTTCCAAGCATATGACCGGATGTAAGTCCCTGCTGTGTGACTTTAGGAACAGACTTGGTCCTAATGTCACTTTTGGTGATGATTCTCAAGGAACTACAGAAGGTTATGGTTCTCTTACAAATGGTCCTTTAACATCCAGAAGAGTCTCTAATGTCAATGGGCTGAAACACAATCTGATAAGTGTTAGCCAATTGTGTGATGCTGGCTATGAAGTTAGATTTCGAGCTGATAGAGGAATTCTTTGTGATTTAGAAGGAAATGTTGTTCTTATTGCTAAAAGAGATGAATCTCTTTACACTTTTGATATGAGCAAGCCTACAGTGTTGAAAGAAGTGTGTTTCCTATCTAAGACTCAAGATGAGCTGAATTGGCTATGGCACAAGAGATTATCTCATATGAATTTCAGAGATATAAATAAATTGAGTAAAAATGAATTAGTCTCTGGTCTCCCTGCTATTAAGTATGAGAAAGACAAATTGTGCAGTGCTTGTGAAAAAGGAAAGCAACACAAGGCTTCTATCAAGTCTAGAACATGTTCAACCATTGAATCTTGTTTGGACTTGTTGCACATGGATCTGTTTGGTCCAGTTAGTACTCCTTCCTTAAGTGGTAAAAGGTACTCACTGGTTATTGTAGATGAATATTCAAGGTTTACATGGGTCTTCTTTCTCAAAGCTAAAAGTGAAACAGCTGAAGTAATTATTAATTTTATCAAGAATGCTGAAGTCCTTTACAAGAAGCCAGTCAGGAAGCTTAGAAGTGATAATGGAACTGAGTTCAGAAATCAAACTCTGCACTCTTTCTGCATAAGTAAAGGCATCTCTCAATGTTATTCAGCTGCAAGAACTCCACAACAAAATGGAGTTGCTGAAAGAAGAAACAGAACCCTGATTGAAGCTGCAAGATCCATGCTAGCTCAAAATGGTGTGAAGGTTCATTTCTGGGCTGAAGCAATTCACACAGCTTGCTTCACCCAGAACAGATCACTGATTGTGAAAAGGCATCAGAAGACAACATATGAAGTTTTGAAGGGCAGGAGACCTGAAATAGGGTTCTTAAGAATGTTTGGAAGCCCATGCTTCATTCTGAATCAAAGAGACCATCTTGGCAAATTTGATGCCAAAGCTGATGAAGGAATTTTTCTTGGTTATTCTACACTCATGAAAGCCTACAGAGTGTACAACAAAAGAACAAGAGTAATTGAAGACATAGTTCATGTAAAAATAGATGAATCAAACTCAGTTAGCTCAGCTCAAGAAGATGGTGATTTTGACTTTGAAGAGCTTGTTGTTCCTGACTGTGATCCTCCTACTGATCCTATCATTGAAGAAGCTGATGCACCTATTGAGGGGGAGATTCCTATTTTTCATGATCTTGATAATGAGCTGAATCAGCCTCATGTTTCTACTCAACCTCAGAAGACAAATGAAATTGTTTTACCCATCTGTGAACATGCTCAAGCTGAGAACTCTACCAACTCAGCCAACTCAGTTGTTCAAGATCTCAACAGTGATCAAGCTGAGTCTGTACCTCAAGCTGATTCTCAATCTACTGAAGATCAAGCTGAACAAGAAGTACAAAATGCTCCAGTTCACACTACAAAGTGGACAAGAAGTCATCCAATTGACCAAATCATTGGTGATCCCACTTCAAGGATTCAAACTAGAAGAAATGCAACTGGAAATTTCTGCATGTTTGTGAATTTTGTTAGCAAGACTGAACCAACTGAAGTTGAAGAAGCTCTAAGTGATCCATCTTGGGTGAGTGCAATGCAAGAAGAACTCACTCAGTTTGAAAGGAACAAGGTTTGGAAACTGGTTCCTAAGCCAGCTGATAAGACTATTATTGGCACAAGGTGGGTCTTTAGAAACAAGATGGATGAAAGAGGTATTGTGACAAGAAACAAGGCAAGATTGGTAGCTCAAGGCTACAGTCAACAAGATGGAATAGATTATGATGAGACCTTTGCTTCTGTTGCTAGGCTTGAAGCAATAAGAATGTTTATAGCATACTCAGCCTACAAAGGATTCAAAGTGTATCAAATGGATGTGAAAAGTGCCTTTCTTAATGGCAAACTTGATGAAGAAGTTTTTGTACATCAACCTCCTGGTTTTGAAAGTTCCAAGTATCCAAACCATGTTTACAAGCTGGACAAGGCTCTCTATGGATTGAAGCAAGCTCCAAGAGCATGGTATGATACTCTGTCCAAATTCTTAATAAAGAATAAGTTTGAAAGAGGTAATGTTGATAAAACTTTGTTTGTGAGAAAGTTAGGAAAGGATATCTTATTAGTACAAATTTATGTGGATGACATTATTTTTGGTTCTACAAATGATAGATTATGCAAAAAGTTTTATGAGCTAATGTCTAAAAATTATGAAATGAGTATGATGGGTGAATTAACCTATTTTCTTGGTCTTCAAATTAAACAATCCAATTCTGGAATTTTTATTAATCAAGGAAAATATGTTAAAGATTTACTCAAGAAATTTGGTTTTGACAATTGCTCTCCAATGAAAACACCTATGGGTGTTGCCACCAAGCTGAGTGAAGACATCAGTGGGAAACCAGTTGATGTAACAGCTTATAGGGGCATGATAGGTTCTTTATTGTACTTAACTGCTAGTAGACCAGATATTATGTTTGCCACATGTCTTTGTGCTAGATATCAAGCTTGTCCAAAAGAATCTCATCTTCAAGCTGTGAAACGAATTTTTAGGTATCTAAAAGGTACACCCAAGCTGGGTCTTTGGTATCCCAAAGACTCAGGATTTGATCTAATTGGGTATTCAGATTCAGACTTTGCAGGTTGTAAGATTGACAGGAAAAGTACAACAGGAAGTTGTCAATTGCTTGGCAATAGGTTAGTCAGCTGGGCTAGCAAGAAGCAGCATTCAGTCTCAACTTTTACAGCTGAAGCTGAATATGTTGCTGCTGGAAGCTGTTGTTCACAAATCCTATGGATGCAACATCAGCTTGCTGACTATGATATTATTGTGTCCAAAACTCCTATTTTCTGTGACATACAAGTGCAATTTCAATTACCAACAATCCTGTTAATCATTCAAGGACTAAGCATATTGATGTCAGATATCATTTTATCAGAGATCATGTTATGAAGGAAGATATTGAACTCCATTTTATTTCAACAGAGAATCAGCTTGCAGACTTGTTCACCAAGACTCTTGATGAAGCAAGGTTTAATACCTTGCTGAGCAAGCTGGGAATGTTAAATATGGAATAATCTATTAAGAAAAACTTCAAGCTGATTGACCTTAGTTTTTACCTAAGGATGACCAAGCTGAGTCAGCTCAGCTTGGAGTCAGCTTGGATTTTACTTAATAACTTATTTTATATTTTTATTCCTTCTTGTTGTAAATAAAATATTGTTTTACTCAGTTTGTCTCTCTTTCCTCCATACAAACCTCAACCGTCACTTGTTCATAGTAAAAAGTGACCGTTAGGGTAAATGTACTTTCTCTCTCCAATCACAAAACGGCACACTTTTGGTGGGAAGGCCATATAAAAGCCAACCCGTTTGATCAAATCACTATTCCATTGCACTCTCATCTCTCTAATCTCATTCTCATCAAGTATTTTTTTTCAAAAGCTCTCATACTCTGTTTTCAGCTTCTCGAATATTATTTTTTTTTAGTTTATTCTCAATTTTTTATTGCTTCCAATGAAAACACCTATGGGTGCTGCCACCAAGCTGAGTGAAGACATCAGTGGGAAACCAGTTGATGTAACAGCTTATAGGGGCATGATAGGTTCTTTATTGTACTTAACTGCTAGTAGACCAGATATTATGTTTGCCACATGTCTTTGTGCTAGATATCAAGCTTGTCCAAAAGAATCTCATCTTCAAGCTGTGAAACGAATTTTTAGGTATCTAAAAGGTACACCCAAGCTGGGTCTTTGGTATCCCAAAGACTCAGGATTTGATCTAATTGGGTATTCAGATTCAGACTTTGCAGGTTGTAAGATTGACAGGAAAAGTACAACAGGAAGTTGTCAATTGCTTGGCAATAGGTTAGTCAGCTGGGCTAGCAAGAAGCAGCATTCAGTCTCAACTTTTACAGCTGAAGCTGAATATGTTGCTGCTGGAAGCTGTTGTTCACAAATCCTATGGATGCAACATCAGCTTGCTGACTATGATATTATTGTGTCCAAAACTCCTATTTTCTGTGACATACAAGTGCAATTTCAATTACCAACAATCCTGTTAATCATTCAAGGACTAAGCATATTGATGTCAGATATCATTTTATCAGAGATCATGTTATGAAGGAAGATATTGAACTCCATTTTATTTCAACAGAGAATCAGCTTGCAGACTTGTTCACCAAGACTCTTGATGAAGCAAGGTTTAATACCTTGCTGAGCAAGCTGGGAATGTTAAATATGGAATAATCTATTAAGAAAAACTTCAAGCTGATTGACCTTAGTTTTTACCTAAGGATGACCAAGCTGAGTCAGCTCAGCTTGGAGTCAGCTTGGATTTTACTTAATAACTTATTTTATATTTTTATTCCTTCTTGTTGTAAATAAAATATTGTTTTACTCAGTTTGTCTCTCTTTCCTCCATACAAACCTCAACCGTCACTTGTTCATAGTAAAAAGTGACCGTTAGGGTAAATGTACTTTCTCTCTCCAATCACAAAACGGCACACTTTTGGTGGGAAGGCCATATAAAAGCCAACCCGTTTGATCAAATCACTATTCCATTGCACTCTCATCTCTCTAATCTCATTCTCATCAAGTATTTTTTTTCAAAAGCTCTCATACTCTGTTTTCAGCTTCTCGAATATTATTTTTTTTTAGTTTATTCTATCACTATTCCATTGCACTCTCATCTCTCTAATCTCATTCTCATCAAGTTTTTTTTTATCAAAAGCTCTCATACTCTGTTTTCAGCTTCTCGAATATTATTTTTTTTAAGTTTATTCTCAATCAGTTTAATCATACAAATGGCTTCACCTTCTAATGTTAATTATCCTGAACCAAAACAAGTCAATAAGATCGGTACTTATTTGAAGGGAGATAGGGTACCAGAAATAGAGGGTGCCAAATGGGTTTCTACTCAGATCAATGTACAACCTCCACAATATGCCAATCTCCATCCACCTTCAAACAAGTCTGATTACTCCGACATGGCAAGGTATATCTTTTATCATCCTATGGGTAAGATTCTGCACTTTTCTCCTGGTTTTATTAATTTTAATCAGCTTTGTGAGTTTTGGCTCACAAGCAGGGTTTCGACTACCACCAAGGGTAAGCAATGCATTGTTGGGACTTTGGATAATGCATCTCGTCAACTTGTACTCACTCTTGATAGTTTTAAAAAGATTTTTGATTTAGAGTATAAGTCTGACCTTGCTTATGAGTCAGTCCTATCCCTGGAACAAGCTAAAACTGTTTTAACTGAAATTGTTTATTCAGGGAGGGTTGGTGGTTCAGTCAAAATATCTCATTTTTCTGGTATTTATAAATATTTGATCTCAACTATTGTTAGATCATTGCAAACTAAGGTTGGTGGCTTTGATACACCAAACAGACTTGAAATGCAAATCTTTTGTTGCATGGTCCACAATAGGTTGATTGATTTTGGAAAACTAATTTTTGATGATCTTGTAACCAAGATTTCTGCAAAATCTGAAAATATTTACTATGGCAGAATCTTAGGTTATATTATTGAAAAATTTTTGAAAGGAGATTTCCAAAGGGCAACAGGGGATTTTATAAAAATTTCACCCCTGGCCTCAAATATTTTTGGACCCATTGAGGTTCACCAGACACTAACCCCTGCTATGCAGGATTATTTAGATTTTTGTGTGAATAGGGAAATGGAGAATCTTGAGGATCAATATGATCTGCAAGGAAGTCTCAAGCTGACTCAGACTTAGCCATTCAGGGTGGTGATCAAGGTATGACTTCTAATATCCCTGAAACTCCTTCTCCATCTCATCGTTCTTCATTTTTAGAGGGTAGGGAAGTGGACCCACAAAATCCCTTCCTAGCCGATCCCTCACAAAAATCTCCAATTTTGCAAAATGAGCCAAACTCCCAAATCACCAAAACGAAAAGATCTCAGAAGAGAAAAAGAGCATCAGTTGAGGGGAGCATGCTGTAAAAGCTGCTAAAGTCTCCTCATCTAAAAGGAGACTACCCCTTGAGGCTGAATCTGCAAGGGAACGTTCCCAAGCTGACTCAGACTTAGCCATTCAGGGTGGTGATCAAGGTATGACTTCTAATATCCCTGAAACTCCTTCTCCATCTCATCGTTCTTCATTTTTAGAGGGTAGGGAAGTGGACCCACAAAATCCCTTCCTAGCCGATCCCTCACAAAAATCTCCAATTTTGCAAAATGAGCCAAACTCCCAAATCACCAAAACGAAAAGATCTCAGAAGAGAAAAAGAGCATCAGTTGAGGGGAGCATGCTGTAAAAGCTGCTAAAGTCTCCTCATCTAAAAGGAGACTACCCCTTGAGGCTGAATCTGCAAGGGAACGTTCCCAAGCTGACTCAGACTTAGCCATTCAGGGTGGTGATCAAGGTATGACTTCTAATATCCCTGAAACTCCTTCTCCATCTCATCGTTCTTCATTTTTAGAGGGTAGGGAAGTGGACCCACAAAATCCCTTCCTAGCCGATCCCTCACAAAAATCTCCAATTTTGCAAAATGAGCCAAACTCCCAAATCACCAAAACGAAAAGATCTCAGAAGAGAAAAAGAGCATCAGTTGAGGGGAGCATGCTGTAAAAGCTGCTAAAGTCTCCTCATCTAAAAGGAGACTACCCCTTGAGGCTGAATCTGCAAGGGAACGTTCCCAAGCTGACTCAGACTTAGCCATTCAGGGTGGTGATCAAGGTATGACTTCTAATATCCCTGAAACTCCTTCTCCATCTCATCGTTCTTCATTTTTAGAGGGTAGGGAAGTGGACCCACAAAATCCCTTCCTAGCCGATCCCTCACAAAAATCTCCAATTTTGCAAAATGAGCCAAACTCCCAAATCACCAAAACGAAAAGATCTCAGAAGAGAAAAAGAGCATCAGTTGAGGGGAGCATGCTGTAAAAGCTGCTAAAGTCTCCTCATCTAAAAGGAGACTACCCCTTGAGGCTGAATCTGCAAGGGAACGTTCCCAAGCTGACTCAGACTTAGCCATTCAGGGTGGTGATCAAGGTATGACTTCTAATATCCCTGAAACTCCTTCTCCATCTCATCGTTCTTCATTTTTAGAGGGTAGGGAAGTGGACCCACAAAATCCCTTCCTAGCCGATCCCTCACAAAAATCTCCAATTTTGCAAAATGAGCCAAACTCCCAAATCACCAAAACGAAAAGATCTCAGAAGAGAAAAAGAGCATCAGTTGAGGGGAGCATGCTGTAAAAGCTGCTAAAGTCTCCTCATCTAAAAGGAGACTACCCCTTGAGGCTGAATCTGCAAGGGAACGTTCCCAAGCTGACTCAGACTTAGCCATTCAGGGTGGTGATCAAGGTATGACTTCTAATATCCCTGAAACTCCTTCTCCATCTCATCGTTCTTCATTTTTAGAGGGTAGGGAAGTGGACCCACAAAATCCCTTCCTAGCCGATCCCTCACAAAAATCTCCAATTTTGCAAAATGAGCCAAACTCCCAAATCACCAAAACGAAAAGATCTCAGAAGAGAAAAAGAGCATCAGTTGAGGGGAGCATGCTGTAAAAGCTGCTAAAGTCTCCTCATCTAAAAGGAGACTACCCCTTGAGGCTGAATCTGCAAGGGAACGTTCCCAAGCTGACTCAGACTTAGCCATTCAGGGTGGTGATCAAGGTATGACTTCTAATATCCCTGAAACTCCTTCTCCATCTCATCGTTCTTCATTTTTAGAGGGTAGGGAAGTGGACCCACAAAATCCCTTCCTAGCCGATCCCTCACAAAAATCTCCAATTTTGCAAAATGAGCCAAACTCCCAAATCACCAAAACGAAAAGATCTCAGAAGAGAAAAAGAGCATCAGTTGAGGGGAGCATGCTGTAAAAGCTGCTAAAGTCTCCTCATCTAAAAGGAGACTACCCCTTGAGGCTGAATCTGCAAGGGAACGTTCCCAAGCTGACTCAGACTTAGCCATTCAGGGTGGTGATCAAGGTATGACTTCTAATATCCCTGAAACTCCTTCTCCATCTCATCGTTCTTCATTTTTAGAGGGTAGGGAAGTGGACCCACAAAATCCCTTCCTAGCCGATCCCTCACAAAAATCTCCAATTTTGCAAAATGAGCCAAACTCCCAAATCACCAAAACGAAAAGATCTCAGAAGAGAAAAAGAGCATCAGTTGAGGGGAGCATGCTGTAAAAGCTGCTAAAGTCTCCTCATCTAAAAGGAGACTACCCCTTGAGGCTGAATCTGCAAGGGAACGTTCCCAAGCTGACTCAGCTTCACCTATTGCTAAGCCAATTCGCCCATCTACATCCTCTAAAAAGGGTGCAGGTAAGATAAAAGGGAAAACTGTTACTGCTGCATCCTCCCAAAAGGATGTACGCATTGAAAGACAGACCTCAGCCCAAGGTCAGACTGAGTCCATAATTATTTCGCCTTCATCACTCTCCAAACAGAGTGGTGAAATCACTAAAGGGACACCCCTGGACTCAACCCAAGTCCATAAAGAGTCGAGTCTACCACAGTTGCAAAATCTTGAGCATGTGTACAAAAGATCTCCAAGAAAAAGTACACAAGCTGATTCTTCTCTTTTACACTCTGGGTCTGCACAGGCTGCCAATGCTTCACCTAGATCATAAGGTGGAGTACAGGACTCAAAATTTTGTCCCAATGAGGCTGTAGTGCAACAAAACATCACAGAAGAGGGACCATCCAATTCTACCCTTAACATTACACCAACTGTAGTCGTCTCTGCACTTGTGGAAACACAAGGGACTGCCTTTGGTCAAGAGGGCTTGATTCGTCAAGACCTCAATCTGTCTCTTGCAGGTGAGACACCTACCGATGGTCCTTACGATGTTGGTAGTCAAAGACTCATCACCACCACAAGGGGTGATCAGTCATTTGGTCAGTCTGCCAATCATCCATCCTCAAGGGATGTTCTGATGACTGCCAATGCTGAAGCTGAGCAATCTATTCAGCTTCCTGAAGCAGGCAATGAACAGCTTGAATTACAAGTTAATTCTCCTCAAGCTGATGCTAGACTGACATCTTCAGCTCCACCTCTTGAGACTCACTCTCATGAGGTAAATCGCCCAACAACTCTTTCAGCTCCACTACTTCTAAATTCACCTCAAATACCGACATTTAAGGCCACCAGTGAATCCTATGGAAGGATTCAAGCTGAAAAGCAAACTGCTGGTCCTCCCATTATGGCCAGATCCATCTTAAAGGGTATGGTAGCTAAGCTCACTGAGATGAACAATGCCCAAAAGGCTGACATCACAAAGCTTAGTGAACGTGTGGATGTTCTAGAAGGTAAACATGTATCTATGCAGGATCAGCTTCATGACATTGCTGAGTGGCACAATCAAGGGTTGGAGTCAAGGTATGAGGGAGAAAAATCTAGAAAATAGAAGATATTTAGATCTTCTTGCCACCTCCCAAGACAGAATGAAGAAGTCAATGAGAACCATATTCAATGCCAATAGGCTCAGACTGAAGAAGCAAAACAAAAGGGTTCTCAAAGACATCAACAATCTAGAGACTCAACTCCAAGAAGTTGTGAATGTGCCTTCCAAAGTGGAGGAGTCTGCAAATGAGCTAAAGAACAAAATTGAAGCAGATAGCTCAACAGTTGATGAGCTCAAGACTTCAAGCTCATCTCACACTACTAAATTGACTGAGCTTGAAAATTATCTAAAGAATGATCTCACTCAGCTCATAAAGTCAATCAGCTCCTGTTCCTCTGCTCCCATTGATGATGACAAAAAGGGGGAGAAGGAAGTAGAAAGGGAGAGAGTAGATTGTGAAGATGTTGCTGCCACAATGGAAGTTGATACTGAGGCAAATAAAGAAGAAGTTGAAGCTGCTGTGGCTATAATGAATATTGGAGCTGATCAGTCTGAGACTCAAGCTGAAATCCAAGTTCATACTGAGCCAGCTTCAACACAGATTGAAGAAGAAGTAGTTGTGGAAGAATCTGTTGATGAAGAAGAAGGAGCAGAAGTTAAAGTTGTCTTAGCTCTTCAAGCTGATGCAGATCTCATTGAATTTGAAGATGATGAATCCTCCTCTGATGACAGTGATAAGATTCCCATTGGAACCTACTTTACAGAAAGGAGAGGATCTGGATCAGTCTCAGCTCTTATTCAACCATTGGAAACTCAAGCTGACCAAGATACTCAGACTGAAGGCACACAGACTGAAGGTACCTCAAGACAAAGAAGTCAGCTTGAGATTGAAGAGGAAGCTATTAGAAAGAATCAAGTTGAGTTAGAGAAAAGACAAATTGCCAAAGATGCCAGATTGGCAAGGAAACTGGTTCTTGAAGAAAAAGAAAGAGAAAGACTTATAAGAATTCAAGATCAATACAATGAAGAAGAAAAGAGGCAAAGGATAAGAGAAGAAGAAGAGAAAACACAAAAGGCTCTCTAACAATTAGAAGAAGAACACCTTGATGATTCTCCAAAGACAATTCAATCAGCTCAAGTAAAGAAGAAACCTGTAGTCATCTCCAGAAGACAATCACTGACAGAAAAAGAAAAACTGGAGAGATTCAAGCTGACTAGGGCTATTCAAGAAGAGATTGTTGGGGTCAAGCTTACAAAGTCCAAAACTAGTAAATACCCCAAAATCCACTTGAGAAGAGAAGGTGATTCAGCTGCAAGTGAAGTGTTGGAGATTTCTGAGCTGTTTACTCTTGGATATGCTGAATGTGTAGAACTGTATAATCTTCTAATGCTGAACAAGCCAAGCAATTATGGAGTAGTGACTGGTGACTTGTCCAGAAGATTTGACAAGATGAAAAGCTATAAAATTGATACTTCTGGACTGCCACAACCATTTGCTCCTGAAGATCATTCTGAAGCTGATGAAGATGAGACTGTGCCTGGTCTCAAAAGAACAAAGAAGAAAGTAACCATTGAAGACTTACTCAAAAGAAGACAAGTGCACTTAAAGATTCAAAAGTCTGGATATGGTGAAAAGATGGATAAGCTCAATTTCAGTCTGCCTCCTGAAATTACAAATCCAATGGAAGGCCAAATCATTGAAACCCCTGAACTTCGCATGATAATTAGAACTCATAAAAAAGAAGTTGGGCTACAAAGAGCTTCTGAGGTAACTATGGTTCCAAATGTACATCTATATGCTCTCAAGCTGGTCTGCAATCAAGTTGGTGATAACCAAAGCAGATTTCATCAAGCCTTAATGATTGAAGGTTCAAGAAGGGGATATGATTTGAATAAGCCTGCTCCAAATCACATAAAGGAAGAGTATTATGAAAGCTTTCTTGATTATAACTTAAAACTCTGCCTTTTATGTAGCAAAATTTGTAAATACTCTATGTTATGCTTTAATGTACAAATTTGTTAAGTAAATAGAGTTCATATTATCTTTTTCATTCAGTTTTGTAAGTATATATTGTAAAAGATGAAAAAGATCAAAAGAACCCAAGGAAAAGATTGAAAAGGGTCGAATGTATAATGTTATCAACTTGATAACCCTTTCAATCTGTTTAAGTATTTCCAGTCTGATCAGAAGAAGCTGCAAAGGTTTTGTCATCATCAAATAGGGGGAGATTGTTGGAGTCAAGTCACTCATACATTACAAGAAAGATTTGAAGATGACAAACAACTCAAGAAATACTTAAGTCCTTGGTTCTGGAGCCGAGTCAGCTTGGATGGTTCCAAGCTGAGTCAGCCTGAACATCTTCACTAGAAGATGGTATCTCTCAAGCTGCATCAAAAGAAGAACTAGCACTTGGTCTTAATCGAAGATGAAGAACAAGGATAGAAGACCAAACTGATGAGTGGAAATCAGCTTGGATCTTACAGTCAGCTTGGAAGGTACATTGTCAGCCTGGAGTCTTGCAAGTGCTCCAGAGTTGTTATAACTTTGTATATATCATCAATCAACTGGATATGCACCAGAAAGGACATTCTAGAAGTGCCAGTTGTTGATTGTAAACATTATATGAGGTGTCCATTGTATTGTTGCTGCACGATCAACCTTGGCAACCAAGAAGGGAACAAAAAGGACAATGTTACTGTCACATAGTACTGATCAAGCAGAAGCCATTAGATCAAGACGCGTGGAAAAGAATGGACGGCATCCAAGGCAGTGTTGATGCCTATATAAACCAGCCTTTGTGTCTCAAAATTGTGTGCATCCATAACATTAACTCTCACAATGATTAAAGCTATCAGCTTGGATCTGTGTTGTACTCAGCTTGGGCTAGTAGTGTTAATAAACAAAGTTGTAACTTGCTATTCAGCCAAGTAGTTAGATTTGTAGGCTAATCTGTTCCACAACTACTTGTAATTCTTTTTATTCTTCAATAAAAGAATTGGTTGAAAATCAGCTTGCACTTTGTTCTTGGACTGCACTTTACTTTACTGTCTTATATTCTGTCTATTTACTTATTGTTTTATTAACATGATTATCTCAAACTGAATATGGACAAATACATTAAGATAATTTACATTCCGCATTAAAAAGTATTTTCAAGCTGATTAAGTTTAAAAGTTGTATTCACCCCCCCCCCCTCTACAACTCTTTTGAGACATCTTAAACCATCCTGTTATTTCCTTTGGGACCTATCAAAACCTTTCCTGACACAAGCACTTATATATATAGCTTACAATAATCTATCATAACTATTTATAAAAGCAATAAAAGTACGTATAAGAAAATCACGAAATAATTTACTAAGTAATATATAGATCAACTTACAAGAAAAGAGAGAAAGGGAGAGGATGGCAGCGGCAGTGCTTTTTTTTTTTTTTTTTTTTTTTTTTTTTTTTTTTTTTTTTTTTTTTTTTTTTTTTTTTTTTTTTTTTTTTTTTTTTTTTTTTTTTTTTTTTTTTTTTTTTTTTTTTTTTTTTTTTTTTTTTTTTTTTTTTTTTTTTTTTTTTTTTTTTTTTTTTTTTTTTTTTTTTTTTTTTTTTTTTTTTTTTTTTTTTTTTTTTTTTTTTTTTTTTTTTTTTTTTTTTTTTTTTTTTTTTTTTTTTTTTTTTTTTTTTTTTTTTTTTTTTTTTTTTTTTTTTTTTTTTTTTTTTTTTTTTTTTTTTTTTTTTTTTTTTTTTTTTTTTTTTTTTTTTTTTTTTTTTTTTTTTTTTTTTTTTTTTTTTTTTTTTTTTTTTTTTTTTTTTTTTTTTTTTTTTTTTTTTTTTTTTTTTTTTTTTTTTTTTTTTTTTTTTTTTTTTTTTTTTTTTTTTTTTTTTTTTTTTTTTTTTTTTTTTTTTTTTTTTTTTTTTTTTTTTTTTTTTTTTTTTTTTTTTTTTTTTTTTTTTTTTTTTTTTTTTTTTTTTTTTTTTTTTTTTTTTTTTTTTTTTTTTTTTTTTTTTTTTTTTTTTTTTTTTTTTTTTTTTTTTTTTTTTTTTTTTTTTTTTTTTTTTTTTTTTTTTTTTTTTTTTTTTTTTTTTTTTTTTTTTTTTTTTTTTTTTTTTTTTTTTTTTTTTTTTTTTTTTTTTTTTTTTTTTTTTTTTTTTTTTTTTTTTTTTTTTTTTTTTTTTTTTTTTTTTTTTTTTTTTTTTTTTTTTTTTTTTTTTTTTTTTTTTTTTTTTTTTTTTTTTTTTTTTTTTTTTTTTTTTTTTTTTTTTTTTTTTTTTTTTTTTTTTTTTTTTTTTTTTTTTTTTTTTTTTTTTTTTTTTTTTTTTTTTTTTTTTTTTTTTTTTTTTTTTTTTTTTTTTTTTTTTTTTTTTTTTTTTTTTTTTTTTTTTTTTTTTTTTTTTTTTTTTTTTTTTTTTTTTTTTTTTTTTTTTTTTTTTTTTTTTTTTTTTTTTTTTTTTTTTTTTTTTTTTTTTTTTTTTTTTTTTTTTTTTTTTTTTTTTTTTTTTTTTTTTTTTTTTTTTTTTTTTTTTTTTTTTTTTTTTTTTTTTTTTTTTTTTTTTTTTTTTTTTTTTTTTTTTTTTTTTTTTTTTTTTTTTTTTTTTTTTTTTTTTTTTTTTTTTTTTTTTTTTTTTTTTTTTTTTTTTTTTTTTTTTTTTTTTTTTTTTTTTTTTTTTTTTTTTTTTTTTTTTTTTTTTTTTTTTTTTTTTTTTTTTTTTTTTTTTTTTTTTTTTTTTTTTTTTTTTTTTTTTTTTTTTTTTTTTTTTTTTTTTTTTTTTTTTTTTTTTTTTTTTTTTTTTTTTTTTTTTTTTTTTTTTTTTTTTTTTTTTTTTTTTTTTTTTTTTTTTTTTTTTTTTTTTTTTTTTTTTTTTTTTTTTTTTTTTTTTTTTTTTTTTTTTTTTTTTTTTTTTTTTTTTTTTTTTTTTTTTTTTTTTTTTTTTTTTTTTTTTTTTTTTTTTTTTTTTTTTTTTTTTTTTTTTTTTTTTTTTTTTTTTTTTTTTTTTTTTTTTTTTTTTTTTTTTTTTTTTTTTTTTTTTTTTTTTTTTTTTTTTTTTTTTTTTTTTTTTTTTTTTTTTTTTTTTTTTTTTTTTTTTTTTTTTTTTTTTTTTTTTTTTTTTTTTTTTTTTTTTTTTTTTTTTTTTTTTTTTTTTTTTTTTTTTTTTTTTTTTTTTTTTTTTTTTTTTTTTTTTTTTTTTTTTTTTTTTTTTTTTTTTTTTTTTTTTTTTTTTTTTTTTTTTTTTTTTTTTTTTTTTTTTTTTTTTTTTTTTTTTTTTTTTTTTTTTTTTTTTTTTTTTTTTTTTTTTTTTTTTTTTTTTTTTTTTTTTTTTTTTTTTAAATTAATTGACTGAATTTATAACGTGACTTAATGGATAAATAATGTCTGTATATATTATGACATTATCATTTTCCTTATATTAATATTCTACCGGCGAGATCGAAATAATAAAAGCGGCGGCGGTGGTATTTTGTAGTGTCAAATCAGATCGAGGTAAAGAGGGAGATTGATAAGAGGGCCGTAATTTTTCCATGCCAAGAACAGAGAGGGCGGTGGTATTTGGTGGGTTGAGAGAGTATTTTGTGCTTGGAAAAATAAATGGATGGTTTTAATCTTTGGAGTAGTATTTTGTACAAGAAGGAGGCGGTGGAAATGATAAGAGGGTTTTGATATTTTGGGGGGAAATAAATGAAGGGTTCAATTTTTGGTGAAGTGACTCAAATATTTTTGGAATGCCGCCATAGACTTCAAATATTTTGGAGAAGATATTTGTGGTGGTTGTACTGCACTACCATAAACCTTATCTATAACAATAAATTAATATTATTCTTTTATTATATTTGTTTCATTAAATAAATAATCTTTATTATATATTTAATAGAATAGTTCATTCTTGGTAATCTTTATTAACGAGTTAATATATCGTAATTATAATAATTATTATTTTATTATAGTTTTTACTTGACAAATAATAAAATAGTTGATTGTTGGTAATCTTTATTAACAAATTAATATTTTTTATTTATAATTGTTATTTCATTATAGTTTTTACTTAACAAGTTATATATTTTGTTTTAAAATAGATTTAGACTCGTGTCAAATGCACGAGATGTTTTACAAAAGCCCTCAGTTCTATCCCAAATATTTATGCAATGTATGAGGAGGAGTAAAATTAAAAAATATGTCGTTAAAACCATGTAAAATAGTAAACAAATATAAGGAATTCAATCATACATTGTAAAAGAAATTACATTGATATGAACATATGCTAGGCGAAAGATAGGCGAAAAAAATAAAAATAAAACATTATGATCGTTTTTTTAAATTAATTGACTGAATTTATAACGTGACTTAATGGATTAATAATGTCTGTATAAATTATGACATTATCATTTTCCTTAATATTAATATATCTATATTAATATGTTTCTCAATTAATCGTTTTGGCTTAACAGGTCAAGTATGTAAATAACTTGTGTATTTGAGACTACTGGGCCAAATATGTTCAACATTTGAGACTATAGACGAACAATGTAAATGAAGCTTTTAAACAAGTAAATGCAATTTGCAAATATTGGTGATCGGATTTGGAGTTGGTTCTACATCAATGTGAGTAGAAACATTATATTATGATTCTTTATTGTAGTTAATAGATCAAATTAACAAAATCTGATTGGAGGTACTGAGGAGATATTGGGGATCGGCTTTTTGTTGACGACGGGATTTGATTCATCAAAAGGACATGAATTGACTTTCGTAGCTTTCAAAATCTTCATCTGTAGTGTTCATCTAATAAGTGGCCTATTGGGCCCAATACATACATACACACATTCATACTTATTGATAAACGATTTTAGGCCCAAACAATGATTTTAAAACAAAGGAGGTTTAAGGCCCAATAGGCCCAATCGAGTGAAAGACAAACGCACAGCCCAATAGCCCAAATACGCGAGTTATATGCATACTAGCCCCGTTAGTCCCAGACGAATGAAAGAAAAAAATATTTGGCCCAATAGGCCAATGATAAGACGAACACTAAAAAAGAAGCTTATGAAAGTTAAGAAAGACATACATACAGTACATATACACACACATGAGATAACAACGATGTTTAAGGCCCAACAGGCCCATTTGAGTGAAAGACAAACGCACAGCCCAATAAGCCCAAATATGCGAGTTATATGCATACTAGCCCCGTTAGTCCCAGACGAATGAAAGAAAAAAATATTTGGCCCAATAGGCCAATGATAAGACGAACACTAAAAAAGAAGCTTATGAAAGTTAAGTGAGACATACATACACACATATCTACACATGAGATAACAAACGAGGTACGAACTAGGTCAGGTCCAAAACAAATGACAATTAGCAAAAACAAATGTTTTAAGGTAAACTTCTTTTAATAGTGATTTTAGTGATTTTACAATATATATTTCAAAGAATAAATTACTACATATATAATATATTTAACTAGTCTTAATACCTATACGATGTACGAATTTAATATAAGATTTCTAATTAATATGATTTTTAATATAAGATTTCTAATCATATTAGGAATTTATATCATATAGATATTTTACCCGCACAATGCGCGAGTTTTTATAATTATTGTTTAAAAAAGATTGAAAAATAAAAGTTTAGATATACATTATGTTTTTTTCATTTTTATGTCACCATTTAAACAAAATCTTTATAACTTAATATAAAAAAAGTAAAAAAATATACTAAACACAATCACATTTTACATTAATTTTAATCATATTTGCTTGTCATTTATTCATAAATGGGATCTTGTATATAACAACTAGTATATAATGGTTTATTATTATAAAGGTATAATCTAAATTGGAAAGGATACTCTCTTTTTGTTTATCATATAATACATACGGGATTTATATTTATAATTTAATATATATTTTTTAATATTTTATGATAAGTGTGCAAAACATGATAGCAAAACATGGTAAGTGTGCAAATTTGTTGGAAAATTCTATGGATAAAATTTTTTTTGACATTTTTTCAAAAATATTTCCGACGGATACAATTACGAATTTTTTAAAATAAATATATTTCCGATGGATTTCCGACGGAGATTTAAAATCCGTCGGTATTCCGTCGGAAATTTCCGACGGATTCCCGACGGATACAATAATAAAATTTAATTTTTTAAAATAATTATAGTTCCGACGGATTTCCGACGGAGATTCATAAGTCGTCGGTATTCTGTCGGTAAGTTCCGACAGATTTCCGACGGAATTCATGATTCGTCGCTAATCCATCGGAATTCTGACAAAATTTTCCCAAAATGTAAATTAAATGGCATGCCGTCGGAACTTCGTCGGTAATCTATCGGAATTTTCCGACATACTGGAGCACACTTGATCCTTAGTCAGCGCCTGGTCATCAGCGAATGCCATGAAGCAGATGACATCAACGAAGTACTCGCTGTCAGAAATGTCAGATTCAGCCCAGTCATGTTCTTCAGCAACAAGACCTTTGGCAGGAGCTTTGGCTTCTTCCACTTCAGCCATTTTAGCACGAAGCTCATAGTACTTCTTTTTATATTCATCAGCAGGCTTGACTGATGAAGAAGAGGGTCTTGCTGACGAAGAAGAGGACTTCGCTACCTGCAAAGAAGGAATAAAAACTTTGCATTCCTTTTGATAATGGCCTCTTCGACCACATCTCCAACATTCTTCTTGCGATTTGTCCACCACTGGTTTTTGTGAAACATTCGACCTACGACTGTTCCATTTATTAGAATATCTTTTACCAGCGATAAGAGCAAATTGCATGAAATCCGAGAACATCTCTTGTCTCTCCTCGAAATCGAGGTCATTGACAAGATCTTGGATATGAGATGGGGTGGAGTTGCTGTTGTTAACATGGATAGTGCTAACTTCAGCAGAGACCAAAGCAAGAGGGACATGAATATGAGGGGTGCTAGATAAAGAAGAAGAAGAAGATGAACCATCATGCCTTTTGGAATCAGCCTCAGCTCTCAAGTTTTGAGCAAGGGCTCTCTCTTCAAATTGAAGAGTGCCATAGAGTGATTCCAGATCATGCTGTTTTAGCAGTTTGGTGGTTCGAAGAATTTGTCTTAAACCTTTCCATTTGATAGGTAAGCTGTCAATGAACTTGTGGCACACTTCAAGCATATCATGCTCTATGCCAGCGTTTGTCATATCATTCAGAAGACATTTGAACCGATTGTAAGTGCCATCCAGACTCTCACTAGGAAGAGAGAAGAATCCTTCATAGGCACGTTTTAGATCTATCTTTTTGGTAGCAAGGACATCTTCCGTACCATCAAATCTGGTACAAAGATTATCCCACATCTTTTTAGCAGAAGAAAGTTTGATGACAGATTTCATTATGTCATCGGGAAGGGTGTTGATAATTAAGTTTCTTAACCAAGCATCCAGATTACAAGCCTACGCTCATCATCTGTCCATTGTACTTCTGGTTTAATAATTTCAGTGACAACTTCAGGAGCATCAGTGGTAGCTCCTGGTGTCCTGGAAACCAGAACCGGTACATATGGCCCTCTGGTCAGAATGGTCATTAGGTAATGTTAGGTCCAGTTCACCTGGAACTGGCCAGTCACCAGTTCACACTGACCAGTTCACCAGTTGCACCTGGTGACCAGTAAACTGGTGACCAAGAAGATTTGTCGAGAAATATATTGAAGTCCAGTTGCACCGTACAGTTTACGCAACTGAAGACTTCCTCCAGTTGAGAACTGACCAAGTTGAAGAAACATTCCAGTTGAAGTCGAAGACAACAAATGGAAGAAAGAGAATGACAATGGCAGCGAAGCCCAGTTGACATTCTAGTCAGTTACAAACTGGAGACCATCAGTGGAAAGCCCTTACAAAGCTTTACACTGATTACGAGGAATTGACTTGTATACTTTATGTACCTTTACCCGGATAATAAGCCTTATCTTATTATTTAAGTATTAAAAGGTACATAAAGGTGGTTGTGTAAAGTCACTTTAACATGCGACTTTACAACACTTTTTAAGGAATTAAATGTTATTCCTTAAATGCTTCCAACCACATTTGTACGGCTAAAGTTAACATCCCAATGTTAACTTTGCCTATAAATACAAGTCATTGCACAACCAAGAATCACAAGTTACTTCACACACAAACGAATAACTTCATACTTTGCAAACCTGCAATATTCTTGGTGAACTTGTGCAATATTCTCTCAATCGCTAAAAGGAACATTTCACTACTTTAAGTGTTTCGATTGTTGAAGAGAAATTCCGAGTATAGATCAATTGTATTTCATAGGTTGTTAGGATATTTACATTCGTGTATTATCTTGGTTCCGCATCAACCTTGTAATTTGTTTAATATCAATAAATAAATTACACTTTGAAAACTACATATTGTCTCATCAAGATTGTTTACAAGTTATTTGTATTATTGCATTGTTATTTACTTATTGTCTTTTATATAAGTAATCTATCTAGAACTTGGTATATACCACTGCAACTGGTCGTCTCCAGTTCAGTAAGTATATTGCAAAGTAACTCCACCATCGACATAGAGGTGTCTTCAGTAGTACCATCTAACAAGTTGGGACTTAAGGTAAGGTTCAACTCCTACGATGTGTAGGAGCATTCTCTCCTTCCAAGATCCAAAATCATGGGTTTCTAATCTTGGTGGGATGGAGATATACCCAAAGTCTCTGGTATTAACCAGAGTAGGAACCGAAGCCATGTAAAAAGATAAGTTTAAAGAAAAGAAAAGAAAAGATTTTAGATGCAGAAAATTAAAAGTACAGAAAGAAAGATAATCTTGCAAACACTTTTCAGATCAGTTTCAGTGTATCAAAACACTGCTCTGATACCAACTGAAAGTCCCAAGTTTGCAACGATTATGTAATTAACAACTAATGTAAATTACTCTAAGAACATAAGACAATAAAGTAAAGAAGTTTAATCATAAGTAACATTGATTAAACGATGAATACATGGTCGGTTTACAAAGAAAGAAAAGAGAAAATATTGTTAAGTTTTTTGACACACTAAAACTTAACAATTATACAAAGAGAGAAAAACACACTAAGTGTAATTGTGGAACAAACCAACTGAGTTGCGGCTAGGTCAAGTGATGCCTTTTATAGGAGAGAAAAGACATCACATGACAACCCAATAGATATTGACACATGAAGGTTGTCAACTATCTATTGGTGTGTAAGACTGGTCTGCAGGAAACTCTTTTCCATCTTGTTTCTTTTCCAAAACGGGTATGAAAGAGAAACACCTTAGTACCATTTTGGTACAAGGTCACATGTCTTCATTCTGCTTGATCAACACGTGTCCTTGGGGACCAGCCTTCTTATCTTCATTTTCCCGCTCATATTTGACTTACAAAACATGGCGGTGAGTCATTGAACTTATCCTTTAACTCGAAGATAATTGATAATCGCTGACAGCTCGCTGACGAAGTCACTCGCTGAGTCTTTCAGCGAATCCATGACTCAACAATCTCCCCCTATTCGCTAAGGAGACTTAGCTGAGTAGAAGTTGCTTGAACTCATAAGTATAAGAAGTAGAATGAGGAAATGCTGATTTTATATATGACAAACACCTTTACAATAAACAGCATTACAAAAATTACAAGACTACTTAATCCCACTGAGACTCTTGCTTGGCCTTGATGAATGCTTCATCCTTTTGTCTTTCAGGCTTCAGCAGCTCTTGATCAATCAATTTTATAAACTCGGGATCATTTGAAGTCTTGGTGCAATACTTCCTTATTTTTAGAAGGAAGGAAGAAGGATCAATTCCAATTTCATTGGTCCTGAAGAAGAGCTCATGACCATGGACATTGCAAAAGCAGAAGCCTCCCAGCTTCTCATCATAAACACCTTCCATAAAGAGAGTTCTGGAAGGCATTCTAAGGTTTAGCAGCGGCTCCTCATCTATATCAGACTTAGGAACAACTCTGAGTATAGAGGGGAGCTGAGAAGAATGAGATCCAGAAGCTGGCCTTTTAACTCCAGCTCTTGCTGGCTGAGATGGATGAGGAGGGAATGGATGTCTAGCAGCGCTGAGCAAGGAGTCTTTGATTCTATACTTTCTTTCCATTTCATGCACTTTCTTTATTTGCCTCCCTGCTAGCTTAATCATCGGCTTGTAGCTAACTGCTGTCTTATCCTTTATCAGCTTGTATACTTCAATCCATTCAGTTGGCCCAAGTGTGTTATCAGTGACATCTTCCAAAGTGATTAGCTTGGGCACTCCTTCCCTTTGAAGGTGAAGGTTCATTCCCTTCCTTGTCAATGTGACTCTGACAGACAGAATCTTTTCTTTCCTTTGCCTAATCTCCCTTGACTTAAGGTAGCGTTCTTTGCCTTCTTCAAAAAATTTCTTCAGTTGAGCTTTTCTAGCAAAGAACTCTTCCTCTTTCTTTTTCAAGGCTTCCATCCCACTAGTCTTCTTAGCCAACATTTGAAATTCACCATCAAGATCCTTCAATTCTTCATCCACGACCTGCTCACTTATAAACTTTTGAGAGAGCTCCTATTCTCTCTTTTTCTTTTTCAGCTCCTCATGAAGTACAACTTCTTCAGGAGTAAGTTCAGCAGTTGTTTCTTGGGGTGCTGCTGGCTTAGGGAAAGCTCCAGCCATTAGCTTTTCTTGCTGTTCCCTTGCTGTAGTAGGAACTTTGGGTGGCTTACCTTTTTCAGCAATCGTTGCCTTACCCTTTTCAGCATACTTCCTTTTAAGAGCAGCATGGAACTCATGGGTTGGCTTGAAGGAAGAAACATTAATAGGTCTTGCTGGCACATCCTTAGCAACTTCAGCTTCAACATTTTCCTCTTCAACTTCAGATGTCGGTTCAACAACCTTCTCAGCTTGCTCCCCCTCAACAGTGGCTGCCGGTTCAACAACCTTCTCAGCACTTTCAGTGTTTTCATTTTGGGGAGCACTTGTAATATTTTCAGTTTGCTCCCCCTCAACATTTGCTGCCGGTTCATCAACCTTCTCAGCAGTGTTAACATTTTCAGTTTCAGTTTGGGGAGCATCACTTACATCATTCACATTATCAGTTGTTGGACCCCCTTTAGCAATATTCTCCCCCTTGGAAGCAGCTGAGGAACTAGCTACTTCCACTTTTTCTTTCTTAAGGAGGCCCAGCATCTCCGTCATCATTCCTTTAAGAGAGCTCACCTCTTCTTCAAGTTTGGTTTGCCTGCTGATAGAATCTTCAAGTAACTTTCTATCAGCAGCGGCTTGTGAAGGATTTTGATGAGAGAATTGGGGTTTGAGTGAAGAGATTTCTTTGGTGAGAGTGGTGAGAAAATCATCTTGATTTTTGGAGAAGAATGAGACGGTGTTGGTGAGTTGGCGAAGTTGAGCGGTGAAAAGAATGTTGGATTGAGAGAGTTCTTGGAGTGCTGGCAAGAGTCCAGACAACTCAGGAGCCTTCGCTGACTTGACTTCTTCTTTTAACTTGTCCAGCGAGGCAGAGATTTGAGAGTTGGAGGTGCTGACCCTCGTCATGCTTTCATGCAGCAAAGTTTGATTGCGTTTAAAGAGATATTGGTTTGACAAGGTATGTGTAGTTTGGTTCTTAGTAATGCCAAACACCGTACCTTGAAGAGTGGTCAGCTCATCCTTCAAATCCTCATTTCCAGCGACCAACTCTTGAAACTTTGCCAGCGCCCCAAAGTTCATTTCAGCCATCTTGTCTACCAACCAAGCATACAAATACCCATGTCGATTCCCTTGGCTTTGACAAATTTGCACCCTTCTCAAAAGTTCTTGCAACTGGTAAGTTTCAACATAATCTAAACCAGGCAAATTCACAGCAGTAAAAGCAGTGGTTCCTTCTTTGGGAGATGCAACTTTGAGATCCTTTAAAGAGACTGGATACTTGGAGCAAGGGATCCCAAAGAAGTCAGGGTGGTGCAATGGAGGAACTTCAACAATAATTTCATCATCAACCTCCTCATCTTCATCATAAACACCATGCCTGTTTCCTTGACTTTGATAATTTTGTAGCCTTCTAAGAAGTCCTGGTTCAACAGAATCCAAACCAGGCAAGGTAACAGCAGGGAAAGCAGTGGTTGGAGAGAAACAATGAGGTGGCTTCTTGGCTTCTTTCCCGGGAGGTGGTGTACAGAAGTGCTCTCCAAAGAACCCAACTGGCTCATGATAAACAGTGGGCCTTGGAGAGTAGCAAGGAGGAGGAGGTATGTCTAGTAAGGTGTCACCAGCATCATCAAATTGAGTAGGAGGAGAAGAGACCAAAATATAACCAAGGTCTTCATCTAAATAAGCACTGGTCACTTCCTCCTCTTTTTCTTCAGTGGCAGCGAGTGTGATTTCAGCATCATCATCTTGTTGGCTAAACTCGCTGCCCAATTCTTCATCAGTTTCAGTGCCTTCTTGAGAGATAGTTGTCTCGGTCCCTGCACAAACAGTTTCCGAGACAGAGAAAGAGATTGGGTTTGGATCATTTGGTGCCTCAGTTTCAGTGTCTTGTTGCACCAAAACTTCATCGGCCGTAGAATTTGTTGTCTCTAGCATCACCTGTGATCTGGCTGCTGACAACGACTCAGAAGGGTTTTGAGAAGAAGAAGGGGAAGTATTTGGTGGCGTTGGACTTTGACCTCTAGTGGGTTGGGGTGACCCAATATCTTCACCAACCTCGCCTACAGAAATTTGAGGTGGCTGCCTGCTGTTCCCATTTAACTCGTCAACAGCCTGTTGGGAGGCTGCTGATGAGGTGGCTTGGGTACTAATGTCCGTGGGCACTGAGGACTTCCTAACTTTTGGTTTGCCCTTTGATACACTCCGCTTACGTTTTGGGACGCCAGCGGAGGGTAAAGATTGAATATTGGTTGTTGAGGATGCTGCCTTGGATGATCTTTTGGTCTTTTTGGAGGCTTGGGAGGTCACTGGGGGGTTTTCCAGCGAACCAGCCTCTGAAGGCAGTCTAGCATCCACAACGACCGTATCAGCCACTTCATCAGAGGGAAGTGCTGCCTCCCAGTCGCTGTCTTTGGGGTATAAGGAAGAGTTGAGAGAGAAGAGTACCTCTTTCATGTGAGAAGTAAAGCGAGCAACCAGATGCTCAGCGGGCTGCTTGTATATGTTGTTTCCAACCCTCGCTGTTGGAATTGTTGAAGCCTTAGGAAGCTCATACTCATCACCCAGCGCCTCCTTGAAAATGAGAGAGAAGATTCTTGTAAAAGGCACTGTGTGAGACCTATTATTCATGCTGATCTTATTCTTCATATCGTTGAAGATTAGCTGGGCATAATCAACAAACCGCCCCTCAGCAAGTGCATGGATAATAGGCATCGATGTTGCTGATGCCTGATTATAAGATCCAGAATTTCCACCCATGCACTGAATCACATGGGTGAACAGTACCCTCCAGATCCCAGGTAGATTTTGCTTTAATGGATTGCTTGGGATTGCTGGAGGATTCTTCAGATTGTAATTGTACCCAATCGAAGGCAACCAAGCCTTCCAAACATCATCACTCGCCGGTTCCACAAATTTATTTTCTTCAGTTTCTTTGGGAACCTAAGGGTTTGGCGAAGAGACGCCGGAGTAATAGTGATGGTTTTCTCCCCCTGACGAACAGTGCCAGTGATGGACTTGGATCCATCATCGTATTCACAAGTCCACCAGAATTCACGGAGAAGATGAACGAAGATTTTTTCTGGATCCGCCATAATACAATGATTTGCAGGAGAAGCATGAATAAAATCCAGCATTGGCTTATATCCTTTCGTACCTCTTGGTACTTCAGACGTGCCGAGATAATTGTTAGGTTTCACAATCATCTGAGAGGGAGAGAATGAGACTTTAGAAGATTTTGTCACGTTTACTGGTACATATTCGTGAGAGTTTAGATAAGTGACTGGTTCTTGAACATGTTGTTAAGGAACTGGTGGATTTTAAACGGCGGGGGTTGAGGAAGAAGAAGGAATTTCAACATTTTCGGTTGATTGAGGAATTTCAGATGAGGATGCCATTGAAGATAGGAGTTTTGATCGGAAAAGATGAAGAAATATATGAAGGAAGATGAACAGAAAGAGAGAGAAATGTATTTGGAAAGAATATGAAGAGATTTGTGTGTGCGTGAAGAGTGGTGAGAGAAAATAAGCGGATATATATATAGGGTATGGTGGTGGGCCACGTCTTTACACACGAAAAGGTATTGAAAAAGTTTCTCTCTCTTCTTTTGAAAAGGATAACAGTTGTAACCAACTGTTTTCGTATATATACGATTATAATATATATAACACGTTTGTGAGTAACGTTTTAATAAAAGGAAAGAAAATAATATCTACAAATACTCGAGTATACGCCGTATTTGCAGACATCACCTGTCAATCAGATGCGCAGAAACTGTCACATGAGGACAAATGACGTGATCAAGGAAGAAATCGAGGTGACCTTTCAGTTTTGAATTTTAAAACATGTGGTTCAAAATTTTGCCACGTCACCAACATAGTTACATTGAAAACACTTAGTTTCAAAAATATCCTATGTTTTATTAAATAAGAAATTAGTGTTAAGAAAGATATTTAATTCAATTAAATGCCTTTTACTTCAACACCTCTTTTTGAGGAAAGAAGTTTGGATGCTGAAAACATTTGATTATTAAGAAAGACCACATGCTGGGATATACTTAGCATGCCTAATGTTTTGTCAGCGACTTCACAACTAACGTTGATCGCTGACAAAGAATACAGTTTTTGGCAAACTGTCAGCCATCAACGGATTTAAGAAGTCTTTACCAGAGCCGTTTGCTACTGGACTAGATGAAGACTTTTAGCTCTCCATTGCTTTATTTTGCTTTTTCCCAAAGCAACAGGGATCAACGGATTTAAGAAGTCTTTACCAGAGCCGTTTGCTACTGGACTAGATGAAGACTTTTAGCTCTCCATTGCTTTATTTTGCTTTTTCCCAAAGCAACAGGGATCAACGGATTTAAGAAGTCTTTACCAGAGCCGTTTGCTACTGGACTAGATGAAGACTTTTAGCTCTCCATTGCTTTATTTTGCTTTTTCCCAAAGCAACAGGGATCAACGGATTTAAGAAGTCTTTACCAGAGCCGTTTGCTACTGGACTAGATGAAGACTTTTAGCTCTCCATTGCTTTATTTTGCTTTTTCCCAAAGCAACAGGGATCAACGGATTTAAGAAGTCTTTACCAGAGCCGTTTGCTACTGGACTAGATGAAGACTTTTAGCTCTCCATTGCTTTATTTTGCTTTTTCCCAAAGCAACAGGGATCAACGGATTTAAGAAGTCTTTACCAGAGCCGTTTGCTACTGGACTAGATGAAGACTTTTAGCTCTCCATTGCTTTATTTTGCTTTTTCCCAAAGCAACAGGGATCAACGGATTTAAGAAGTCTTTACCAGAGCCGTTTGCTACTGGACTAGATGAAGACTTTAAGCTCTTCATTGCTTTAAAATCAGCGAGCAAGACAGACTTGAAACCCCTGAGTTAGCATACATGAACAATCATGTCGCTGATTCCCCATTCAACATTCCTAACTTACTGACGAGCAATTTGAATCTAGTTTCATCCAATGGTTTAGTGAAAATGTCAGCGATTTGATCATCAGTAGGAATGAAGTAGATTTCAATATCACCTTTCATGACATGGTCACGAATAAAGTGATATCGAATGTCAATATGCTTAGTTTTGGAGTGCTGAACGGGGTTGTGTGTAATAGCAATGGCACTTGTATTATCACACATGATTGGAATTTTGGAATATTCCAAATCATAGTCAGCAAGCTGATGTTTCATCCAAAGAATTTGGGCACAACAGCTCGCTGCAAAGACATACTCTGCCTCAGCGGTGGAGATGGACACTGTGTGTTGCTTTTTACTAGTCCAACTAGTCAGCTTCCCCCCCCCCCCAACAGTTGACATCCTCCACTGGTGCTTTTGCGATCAAGCATGCACCCAACATAGTCAGAATCAGAATATCCAACTAACTCAAAGTTGGAATCTTTTGGGTACCATAGACCCAGCGTGGGTGTACCCTTAAGATATTTAAAGATACGCTTGACAGCGAGAAGATGTGATTCTCTAGGAGAAGCTTGATAGCGAGCACAGAGGCATGTTGCAAACATAATGTCTGGTCGACTGGCTGTGAGATACATCAGCAAACCAATCATGCCTCTATAGTGAGTAGTATTAACATACTTGCCAGTAGGGTTAGCATGGAGATTATTGGGAGGGGACATGGGAGTTCTCTTTGGAGTAACATGGGTGAAGTCAAATTTATGCAACATATCCCGAATATATTTTTCTTGATTGATAAATATTGCAGTGGGAAGCTGCTTAATTTGTAAGCCTAAGAAGAAGGTTAATTCACCCATCATACTCATCTCAAAAGTGCTAGACATGAGAGCGCTAAACTTTTGACAGAGTTTTGTAGATAAGGAACCAAAGATGATGTCATCGACATAATTATGAACATACAGAACATCAGCTTTCTTCTTGTAGATGAAGAGAGTGCTGTCTATGGTTCCTCTACGAAAGCCATGGTCTAAAAGAAAGGTAGAAAGAGTGTCATACCAGGCTCTGGGAGCCTGTTTGAGACCATAAAGAGCTTTATTAAGCTTGTAGACATAGTGAGGATGCTTTGGATCCTCAAAGCCAGGAGGCTGCTTAATATAGACTTCCTCATCAAGAGCACCATTTAAGAAGGCACTCTTGACGTCCATTTGATAGACAGTGAAGCCTTTGTAGGCAGCGTGAGCAAGAAAGAGACGGATAGCTTCAAGGCGAGCGACAGGAGCAAAGGTTTCATCATAATCAATGCCTTCAGCTTGAGTATAACCTTGAGCAACCAGTCTTGCCTTGTATCTGATAACTACACCAGCTTCATCCATCTTATTCCTATAAACCCATTGAGTGCCAATGGGTTCCTTATAGGGAGGAGGAACAAGAAACCAAACGTGATTTCTTTCAAATTGTGTCAATTCTTCTTGCATGGCTTCCACCCAAGAGGGATCAGCCATGGCTTCGCCAATATTGGCGGGCACAATTTGAGATAAGAAATTGACATAGAGACAAGTATTACTTGTCGCTGAGCGAGTTTGGATACCATTGTGTGGATTACCAATCACATGGTCAAGAGGGTGATCAGCAGTTCATCGTAGTGCTGGTGTATGAATAGAAGAAGAGTGAGTGACAGCGGATAAGGTGGTGGTAGGATTATTTGATGTAAGAGAATAAGTGGAGAGATCAATGGTTAGAGAGGGTTCAGAGTTGCTGACAGTAGGTTCACTGAGAGCAGTGGGGACCTCTTGCTAAGGTGTGTCATCATCAGCGTCTCCAGAAAGAGGATTTGCTGAGGCATCATGAAAGATTTCCTCAGCGACACTGTCAGCAATATGAGGTTCAGCTGAGGGAGGAACGTTAATGGAAGTGGCATTAACTGTCCTAAGAAGAGGCTCAACTGGATCAATAGAGTAAATGTGAGCGGCCACATACTCATCATTAGTTGAGAGACTAGAAGTATCAGCAGTATGTGAGTCAACAACATTATGATGTGTCGCTGACTCTACTGGAGGATCAGCAAGGTCGCTGAAGATTACTTCAGCGGATGACTCACTTGAGAGATCACCCAGAGCTGAACAACTTTCATCAAAAGTAACATGAATTGATTCATCCACTTTTTGAGTGCGAGTATTAAACACTCTGAAAGCCTTACTAATAGAGGAGTATCCTAGAAAATAGCCATCATCAGCTTTGGGATCAAATTTACCTAAATGATCCTTATCATTTAGGATAAAAACTGGACACCCAAAAACATGGAAGTATCCAATTTGAGGTTTCTTACCCTTAAGAATTTCATAGGCAGTCATGTCATGTCTTTTGACAATAAGACTCCTATTCTGAGTATGGCAAGCAGTACTAACTGCTTCAGCCCAGAATTTACTAGGAAGGGAAGACTCACTGAGCATAGTTCGAGCAGCTTCAATGAGAGTTCTGTTTCTCCTTTCAGCCACTCCATTTTGCTCAGGAGTACGAACAGAAGAGAAGTTTTGTGCAATCCCTTGATCAGCACAAAAACTTTCAAGAGTGTGGTTTCTGAACTCAGTGCCATGATCACTTCTGAGTTCTTTAACACGTATGCTGTTGAGGTTTTCCATCCTTTTAATGAAATTAATAATTTCCTCAGCAGCATCACTCTTAGAATGAAGGAATATTGTCCAAGTATATCGTGAATATTCATCCACAATAACTAAGGTGTATCTGCTACCCCTTAGACTTTGGACATTCACTGGACCAAAGAGATCCATGTGAAGAAGATGGAAGCAGCCATTTATTGAATTGGCTTGTTTAGTTTTGAAAGTGGCTCGGTGGTTTTTCCCATTTCACAAGCACCACAGAGCCTGTCCTTCTCATAAGTGAGAGGAGGAAGGCCTCGGACAAAATTTTTATTGGCAAGAGAATTGATTGTTTTAAAATTCACATGCGACATACGCTTGTGCCACAACCAATTGATTTGTGAGGCAGCTTTTGAAAAGAAGCAGGTCTCGCTGTCAGTTTTGACAGGAGTGAAATCTACCAAGTAGATATCCCTTTTTCTAGGAGCAACCAAGACTACCTCTTTATTGATGTTAATTACTGTGCCTTGATGCTTATCAAGGATAACCTTGTAGTCAGCATCACACAGTTGACTGATGATGATCAGATTGTGTTTTAATCCATTCACATAAGCAACCCTAGTGAACTTGATCAACCCATTTGAGAGAGACCCATATCCTTCAGTTTGGCCAGTAGAGTTATCACCAAACACAACTGTGGGACCATCAGTCACCACAAAGTTATCTAGCAGGTCCTTGGATCCAGTCATGTGTTTTGAACAACCACTGTCCAAATACCACACTTCTTTTCCTAGCGAGGCCTGCATGGATAACAATAGAAGGATTTAGGCGGAATCGAGATTTTCTCTACTGACAGTATCATCAGTAGAGAGAGGAAGAGGAGCATTTGGGTCAGTAATCTCATCTCTTGGAAAATTATCAACAAGTTGATGAGCAGGAAGCATGTCATGAGTAACCTCATAAGTGAAGTATTGATCTGCAGAGGTTTGAGTGACATTGTTGCCAGTGTCAAGAACAAACATATTACTGACCTGGTTATTGTTCCCATATTCAACCAGAATGCTACCAAGATCAGTTGTAAGAATCTCTTGATACTGGGGAATTGAGATTCGCTGAGAAGCAATATGCTCAGCAATGTTGTCCTCAGTAAGGACAACTGCGTCACCCAAGCTGATATTAGACTCAGCTGGAGGAGTTTGCTCAGCGGTTACAGAGGTGGAAGGAGCAGCAGAAGCTGAGGATGGATTTGGCTGAATGACAACTTCAGGAGGATTTCTGGATTCCTTGTCAGTACAGTCAGCAGCAATGTGTCCTCTTTCCACACAAAGATAACACTTTCTTGGTTTTTGACTTTGAAACAGAAACTCTTTGAGTTGTGAGGACATGTCGTTTACACGTTTGGTCAACTCACATATCTCATGATTGGAGGAAGAAGTTGATGCTGCTGAAGAAGTCTTTTTCTTCCTAAATTGGAGAGGAAGAGACTTAGGAACAGGACCAATAATGGACTTGCCCTTTGAGCGAGTATTAGAAGAGGAAGGGCCAGAGTGAGTCTGAACAATTCGCTGACCACCTTGCTGAGGAGGTCTGACCTGCTGAACAGGTTTAGATTGCTGAGGGATATATGTTCCCTTAGGTACATAGACAGGGTTAGGTTGCTGATAACGAGCATCACCAAACCTAACTCGTCTTTTCATCAATCGATCATGCATAACAAACTTACTGTCAGCATGGGAGAAGTTAGAGGAGGATAAAGGCTGAGACGACGGTCGTTCAGCAACTACTAAGGGAACAAGATTCTCAGCAGGTTGACTAACAGGCTTAGCTCGCTGAGGAGTGCTGTAGTCATATGGAATAGCGACCTTGCTCCTTCTAAAAGGTTCAACAGTCAAAAGCTGAGGAGCAAGAGGCTTGAAACCATCACTTGAAGGATTTCCTTCAAATGTTTGGGAAGAGGAATATTGAACTCTGCCTTCATTAGGCATCATATCAATGATAGGATGATTAGGGAAGACAGTTTTAGCAAAGCTAGCTGATGAGCTAGTTTCAGCTAGTGACGAAGAAGTGGAAGTGCTGGGTGAGGGTGACTCTTCATTCAGTTCAGAATGGTAGTCATTCATGCCTTTAATGAAATAATATTTCAGCATTTCCTCAGGAGATGCCACAACACTTGGAGGAATCCTCTCTTCAGAAGCAAGACCGTCGCTGAACATGTTAGTAATGACAACGGTAGTCTCATAATCACCACCAATGATGGCTTTCATTTGAGCAGGAACCTGCTTACTGAAGATTTGGTCATGAAGCCTGGAGGCTTTAGACCATGAGGTGACAATCTTTCCAAGGTCAGCGACCTCATTTTTCAGCTTCTCATTTGATACTTGAAGAGTTTGATTAAGAAGCTTTTGGGATTCAAGCTCAACATGGACATTTCTCAAGTCCTTGAGCTTGTCAGTTTTATCACTTAGCTCAGCACTGATTGAGTTAAGCTTGGATTGAAGGTCAGCATGAATCGATTCGACGTACTGAACATCACAAGTAAGAGATTCAAAAAATTTAGGTTTGTCCTCTTTCCACACAAAGATAACACTTTCTTGGTTTTTGACTTTGAAACAGAAACTCTTTGAGTTGTGAGGACATGTCGTTTACACGTTTGGTCAACTCACATATCTCATGATTGGAGGAAGAAGTTGATGCTGCTGAAGAAGTCTTTTTCTTCCTAAATTGGAGAGGAAGAGACTTAGGAACAGGACCAATAATGGACTTGCCCTTTGAGCGAGTATTAGAAGAGGAAGGGCCAGAGTGAGTCTGAACAATTCGCTGACCACCTTGCTGAGGAGGTCTGACCTGCTGAACAGGTTTAGATTGCTGAGGGATATATGTTCCCTTAGGTACATAGACAGGGTTAGGTTGCTGATAACGAGCATCACCAAACCTAACTCGTCTTTTCATCAATCGATCATGCATAACAAACTTACTGTCAGCATGGGAGAAGTTAGAGGAGGATAAAGGCTGAGACGACGGTCGTTCAGCAACTACTAAGGGAACAAGATTCTCAGCAGGTTGACTAACAGGCTTAGCTCGCTGAGGAGTGCTGTAGTCATATGGAATAGCGACCTTGCTCCTTCTAAAAGGTTCAACAGCTTTAGACTTAACAGTCAAAAGCTGAGGAGCAAGAGGCTTGAAACCATCACTTGAAGGATTTCCTTCAAATGTTTGGGAAGAGGAATATTGAACTCTGCCTTCATTAGGCATCATATCAATGATAGGATGATTAGGGAAGACAGTTTTAGCAAAGCTAGCTGATGAGCTAGTTTCAGCTAGTGACGAAGAAGTGGAAGTGCTGGGTGAGGGTGACTCTTCATTCAGTTCAGAATGGTAGTCATTCATGCCTTTAATGAAATAATATTTCAGCATTTCCTCAGGAGATGCCACAACACTTGGAGGAATCCTCTCTTCAGAAGCAAGACCGTCGCTGAACATGTTAGTAATGACAACGGTAGTCTCATAATCACCACCAATGATGGCTTTCATTTGAGCAGGAACCTGCTTACTGAAGATTTGGTCATGAAGCCTGGAGGCTTTAGACCATGAGGTGACAATCTTTCCAAGGTCAGCGACCTCATTTTTCAGCTTCTCATTTGATACTTAAAGAGTTTGATTAAGAAGCTTTTGGGATTCAAGCTCAACATGGACATTTCTCAAGTCCTTGAGCTTGTCAGTTTTATCACTTAGCTCAGCACTGATTGAGTTAAGCTTGGATTGAAGGTCAGCATGAATCGATTCGACGTACTGAACATCACAAGTAAGAGATTCAAAAAATTTAGGTTTGTCCTCTTCAGAGGCAGAGGAAAAATTGCATACCTTCTTGATTGTGACATTCACCCACTGACTGGAGCACACTTGATCCTTAGTCAGCGCCTGGTCATCAGCGAGTGCCATGAAGCAGATGGCATCAACGAAGTCCTCGCTGTCAGAAATGTCAGATTCAGCCCAGTCATGTTCTTCAGCAACAAGACCTTTGGCAAGAGCTTTGGCTTCTTCCACTTCAGCCATTTTAGCACGAAGCTCATTGTACTTCTTTGAATATTCATCAGTAGGCTTGACTGATGAAGAAGAGGGTCTTGCTGACAAAGAAGAGGACTTCGCTACCTGCAAAGAAGGAATAGAAACTTTGCATTCCTTTTGATAATGGCCTCTTCGACCACATCTCCAACATTCTTCTTGCGATTTGTCCACCACTGGTTTTTGTGAAACATTCGACCTACGACTGTTCCATTTATTAGAATATCTTTTACCAGCGATAAGAGCAAACTGCATGAAATCCGAGAACATCTCTTGTCTCTCCTCGAAATCGAGGTCATTGACAAGATCTTGGATATGAGATGGGGTGGAGTTGCTGTTGTTAACATGGATAGTGCTAACTTCAGCAGAGACCAAAGCAAGAGGGTCATGAATATGAGAGGTGCTAGATAAAGAAGAAGAAAAAGATGAACCATCATGCCTTTTGGAATCAGCCTCAGCTCTCAAGTTTTGAGCAAGGGCTCTCTCTTCAGAAGCAAGACCGTCGCTGAACATGTTAGTAATGACAACGGTAGTCTCATAATCACCACCAATGATGGCTTTCATTTGAGCAGGAACCTGCTTACTGAAGATTTGGTCATGAAGCCTGGAGGCTTTAGACCATGAGGTGACAATCTTTCCAAGGTCAGCGACCTCATTTTTCAGCTTCTCATTTGATACTTAAAGAGTTTGATTAAGAAGCTTTTGGGATTCAAGCTCAACATGGACATTTCTCAAGTCCTTGAGCTTGTCAGTTTTATCACTTAGCTCAGCACTGATTGAGTTAAGCTTGGATTGAAGGTCAGCATGAATCGATTCGACGTACTGAACATCACAAGTAAGAGATTCAAAAAATTTAGGTTTGTCCTCTTCAGAGGCAGAGGAAAAATTGCATACCTTCTTGATTGTGACATTCACCCACTGACTGGAGCACACTTGATCCTTAGTCAGCGCCTGGTCATCAGCGAGTGCCATGAAGCAGATGGCATCAACGAAGTCCTCGCTGTCAGAAATGTCAGATTCAGCCCAGTCATGTTCTTCAGCAACAAGACCTTTGGCAAGAGCTTTGGCTTCTTCCACTTCAGCCATTTTAGCACGAAGCTCATTGTACTTCTTTGAATATTCATCAGTAGGCTTGACTGATGAAGAAGAGGGTCTTGCTGACAAAGAAGAGGACTTCGCTACCTGCAAAGAAGGAATAGAAACTTTGCATTCCTTTTGATAATGGCCTCTTCGACCACATCTCCAACATTCTTCTTGCGATTTGTCCACCACTGGTTTTTGTGAAACATTCGACCTACGACTGTTCCATTTATTAGAATATCTTTTACCAGCGATAAGAGCAAACTGCATGAAATCCGAGAACATCTCTTGTCTCTCCTCGAAATCGAGGTCATTGACAAGATCTTGGATATGAGATGGGGTGGAGTTGCTGTTGTTAACATGGATAGTGCTAACTTCAGCAGAGACCAAAGCAAGAGGGTCATGAATATGAGAGGTGCTAGATAAAGAAGAAGAAAAAGATGAACCATCATGCCTTTTGGAATCAGCCTCAGCTCTCAAGTTTTGAGCAAGGGCTCTCTCTTCAAATTGAAGAGTGCCATAGAGTGATTCCAGATCATGTTGTTTTAGCAGTTTGGTGGTTCGAAGAATTTGTCTTAAACCTTGCCATTTGATAGGCAAGCTGTCAATGAACTTGTGGCACACTTCAAGCATATCATGCTCTATGCCAGCGTTTGTCATATCATTCAAAAGATATTTGAACCGATTGTAAGTGCCATCCAGACTCTCATTAGGAAGAGAGAAGAATCCTTCATAGGCACGTTTTAGATCTATCTTTTTGGTAGCAAGGACATCTTCCGTACCATCAAATCTGGTACAAAGATTATCCCACACCTTTTTAGCAGAAGAAAGTTTGATGACAGATTTCATTATGTCATCGGGAAGGGTGTTGATAATTAAGTTTCTTAACCAAGCATCCAGATTGACAAGCCTACGCTCATCATCTGTCCATTGTACTTCTGGTTTAATAATTTCAGTGACAACTTCAGGAGCATCAGTGGTAGCTCCTGGTGTCCTGGAAACCAGAACCGGTACATATGGCCCTCTGGTCAGAATGGTCATTAGGTAAGGTTCAACTCCTACGATGTGTAGGAGCATTCTCTCCTTCCAAGATCCAAAATCATGGGTTTCGAATCTTGGAGGGATGGAGACATACCCAAAGTCTCTGGTATTAACCAGAGTAGGAACCGAAGCCATGTAAAAAGATAAGTTTAAAGAAAAGAGAAGAAAAGATTTTAGATGCAGAAAATTAAAAGTACAGAAAGAAAGATAATCTTGCAAACACTTTTCAGACCAGTTTCAGTGTATCGAAACACTGCTCTGATACCAACTGAAAGTCCCAAGTTTGCAATGATTATGTAATTAACAACTAATGTAAATTACTCTAAGAACATAAGACAAGAAAGTAAAGAAGTTTAATCATAAGTAACATTGATTAAACGATGAATACATGGTCGGTTTACAAAGAAAGAAAAGAGAAAATATTGTTAAGTTTTTCGACACACTAAAACTTAACGATTATACAAAGAGAGAAAAACACACTAAGTGTAATTGTGGAACAAACCAACTGAGTTGCGGCTAGGTCAAGTGATGCCTTTTATAGGAGAGAAAAGACATCACATGATAACCCAATAGATGTTGACACATGAAGGTTGTCAACTATCTATAGGTATGTAAGATTGGTCTGCAGGAAACTCTTTTCCATCTTGTTTCTTTCCTAAAACGGGTATGAAAGAGAAACACCTTAGTACCATTTTGGTACAAGGTCACATGTCTTCATTCTGCTTGATCAACACGTGTCCTTGGGGACCAACCTTCTTATCTTCATTTACCCGCTCATATTTGACTTACAAAACATGGCGGTGATCAGTCATTGAACTTATCCTTTAACTCGAAGATAATTGATAATCGCTGACAGCTCGCTGACGAAGTCACTTGCTGAGTCTTTCAGCGAATCCATGACTCAACAAATTCCTTTAAGGTACCCGTTACCAATGAAGCCTAGACCCATATGTGAAGTTTAAATACGCGGGTTCGATCCTTCGGGGTGCCCAGATCATGTGGGGATTAGGATGGAGGTATTTTACCGGCATCATATGGCTCATACGGGGTGGGTCGATGGGTATCCAATTGTGGTACCGGGGCTAGTGTTCCCCCAATTACCCTTTTTTATAAGCAACATGTATTCCTGTATGCAGGGTTCATAGACACTTAAATTAAAAGATTCCAATCAATAACAAAAATAAGATTACATGCATCAAGTTTATTGGTTTCAGGCTTTCAGCTTTGGCAACTTTGGCTGCAAGATTTATCTAAACTTTTTGACTTGTTAAGTAGCCGACCCTGACTGGCAGAATCTTCTTGACCTGCCCTGCTGATATTTTGATCCACTGAACCAGAAAACAAACTAATATGGGGGTAAACAAAAACCCCCAATTTTTGTCGTCCCAAAATCTTGGCCATTAAACGTAACATTGGCATTAATCTCATCACATTAGAACCCTACTATACGATTTGGGTTTCGAAACGTCATGTTAAAAGTAAGGTTGTAAAACAGCGCTTTATCGTGATATAAAAGATTCATGCTCTTGTTTATCGGTGAGAATGTAAGTTGTGTGAGGGCGCGGCGTCATCTACTTGGATTTTGGGTTTGTTTGGATATGAGACGTCACACAGAAATATATAGGTACGAGCAATTAGAAACACTATGAGTAAGATCATTATACAGCAGCAGCTGGCGCTACAGATTCCCTCCGACCTCATCGACCAGAACCTATGGAATTGTGAATAGTTAATTTTTTGGGGTTTTGGAGGAGAGTTTTAAGTTTTAAGACACGGCGTGTATCTATATATATATACACGTATAGATGATATATGCATGTAATAATGTCCATAAATATGACATACCATCTACGATCGATATGTCTTTAGATTTATGTAACTTTTGTGCATGCATTATTTAAATGCCTAATTTAATCGCTCGATTTGTGTTAAAGTCTAATTATTTGATGAATTTATAAAATCATATTTAATTGGTACACCATATTTACCATCTTTAACAAATTAATTACTATACGTACCTAGCTATCTTTTAGTACATATCTTTTAAAGATTATGATATTCAATGAGTGATAGATATATAGAGATTTATTAACTCATCAGTCTATCATATTTCAGCATTTTATCTATAATTGTAATTATTTTATAGACTTTTTATATCTAATATGTAAATGATTGGATTATAGGTTTATGAGATGAAATATGACGAAAGCAAGCCAAATATACATCTTTATGAAGAAATAATGATTAGAGGTCATAAACGATCAACACGCAAATTAAGACTCGAAAGATACAAGTTACGTTCGGGCAAAAGGAGTATTGCTCCCTATACTACGGGTGAACGCCGCTTCTTGAGACGACGATAGCAACTGCCCAAAATAACAAGACTATGTATTGACAATATATAATACTATTGTTGTATTTGGACGTGGAGCGGCATAAACATACAAAGCCCATATTGGGGTAAACCTATAGATATTATTTTAAGGAGGATATTATTTGGAGTATTAATCATTTTGCATTCTCTAATGTATCCTCATAAAAAAATTTCCAACACAAGATCATGACATGTGTCAAAATCAAGAGATGAGAGTATGAAAGAGATTTAATGGAATCCACATGTCATGTTTTATTCAATCCATGGACCATGGTTAGATTATCTTTCACGTACTCTCTCATTATTTACATTTATTATAGCTAGTTACACTTTTGTGAGATAATATTACATTGATATGAACTCTTTTATAATTAGTTACAGTTTTGAATAGAACTCAAGCGGGGCTATAACCAGCAATGAACACGAAACAGATATATACCAAAGTTACAATGTTACTATGTTAGTTTCTCTTAAACAAAATTTATATTCCGGAATATATAGATCAATAATTCAGATTTTAGTAGAGTTTTCCAAGTGGTCGATACTTATCTAAAGCAATGTACATATTCAGAATTTTAACTTTTGCATCTATGTATTATCTGATCAATTATTGGAGTCGATGATCAATCGATCATATGGTACTCAAATATAATTAACTAAGGCAGTAAGGCATATTAGAAAGCGCAAACAGAAAACTTTTAAATCTTATGGACATGTACGTTAAAAGACTTAACTCATGAATAACAAAAATAAGATTACATGCATGCATCAAGTTTGGTTTCAGCTTTGGCAGCTTCATCTGCAATATGGTTTAAGGCTTACAAATTCAAAATCCCTATTTGCGTCTGTCATTTAAAACCGCTGTAATTTGTTGGTCAATTCTTTCAACAAAATTTATCTATTGTTTCACGAACCATACGTCGATACCCATTTGTTTTAAACTTATTGACTAGATTCTGCCATATCAATTAAAGGGTCTAGGGTCACTTGATAAGACTGATAAAAACTTGGGATCTCCTAAATACTGACCTGTTAAGTAACTGACCTTGATTGACAGGATCACTACAACAAATATGTTATTTATTAATACTCATTTCTTCGCATTTTTTAAAAATGTTAAGAAAATTGTTAATTTGTTCACACTTATAAATGTGTGAAAAGAACTGACAGTCCACGATTTGCACACTTATATGAGATTAATTAAGACAAGAAAGTAAATGCAGAAAGTAAAGAACAAGAACAAGAATAAAGTTCAAGTACAAGAAACTATGCAAGTCTAATCATATGTATCATTGATTAAACAGTGAATACATGGTCGATATTACAACTTGTCTTACAAGAAAAATACAAGAACAATATAATTGTTTAGTTTTAGACAAACTAGAAAACTAAAACAATTACAAGAAATAATAAGTGACACACACTTGTGGTGACAAACACAAAGTGTAAATGATGCGACTGTGTTGCTTTATATAGGGGAGGAATTAGGGCAACACAGCCTTACAATGATAGTGATAGAATGGTGGTTGTTGACTTCTCATTGGCTCGAAGTACTTGGATCCCGGAGCCTTTGTCTTCTTTACCAAAACGGGTATGAAAGAGAAAACCCTTGTTTTGGTCCCAACTGTACCTTTACCATATAAGGTAATATCCAGTTGGATGAACCACCATGTGACTCCTTGTCTTCTTTTGATTCAAAATCTTCCCGCCTTGACACACAACTTGGAAAGTGAACCACCCGCTGACAAGAGTCACTGACTCGCTGAAGACTTGCTGACGACACACGTTAGCGACCAAGTCTGGTCAGCGAATCCTTGACTCAACAATCTCCCCCTATTCGCTGAGAAGACTTGCAGAGTAAAAACTAGACTTCAAGAAAAGTAGAAAGATGTCTTATATTTCATCTTTAAACATTACATGCTGATACTTCAAGCATTTACATTATAAGACATCTACAAATTGGCAGCTTCAATTTCCCAAGCTTCCTCTTGCTTAGCGATCCTGATTGCTGGGTCATCCCTTCTGTGAGGCTTTGTCAATTCTTCATCCAACTTGTTGATAAACCATCTGTTGTTGGATGTTTCAGCACACCTTCTTCTTATGCTTAAGATGAACCTAGTGGACGCTTTTTCAATTTCAGCCAGGCGAAAGAACAGTTGATTGTTCTGAAAGTTTGTGAAGAAGATGCCAGCAGGATTCTCTATCACTCTCCCTTCCTCAAAGAGGCTTCTGGGAGGAAGTCTGGTGTTCAGCAAGGCATCACCAGTGATAGGAGGAAGGTCAACAGCTATGGTTCGATGCTCTTCTTTCCTCTTTCTTTGAATCCTTCTTCCTGCTGAGGTAGAGATAGCTGCTGGAGTACCAAAAACTTGCCTCAACATTGGCAAATCAGTTTTGAACTTGGTTTCGTACTCTCTGGCCTTCTCAAAATATTCCTTGAGCATATTTTGGAGTTGTTCATAGCTGACAGCCTTCTTGTCTTTCACCAGCATGTAAACTTCAAACCACTCAGAGGCACCCAAGGTGGTTGGTTTGACCCCTTCAAGTTTGATTGGCTTGTCAGCACCTTCTCTTAAGATTTTCAAGTTGGTCTTAAGACCCATTTCAGCACGAAAGGATTTAGCAGCAACAATCTTTTGAGGCCTCTTTCTGTCCTCCATATGCTTCAACCATTTAGCCTTTTCTTCTTCAAACTTGGCTCTTTTCTCGCTGAGTTGCTTCTCAACTTCTGTATGCTTATGCCTGTATAAAGCTTCAGCACCACCCGTTTTCAGCAGCATGCTTTGCTCACCATCCAACTGATCTTTTTCAAGGAGAGGTAGCTGCTTGATATACTCAAGATTCTTCCTTTCATTTTCTTGATTTTCCTTGATCCTATCCAGCTCCTTGATAGCTTCTTCTTGAGTTTTTCCATCAGCAGTCAAGGCAAGTATATCTATCACTTGATGTTGATGGCCTACTGAGGTTTGGATAGAAAGTTGAGCAGCAGGAAGAGAAGATGAAGGTCTCTTGTGCTGAATGCTAGCAAGATACCGTTTCTGAGATTCAGTCATGGGAGCAATGACAGCATTTCCCATGAAGCGTTTGTGAAAGATTGGAAGGACTTCCTTGGATCTGTCAGTGGCCATCTCATCAGCAAATCTGGCCTCCCATGCTGCTTTGAGTTCTTTGGGGTCAAACTGTTCCTCTATATCATCAAAGACTTCAATGTGCCCCTCACCAACAGCAGCAGGGGGTACATTGAACATCATAATTTGTTGCTCCCCCTCACCACCAGCTGGGGGAACTTCAATATTAAAGTTTTCTTTTTCATGCTCCCCCTCAACACCAGTAGGGGGAACTTCAATATTAAAGTTTTCTTTTTCATGCTCCCCCTCAACACCAGTAGAGGGAACTTCAATATTCACATCTTTTTCATTACTAACAGCCACAATCGCCATTTCATCGGCTTTGGTGGTGTTAGTAGTAGCATCATCAGTTTCCAAAACCTCTTCAGCAGATTCTTCATATATTTTCTCAAGGGCTTTGTTCACTGCTTCACCAACCAAGTCTAGAACAGCAGCGTCAACTTTCTCCCCCTTGGAAGTTGTATTGTTAATAACAACTTCCACAGTCGCTGGCTGTTTAGATTGTTGATTTACCAGCTGGGCCAACAGATTTTTAATTTCAACTACCTCCTTCTCCAAGTTGATTTGCCTCTGATGATCTTCCTCAGTAAAAGCAACTGAAGGAACAGGAAGATCAGCAACTTGCTTTTCTAAGGCTTGGATAGCCTTGGTGTTGTTCTCAACTTGTGTTGTCAGAGGGGAGATGAGATTATGCAGCTTCTTAATATCATCAGCAGCAGATTTGCTCGTGAAGGCTGCCTTCTTGGCTGAGTAGCTGGTGGAGTTGACACATTTGAGCAGCGACAAGGCACTAGATCAAAGGATCTGCTGATCACGCTTGATAACTTTGGTTGATTCACAAATTTTGTGTTGATCATCTGCCATGGAGACAATTTCTTCTTTCAGCGTGTTTACTTCCTTGCTGTTTTTGTTTTGCTTATTGTACCAGCTGGTCAAGGTAGAGACCAGCCTGCTAGACTCTTTGTCTTTCCATTCAACAGCAAGACTTGGCAGCCTTTGTGAGATCATTTAATTGATGCTCCACCCTTTCTAGTCTATCAGCACTGTATGTGGAGTAGTAAATGCCCAAATCTTTAGCAACAAGGGGCTCGACTTCTTTTGGCAATTTGGAAGAACAACCAGGAACAGCTTGGAAAGAGGAAGGCATGCCCAGAGATAGCATGGTGTTCACTGGTTGTACTGGTGGAGTTTTGGGTCTTGTAGTGAGAACTGCTGGCTCAATATCGGCTTCAGTAGATGTGATCTCAGCAGCAGATGTGGTCTCAGCAACTTGAATTTCTTGAGAGACATTTCTACCAGTTGGCTCAACATTCTCTTCATCTTCTCCCACTTCCATGTCACTGGCTTCCTTTTCATCAGCATGATTGTAGGAATCCAGCTGAAAGTCGTCAGCAACAATATCGCCCAAATCTAAATCACTTTCATCATCTCCACCCTCCTCCATAAAGACATCAGACTCTTCATTTTCACCAACATTAACAATAGTGGTCTCTACTTCATTTCTACCTTCAACAACATCATCACCAGCACCTTCATTTGTTTCAATATGACCACCAGCATTCCCGGAGAAGATAGACGTACATATCTTCAGGATCAAAATAAATGGCATTTGTCACTGGGCACGCTTTTATGAAATCAAGCATTTGTTGGTACCCAATTATGCCGGATGGAACTTCAAGGGAACCCAGATAATTATTGGATTTTATGGTGAGTCTTTGGGCTTGAAAGTTTACTTTTTGAGATGAAGGAATAGTTTCTGGATCAAATGTTTTTGAATGCATATAAAGAGGAACATGTTTAAATGCCTTTTGAGTCCCCAAGTCATCTGGCAGCTCAACATGAGTGGGAGATACAGAAGGTTGTTTTTCTGGTTGTTGTTGTTGGGAAGATGAAGAAGCCATTTTAGATTAAGATTAAGAAATGGGAAGAAGAAGATGAACAGTGAGAGGAGATAGAGAGAATTTTGAGAAATTTGAGAGATTTGGAGAATAAGAAAATAAGAAGGTGAATTTTGAGAGTATAAAGGATGGTGATTGAAACGATTTGAATATATAAAGCATGGATATGGGCCCTATAACTATGACAGTGAACCGTCACAAATACTCTCTTTCACACGTAATATACATACATATACGTATTTGAGTAACGTATAAAAATGGATTGATGTGACAACTTATACCATTATTTCAAAAGTACTCGAGTTTTACGGCGGATACAGTGTACAAGTTGCCCATTAGGGAGAAAATCGAGGTAACCGTTTTGAGATTTCAATAAAATATTATTAAAAATACTTGGTGGATATATTCACACGATAAAATAGTTGAGATTGAAGTATATCCACTGACAATTTAGAAAATCTGGTTACCTCATTTAGAGAAAGAGTTTCAGTCAGCGACTTCACGGCAAACGTTGGTCGCTGATGAATAAAGAATACAATTTTTGGCAAATTGTCAGCCATCAACGGATTTTATTTGTCTTTACCAGCAGCCGTTTGCTGCTGGACTAGATAGAGACTTTTAGCTCTATATTGCTTTTGTTTTGCTTTTTCCCAAAGCAACAGGGATCAACGGATTTTAGAAGTCTTTACCAGCAGCCGTTTGCTGCTGGACTAGATAGAGACTTTTAGCTCTCTATTGCTTTTGTTTTGCTTTTTCCCAAAGCAACAAGGATCAACGGATTTTAGAAGTCTTTACCAGCAGCCGTTTGCTGCTGGACTAGATAGAGACTTTTAGCTCTCTATTGCTTTTGTTTTGCTTTTTCCCAAAGCAACAGGGATCAACATGGTCATGAATGAAGTGGTACTTAATATCTATGTGTTTGGTCTTAGAATGCTGAATAGGATTGTGTGTGATAGCAATTGCACTTGTATTGTCACACATTATGGGAATCTTAGAGAATTCTAAGTCATAGTCAGCGAGTTGGTTTTTCATCCAGAGGACTTGTGCACAACAACTTGCTGCTGATACATATTCTGCTTCAGCAGTGGAGATGGACAATGTATGCTGTTTCTTACTAGACCAACTAGTCAGCTTCCCCCCCAACAGTTGACATCCACCACTGGTGCTTTTCCTATCTAACATGCAACCAGCATAGTCAGAGTCAGAATATGCAACTAAGTCAAAACTGGTGTCTTTGGGATACCAGAGACCAGTGTGGAGGTACCTTTTAGATACTTGAAGATTCGCTTGACAGCGAGAAGATGAGACTCCCTAGGAGAGGCTTGATATCTTGCACATAAGCAAGTAGCAAACATGATGTCAGGACGACTCGCTGTGAGATACATCAGCGAGCCAATCATTCCCCTATATTGAGTGGGATTCACATTCTTACCATCAGGATCAGCATGGAGATTATTAGGAGGAGACATAGGAGTGGCTTTAGTGGTCACATTGGACATGTCAAATTTAGCCAGCATGTCTCGAATGTACTTCTCTTGATTAATGAAAATCCTATTTGGGAGTTGTCGAATTTGTAGACCAAGAAAGAAAGTCAATTCACCCATCATGCTCATCTCAAAATGAGAAGACATCAGTGAGCTGAACTTAGTACAAAGTTTCTTGCTGGAGGACCCAAAGATGATGTCATCCACATATATCTGGACATAAAGAACATCAGCACCCTTTCTATAGATAAAGAGGGTGCTGTCAATGGACCCTCGCTGAAACTTGTTAGAGAGAAGAAATTCAGAAAGAGTGTCATACCAGGCTCTAGGAGCCTGTTTAAGGCCATATAGAGCCTTATAAAGACGATAGACATGGTGTGGCTTGGCTGGATCTTCAAAACCAGGTGGCTGCTTAACATAAACTTCCTCATCGAATTTTCCATTTAGGAAGGCACTCTTAACATCCATCTGATATACTGTGAAGTTTCTGTAAGCAGCATGTGCCAAGAATAAGCGAATTGCTTCTAATTGGGCCACTGGTGCAAAGGTTTCATCGTAATCAACACCTTCTTCCTTAAGGTATCCTTGTGCAACCAGCCTAGCCTTGTTACGAGTAACTACACCATCTTCGTCCATTTTATTCCTATAAACCCATTTTGTGCCAATGGGTTCTTTGTCAGCAGGTAGAGGGACAAGAAACCAGACATGTTGTCGTTTGAACTGGGTAAGTTCTTCTTGCATAGCCTCTACCCAAGAAGGATCAGCCATTGCTTCTCCTATATTCTTAGGGGTGATCATCGACAAGAAATTCACATAGAGACATGTGTTTCTAGTCGTTGATCGAGTAACAATCCCTTGGGAAGGATCACCAATCACTTGGTGAGCTGGATGACTCGAAGTCCATTTAAGTGCAGGAACACTTGATGAACCTATTTGAGTGTCAGCGGAAGACTGAGAGATGGGTCCAGCAGAGAGATTATTGTAAGAAAAGAAGTCAATGGTAAGAATGGGTTCAGGAGTAAGATCAGTAGAGCCATTCGACTGATTTGAGTTATCATTGATGTTGGAGTCATCAGCTGACTGCATATCATCAGCATTAGCTGATGCATCATGAAACTCTTCCTCAGTAGAGTCATCAGCATGCACGTCATCAGCCAGTGATCTAGGTTTGGCTGATGCTGCATGGATTGATCTTAAGATAGGCTCAACTGGCTCAATCGAGTAGATATGAGCAGCAACTTGCTCTGGTTCAGCATCAGCTGAACTATCCTGTTTGTCATGCTGATTATTATCAGGCAGCGAGCAAGATGCATCAACAAATGAGTCAGCTTCCTTAAAGTGAGGATCAGCGAGCTCATTGAAAATGACTTCAGATGAAGTAGTTTGAATGTCCTTAAGAGCGGATGAACTTTCATCAAAGGTTACATGGATTGATTCATCAACCTTTTGAAGGCGAGTATTGAATAATCTAAAAGCCTTGCTGATGGAGGAATAACCAAGGAAGTAGCCATCATCAGCTTTAGGATCAAATTTTCCTAGGTGATCCTTGTTATTTAAGATAAAGACAGGACATCCAAAGACATGGAAGTATTTAATTTGAGGTTTCTTACCTTTCAAAACCTCATAAGCTGTCTTGTCATGTCTTTTGACAATAAGACATCTGTTTTGAGTATGACAGGCAGTGCTGACAGCTTCTGCCCAGAATTTACTAGGCAAGGAAGACTCGCTGAGCATAGTACGTGCTGCCTCAATTAGAGTTCTGTTTCTCCTTTCAGCAACACCATTTTGCTCAGGAGTTCTGGTGGAAGAAAAGTTTTGTGAGATCCCTTGATCAGCACAAAAGGATTCAAGAGTGTGGTTTCTGAACTCAGTACCATGATCGCTTCTGAGTTCTTTAACCCTTATGCTGTTGAGGTTTTCCATTTTCTTGATGAAATTGATAATCTCTTCAGCAGCATCACTCTTAGAACGAAGAAAAATAGTCCAAGTATATCGTGAATATTCATCCACAATTACTAAAGTGTATCTGCTACCCTTTAGACTTTGGACATTTACAGGACCAAAAAGGTCCATGTGAAGAAGATGAAAGCAGCCAGTGATAGAATTGGCCTGCTTTGTTTTGAAAGTGGCTCTGTGGCTTTTACCTTTTTCACAAGCACCACAGAGTCTATCCTTTTCAAAAGAGAGATGAGGAAGGCCACGAACAAGGTTCTTTTTGGCTAGAGAGTTGATTGTTTTGAAATTCACATGCGACATGTGCTTGTGCCATAATCAATTGAGTTCAGCAGCTGACTTAGCAAAGAAACAAGTCTCACTATCAGTTTTGATAGGAGTGAAGTCCACCAGATATACATCTCGTTTTCTTGGAGCGACCAAGACGACTTCCTTGTTTACGTTGACAACAGTGCCTTGATGCTTATCAAGAATCACAAAGTTGACTTATGCTGATGAGATTATGTTTTAACCCATTAACATATGCAACCTTGGTGAACTTAATGAGACCATTAGAGAGATGACCATATCCTTCAGTTTGTCCAGTGGAGTTATCACCAAACACTACAGTAGGGCCAGCAGCCTCTACGTAGTTATCCAACAGGGTCTTAGTGCCAGTCATGTGTTTTGAACAGCCACTGTCCAAGTACCACACACCTTTTCCCAGCGAGCCCTGCATAGATATAACAGAAGGATTTAGACTGGTTCACTGTTAAACTCGCTGACAGCCATGTCAGCGGGATTAAAGATTTGAGCTTCAGAGGATTCCTCTCTACTGATAGTGTCATTAGTAGAGTGAGGAAGAGGAGCACTTGGGTCAGTATTCTCATCTCTTGGAGAGTTATCAACACGTTGATGAGCAGGAAGCATGTCACGAGTAACCTCATAGGTGAAGTATTGATCAGAAGAGGTGACAGTGTTTCCAGTATCTAGAACAGTCAAGTTGCTGACTTGATTGTTGTTCCCATACTCGACCAGAATGCTACTATGACCATTAGAAATGATCTCTTGAGACTGGGGAAAGGAGATTCGCTGAGCAACAATGAAGTCAGCAATATTTTCCTCAGTGAGAACAGTTGTATCTCCTTCACTATTTTCAGGTTCATTAGAAGGGGTATTCTCGCTGACCATAGTGGAGGAGGAGGAGGCAGCAGTTGAGAAAGGAGGATTTGGTTGAATGACAACTTCAGGAGCATCCCTCGAGTTATCTTCATCACAATCAGAAGCAACATGACCTCTGCTGCCACATATGTAGCAATTTTTACCAGAGGTGCTGCCCTTTTGATTTTGAAGGAAGAATTCCTTCAGTTGAGAAGAGAGATCATTAACTCGCTGAGAGAGCACATTAATTTTAGGGTCAGAGGAGGAAGATGCCCTTTTCTTTTACTTTGACTTTTGCTTATGCTTAAGTGTAAGCTGAGGCATCTTAGGAGCAGGACCCAAAATGGACTTTCCTTTTGGATACTCAGATTGAGAAGTAGAGGGATTTAGTAATCCCTTGACTACACTCCAAGCTTGTTTAACAGCAGGGTGAGAAGAAGAAGAAGAACCCTGCTGATGAGACTGATGCACTCTTTTAGGAGTGATCGGTCTAGATTGCTGATTAGGAGTAGCTGATCTCATTTGCCTATGAGGTAGGTACTGCCTGTTAGGAGTAGTAGCTCTCACTTGCTGATGAGGCAAGTGTCCTTTTTGAGGAGTGATAGGTCTTACTTGCTGATGGGGCAAGTATCCTTTCTGAGGAGTGATAGACCTATTTTGAGTATGAGGCATTCTTTCTTTTTGAGGAGTTTTATACCTCATATTGGAAGGAATAGACATGGATTGAGGTGCCTGCTGATGGACCTGTCTATCAGCAGGTCTGACCTGAGAAGGTCCTACGTGCTGATATCTAGCGTCACCGAACCTGACGCGTCTTTTCATAAGACGATCATGCTGATCAGATTTACTGTCAGCATGTGCAAGTGCTTGATGAGAGGTTGAGAAAGAAGGGGTTTGAGAAGCAACTTGTTGTGATTGCTGACTGACAGAGTTAGCACGCTGAGGCGTGCTGTAGTCATAAGGTACAGCAACTGTGCTTCTCTTAAAAGGTTCAGCAGCTTTAAGAGTAAGTTGCTGAGGAGCGACTGGTTTAAAACCATCACTGCCAATATCTCCTTCAAAAGATTCCCCAGAAGAGTATTGAACTCTTCCTTCATTAGGCATCATGCCAATAATGGGAAGATGAGGATAAGGATTGCTAGTGCTTGCTGAGGAGCTAGCACCATTTTCCTCAGCATGGGTAGATGGGTCGCTGGTGGAGGTAAAGGTAGAACCAGCTTCCATTTCATTATGGTAATCATTAAGACCCCTAACGAAATACCATTTCTTCATTTCTTCAGGAGAAATGACAGCAGAAGGAGGAATGGAGATTTCAGGTTTCACATCATCATTGAACAAGTCAGGGAGAGTGGCAGCGGCCTCAAAGTTACCGCCAATGACTGCCTGAACTTGGGCAGAGACTTGGTCATTTAGACACTTATGATGAAACCTGGAAGCTTTTGACCAGGAGGTCACAATCTTTTTAAGGTTGGCAACTTCAAGCTTGAGTTTTTCATTCTCAAGCTGAACTTTTTGTGCCAGCAACTCATGAGATTGGAGTTCAACATGAACATTCCTCAGCTCATTGAGTCTTTTAGATTTGTCACTTAACTCTAAGGAGACAGAGTCAAGTTTAGATTGGATATCAGCTCGTATAGATTCAACGAACTGGATATCACACAGAAGAGATTCGAAGATTTTAGGTTTATCTTCATCGGAGGCAGAAGAGTGAGCACATACCTTTTTAATGGTGACATTTACCCACTGACTGGAAGAGACTTGGTCTTTTGTCAGTGCATCACCATCAGCGAGTGCCATAAGACACATGGCATCAACATACTCTTCACTGTCTGAATCATCTGATTCAGCCCAGTCATGTTCTTCAGCGACCAACCCTTTTGCTGGTGTTTTTGCCTCCTCCATCTCAGCAACCTTTGCTTTAAGCTGATAGTATTTGTTCCTGTACTCATCAGCAGGTTTAGATGGATTAGATTTAGGAGCAGCAGGAGTTGGAAGAGCAACTCTGCACTCCTTTTGGTAGTGTCCCTTCCTACCACATCTCCAGCACTCCTCTTGAGATTTGTCAACAGGAGGCTTATATGGAGCACCCGACTTACGGTTGTTCCATTTTCGTGAGTACCTCTTGCTAGCGACCAGGGCAAAGTCTCAATCCTTGAGTCGCTCTGTGGTCCTAAGGATTTGTCTCAATCCTTGCCACTTGATAGGAAGACTATCAATGAATTTGTGGCACACCTCAAAGTTGTCATGGGTGATACCAACATTGGTCATGTCATTTAGCAACCCTTTAAATCGGGTATAGGTGCCATTGAGACCTTCATTTGGAAGAGAAAAGAATTTTTCATATGCTCTTTTAAGGTCTATCTTTTTAGTGGTAATGGTAGCAGCAGAGCCCTCATACATGCTACATAACCTATCCCAGACTTCTTTAGAAGTGGAATATTTGATGATGAGCTTCATGATGTCAGTAGGAAGGGTAGAGACAATCATGTTTTTGAGCCTGGAATCAAGATTTACCAGTCTACGCTCATCATCGGTCCATTGTACCTCTGGTTTGACTATGTCAATCACAATCTCAGGAGCATCAGCAGTTGCTCCTGGTGTTCTTTGTACCAGAGTAGGTACGTATGAACCTTTGGTCAGTATGGTTATAAGGTAGGGTTCTACACCAACTATGTGAAGAAGCATTCTTTCCTTCCAAGATCCAAAGTCTTCAGGCTCGAATCTTGGAGGAACAGACACGTAACCAAAGTCACGTGTGTTCACAAGAGTTGGTACATCAGACATGTTCTTGTATTTTAAGAAAGAAATAAGAATTTAGATAAGAAAAGAACAAAATTTAGAAAGAAATAAGTATGCAAACAGATCTTTGTTTCAATAATTTAGAAACAGTGGCTCTGATACCACTTGACAGTCCACGATTTGCACACTTATATGAGATTAATTAAGACAAGAAAGTAAATGCAGAAAGTAAAGAACAAGAACAAGAATAAAGTTCAAGTACAAGAAACTATGCAAGTCTAATCATATGTATCATTGATTAAACAGTGAATACATGGTCAATATTACAACTTGTCTTACAAGAAAAATACAAGAACAATATAATTGTTTAGTTTTAGACAAACTAGAAAACTAAAACAATTACAAGAAATAATAAGTGACACACACTTGTGGTGACAAACACAAAGTGTAAATGATGCGGCTGTGTTGCTTTATATAGGGGAGGAATTAGGGCAACACAGCCTTACAATGATAGTGATAGAATGGTGGTTGTTGACTTCTCATTGGCTCGAAGTACTTGGATCCCGGAGCCTTTGTCTTCTTTACCAAAACGGGTATGAAAGAGAAAACCCTTGTTTTGGTCCCAACTGTACCTTTACCATATAAGGTAATATCCAGTTTGATGAACCACCATGTGACTCCTTGTCTTCTTTTGATTCGAAATCTTCCCGCCTTGACACACAACTTGGAAAGTGAACCACCCGCTGACAAGAGTTACTGACTCGCTGAAGACTTGCTGACGACACACGTCAGCGACCAAGTCTGGTCAGCGAATCCTTGACTCAATAAGAACTCACATTTGAAAGTGTGAATAAAGTTAAAGAATCAAAATCTTTTCACAATTATATATGTAGAAACAAAAAGTTCACATTTTCAATTATGTAAAAATATCACTACAACAAATATGTCATTTCCTCACACTTGTTTTTCTATACCTTTAAAAAGTGTGAAAAATTTTGTTAATTTATTCACATTTAAAAGGGTGTAGAAATAATTTACATTTCAAAGTGTGAAGAAATTTAAAAAATCACAATATTTACATACTTATAAATGTGGAAAATAAAGTTCACACTTTCAAGTGTGTAAAAATATATCAATTGTTCACACTTAAGAGTGTGAAAGTTAATTTGTAACACTTATTTTCTTCACACATGGAGGGTGTGAAAAAATCATGTGTTACAAATTGACTTTCACACTTTTAAGTGTGAAAATATTTGACAACTGTTCACACTTTTAAGTGTTAACATTTTGTTTACACACTTTTAAGTGTGAAAAAATTATAACACTTTTAAATGTAAATTTTTTCTACACATTTTTATATGTGATTAAATTCATAAAATTTTTCACATTTTTTATAACAAAGTGTGAACAAATAAACTTTTTTTTGTAGTGTCTATAATTGTTCACACTTAAAAGTGTGGAAATAATTTGTGACATCAAATTTCCTCACACAATAGGAAGTGCGAGGAATTTGAGTGTGACAAATTAGCTCTCACACTTTTAAGTGTGAAAATGTTTGACATTTTTTCACACTTTTAAGTGTGAACATTTTGTTTATACATTTATACTTGTGAAAAAAGTATGACTTTTTTAATTTTTTCACAATTCTAAGTGTGAATTTTTTTTATACAATTTAAAATGTGAACAAATTAACATATTTTTTCACACTTTTTAGAAATGCGAGGAAATAAATGTGAGCAATTGACATTTTTGTTGTAGTGAATCTTCGACATATTGACCTGCCCGACTGAATTTTTGATCGACTGGACCAAATAACAAACTAATTTGCGGGTAAACAAGAATCATTAATTAATTAAGTTTGACTATGATGTCCTCCTTAGTTGATATTGCATGTAATCCTCTAGCATTCCATCTATGTTTATTTTTCGTTACAAGTTATTGTTCTCTACAACCATGTTGAGGTTATCTGCAGAGGACAAGTATTTTGACTCAACTTACCCATGGTCGTTTTTGAACGACCACCCACAAGATGTTATCTAGTGAGATTCAAACCTCACACCACTTGTGAGTACATGTACCTAACCACTAGGCCACTTTGGTGGAAGTGTTGATCGTTCATTAATTGTATGCACAATTCTTTAACTGTTATTCAATCACGTATACATGCTCATAAGAATACATGCCATGCATTACACCTTGAGTTCTTCCCCGAGAAGCTAGTAACAGATCTTTTTAAAACAACATTCAATTAATAATAGGTAAAGTCCATGAAAAAAACTTCATATTCGCGTTTTAAAGATAGCAAGTACATCAAAAGATTAAGAACAAAGATAATCATTGATGTAACACAAATCATACAACTATAAAATATCAAAAATTCATTAGCTCTACACCTAAATTCACATATCATATTAGATATATTCTAAATTCTAGAGATTAATTCTAGTCGTCCTCAACATAACAATGTGTTCTTTCAAATTTCACCGACGACGAAATCTTACACAACAATTGAACCTTCAACCCACATGTCACTTTATAATTATAACCGAAGTTAAACACTTTAAACACCAAATGCTTAAACTTAATCCTAAATTTCAACATCAAATCATACTTCACTTTCTGATCCTTATCAAAATCAACCACTTTTTGGCCTTCAAACACAAAACCCACGTCATTATTTTCCTTCTTATGGGCCAAATAAAAACCCCCAATTTTTTTCGTCCCAAAATCTTGGCCATTAAACATAACATTGGCATTAACATAGTCAAAGTAAAACCCTACTTTACGATTTGGGTTTCGAAACTTCATGTTAAAGGTAAGGTTGTAAAACAGAGCTTGATCGTGATATAAAAGATTCATGCTCTTGTTCGTCGGTGAGAATGTAAGGTGTGTACAGGGCGACGTCATCTACTTGGATTTTGGGGTTGCTTGGCATTGAGGCGAGAGCTCCTATTAGATATAACATTACTCCTAAGAATGTGACTAACATCATTATACAGTAGCAGGCGCTACAGATTTCCACTGGCCTCATCGGAACGTATGGAATTGTGAATAGTTAATTTTTTGGGGTTTTGGAGGAGGGTTTTAAGTTTTAAGACACGGCGTGTATCTATATATATACACGTATAGATGATGGGAAATGATAAATCCTCCTAAAGATTAGCATAAAAATCCTCCTAAAACTTTAAGAAGGTGACATGTGTTATCCACTAATTCTCTTTCCTAATCTTGCCCCCTGATTTTTACCCATATCATCATCCATAGGATTTTTAGGCTATTTTGTTAAGAGGATTAATCATTTCCCATGGATGATACATGCATGTAATAATGTCCATAAATATGATATACCATCTACGATATGTCGCTAAATTTATGTAATTTTTGTGCATGCATTATTTAGCTAGATTAAACCTCTTAAATATTAAATCTAAGTTTTTGATAAATTTGTTACACCATATTTACCATCTTTAACAAATTAATAATTAAAGGTACTATATATATCTGTGACAACTCGTAATTTATTAACAACGGGTTAGTCCTAATCTCGATCATTATTATAATTTCGTCTAATATAGAGATTATGACGTGGAAATTGTTAGTTAATTGAACATTCGTTATAGTTCAATTAGGCGTATCCTTGTGACGTAGACTATTAGCTATTTAGACGAATGCCGAGTCTTAAAATAACGTTAAATTAAGATTTAAATATTATAATTGAACACAGTAAATAGACTGTCTAAACTAAATATTTCTAAAAGTTTAGTTATTTATTTTTATTTACTTGTCTTAACTAAAATGAGACGAGGGAAAATACCTTTACTTTACATTTTAACCTTTTGGTCATACGGTATTTAATCGTAAGCATTTTACCGAATTAAGGGTACAAAAATATCACAAAAAGAAGCCACATGGGCTTAATTATGTTTGAAAGGCAGAGAGGGAAACACCAAACACCCCCATCATCCTTTTCTTTCCTTACCTGTCGACACCCACACTCCCACACATAACACCTTCAAGTTTTAGCTCTCGAATCAAATACCTGGAAGAGAAAAATCAAAGGGGATTCAAAGGGGTAATCATATTTCAACAATAATTTAGGGTTTTGGCATCATCATCATCTTAATCATCACCATCTTCATCTTTACCTCAAGAACATTAAATTTTGGTAAGTAAACATTTTTCTCAAACTTTTGATTCGATTTAAATTCATTTAAAGGTTTGTTTTAGTTTTGTAAACGGAATTAGAGGCTTTAAATTTGTTATGTAAATTAGGGTTCTTGGAAATTTAATTAGGTTTTGACTTAGAATTAGGTTTTTGAGGTCAAAATGGTTGAAAGTGCAAATGGTTAGCGAAATGGTATGTTTCCAGGTCTATTGAACATGTTTAAACTTGTTATAATGAAAGGAATTGAGTTGAAAAAACGATTTGGGTTTTCCTGCATTTTTGCACCTGCTGGTGCTGGCTGCAGAATGAGGCCACTGCGGCGCAGTGGCATGGGCTTAGCCCCACTGCGGCGCAGTGGCTAGGGCGGTTTGTGCATGGCTCACTGCGGCGCAGTGCTATTGTACTGGTCCCTGGTTCGACTTAGCCCACTGCGGCGCAGTGAGCAAGGTTCTGGCTCACTGCGGCGCAGTGGATACCCACTGTAAAGATTTTTGCGCATCAATTTTTAAAACATTAATAACTTTTAGTCCGAAAGTCCGAATATGTTTATTTACTTTTGATTGGTAAAATGAAAGTTTGAAACACATTCTCGGTTATGGCATTCTGACTGTCTTGGTTAAATTGTCGGATGTTGTATTCTGACTGTCTTGGTTAAATTGTCGGATGTTGTATTCTGACTGTCTTGGTTAAATTGTCGGATGTTGTATTCTGACTGTCTTGGTTAAATTGTCGGATGTTGTATTCTGACTGTCTTGGTTAAATTGTCGGATGTTGTATTCTGACTGTCTTGGTTAAATTGTCGGATGTTGTATTCTGACTGTCTTGGTTAAATTGTCGGATGTTGTATTCTGACTGTCTTGGTTAAATTGTCGGATGTTGTATTCTGACTGTCTTGGTTAAATTGTCGGATGTTGTATTCTGACTGTCTTGGTTAAATTGTCGGATGTTGTATTCTGACTGTCTTGGTTAAATTGTCGGATGTTGTATTCTGACTGTCTTGGTTAAATTGTCGGATGTTGTATTCTGACTGTCTTGGTTAAATTGTCGGATGTTGTATTCTGACTGTCTTGGTTAAATTGTCGGATGTTGTATTCTGACTGTCTTGGTTAAATTGTCGGATGTTGTATTCTGACTGTCTTGGTTAAATTGTCGGATGTTGTATTCTGACTGTCTTGGTTAAATTGTCGGATGTTGTATTCTGACTGTCTTGGTTAAATTGTCGGATGTTGTATTCTGACTGTCTTGGTTAAATTGTCGGATGTTGTATTCTGACTGTCTTGGTTAAATTGTCGGATGTTGTATTCTGACTGTCTTGGTTAAATTGTCGGATGTTGTATTCTGACTGTCTTGGTTAAATTGTCGGATGTTGTATTCTGACTGTCTTGGTTAAATTGTCGGATGTTGTATTCTGACTGTCTTGGTTAAATTGTCGGATGTTGTATTCTGACTGTCTTGGTTAAATTGTCGGATGTTGTATTCTGACTGTCTTGGTTAAATTGTCGGATGTTGTATTCTGACTGTCTTGGTTAAATTGTCGGATGTTGTATTCTGACTGTCTTGGTTAAATTGTCGGATGTTGTATTCTGACTGTCTTGGTTAAATTGTCGGATGTTGTATTCTGACTGTCTTGGTTAAATTGTCGGATGTTGTATTCTGACTGTCTTGGTTAAATTGTCGGATGTTGTATTCTGACTGTCTTGGTTAAATTGTCGGATGTTGTATTCTGACTGTCTTGGTTAAATTGTCGGATGTTGTATTCTGACTGTCTTGGTTAAATTGTCGGATGTTGTATTCTGACTGTCTTGGTTAAATTGTCGGATGTTGTATTCTGACTGTCTTGGTTAAATTGTCGGATGTTGTATTCTGACTGTCTTGGTTAAATTGTCGGATGTTGTATTCTGACTGTCTTGGTTAAATTGTCGGATGTTGTATTCTGACTGTCTTGGTTAAATTGTCGGATGTTGTATTCTGACTGTCTTGGTTAAATTGTCGGATGTTGTATTCTGACTGTCTTGGTTAAATTGTCGGATGTTGTATTCTGACTGTCTTGGTTAAATTGTCGGATGTTGTATTCTGACTGTCTTGGTTAAATTGTCGGATGTTGTATTCTGACTGTCTTGGTTAAATTGTCGGATGTTGTATTCTGACTGTCTTGGTTAAATTGTCGGATGTTGTATTCTGACTGTCTTGGTTAAATTGTCGGATGTTGTATTCTGACTGTCTTGGTTAAATTGTCGGATGTTGTATTCTGACTGTCTTGGTTAAATTGTCGGATGTTGTATTCTGACTGTCTTGGTTAAATTGTCGGATGTTGTATTCTGACTGTCTTGGTTAAATTGTCGGATGTTGTATTCTGACTGTCTTGGTTAAATTGTCGGATGTTGTATTCTGACTGTCTTGGTTAAATTGTCGGATGTTGTATTCTGACTGTCTTGGTTAAATTGTCGGATGTTGTATTCTGACTGTCTTGGTTAAATTGTCGGATGTTGTATTCTGACTGTCTTGGTTAAATTGTCGGATGTTGTATTCTGACTGTCTTGGTTAAATTGTCGGATGTTGTATTCTGACTGTCTTGGTTAAATTGTCGGATGTTGTATTCTGACTGTCTTGGTTAAATTGTCGGATGTTGTATTCTGACTGTCTTGGTTAAATTGTCGGATGTTGTATTCTGACTGTCTTGGTTAAATTGTCGGATGTTGTATTCTGACTGTCTTGGTTAAATTGTCGGATGTTGTATTCTGACTGTCTTGGTTAAATTGTCGGATGTTGTATTCTGACTGTCTTGGTTAAATTGTCGGATGTTGTATTCTGACTGTCTTGGTTAAATTGTCGGATGTTGTATTCTGACTGTCTTGGTTAAATTGTCGGATGTTGTATTCTGACTGTCTTGGTTAAATTGTCGGATGTTGTATTCTGACTGTCTTGGTTAAATTGTCGGATGTTGTATTCTGACTGTCTTGGTTAAATTGTCGGATGTTGTATTCTGACTGTCTTGGTTAAATTGTCGGATGTTGTATTCTGACTGTCTTGGTTAAATTGTCGGATGTTGTATTCTGACTGTCTTGGTTAAATTGTCGGATGTTGTATTCTGACTGTCTTGGTTAAATTGTCGGATGTTGTATTCTGACTGTCTTGGTTAAATTGTCGGATGTTGTATTCTGACTGTCTTGGTTAAATTGTCGATGTTGTATTCTGACTGTCTTGGTTAAATTGTCGGATGTTGTATTCTGACTGTCTTGGTTAAATTGTCGGATGTTGTATTCTGACTGTCTTGGCTAAGGTCCGCACCCATTTAGAACGGAAACCTGTGCGAGGCATATTGACTGATACTGTCGGATGTTGTATTCTGACTGTCATATGCTGTCAGATGTGGTATTCTGACTATCTTGAAATAAAAGTATTGTTAGATGTAGTATTCTAACTGTCTGGTCATTTATAACTACTGGTCATTGTGTTGTATCAATGACGACTAAACATTTGGTCAAACACACTGTAAGCTCACCAACTATTTCGATAGTTGATCCTCTCAAATTTCATGCTTTTCAGGGAACCAACAGTAAGTTTTGGAAGCGTATATGGCATTTTAGAAGCCATCTTTTGAACTTGGACGTACAATTAGCGTCAGACTTCTGAGGACTATCGTATTATTAGTCCTAATTGTACTAGACTGTCCAAATGTTATGTTTGTATTTTGTGGGCCTATTTCCATTTGAGGATAGTTTGTATCCGTGTTTTGGGTCCCACATTCGAACGATTATACTTGTAATAACTTGTATTTGGATTAATGGATGTAATCTCTATTTACCTTCTGATTAGTACGCAATTACTTGTTAACCCTGTATTTCCGCTACAACGGGGTGTGACAAAAATTGGTATCAGAGACAAGGTTATAGTTAATACCGAGTTTTTCCGCTGGAAAAACTCAATCTATAGCCATTTCGTTTCAAAAGGGAATCTAAGTCTATTTAGGTTTAGGATACTTATTTCAGGAGTTATATTATTTGTCTATAATTAGACCTAACTTGATCAACTACGTCCCGATTATGTAAAATAGTATAAGGCTCGAAATAAATATCTTAGATTTTGTATATACGTTATAGTTTGAGCTATATTCACAACATACTGTAGATGTGGTGGGAAGGCTGCGGGTGACCCTATATATAAACATTGAAGGTATGTTAGGAATAGAAACTCAAATCGTATGTGTATGCATATGGTTTATATACGTGATAGTTTGGATTATATTAACAGCATATTTAAAATGTGGTGGGAAGGCTGCGGGTGACCCTATATATAAGCATTTCAAATATGTTGGTAATAGAAACCCAAACCAAATGTGTGTAATCTAGACGAAGATTTCTTTAAAAACTCAAATTTGCGTACTGTATCATCCATTTGAGACGTACTGCCTTATCCATTTGACTTATATGGATTCTTTGACTATCTTTTCAGACTAGTCATGTCGGATGGAGTTAGCTCGAATGCTGTTGTACCTTGTACACCTCCAGTTCCTATCATAGCAAACTCCATTCCTTGTGTTCCTGACTCTTATGAAGAGGAACCAATGGAGGAATCGGGCAATGAATCACGCCCTATCAATCTTGTGTCATCTTCCAGTGAATCTGGAGGCGAACATGTGTCTATCCATGTTCAATCATCTGTAACACCGGTATCTCCATATCAGAGGAGGACTACCGAGGGAGCTCATTTGCCTTATGCTCCTAGAGACCCTTATGCTCCTGGTCCTTCTGCATCAGTTCAGGGCAACTGTGGACTTGGACTTTCATTCTTTCAGGGAGATCCGTATGCTGCAGGTCCCTCCAGAGTGCCTGTCTACAATCCAAGCACTGTTATGCCAGTTGCATCTGCAGCTGATAGGTCGGAATATTATCGCCGACAATTGTCGAGGATGAACAATTCCCTCATCTGCACCAGAGAGAAAATAGAGAATCAAGCTCAGGCGTTGACTGGAGCTTATCAACAGGCGGCTGAGGCTATGTCTGTTGCGAGAGAGGGGAAGGAAACTATTGGGAGGTTGATCTGGATACTGTCTGTTGTGGTGGTTTTGGTGGTGGCTTTGCTGGTCGTTGTTATTTGCAAGATGTAATTTTGTAATAAGTCTTTCTATATTGTAAGCCTTAGAACATTTGACAACTCATACTTCTGTATTTGAGTTGTAATCTTTTTGGTGGATGTATTTCCCACGTATTTCGGATAGTATTGTTCTGACTGTGTAATGTATCATCGTGGATGTTGTTCCCACATGATTTGGGTTGTGGATGTAGTTTTCCCACAAGATTTTTGGAAATGTACAAGTCAGACTATGTAAAAAGTTTTAAGTATAAATGAAATTTGGTCGTTCTATGGCTTACCTACTTGTTCAGGCTACATTACTTGCTCATTTCAATTCTAGAAATGTAGTGAACTATATTTCTTGTCTTGTTTAGTTAATGAGTTCAAGTAAGTCGAGAATTTGCGACATGTGTTTAATGCCCTCTTGTATCTTGAAAAGCTACATTCTTGTTATTCTTATGAGAAAACCTCTAAATTACATTTTGTTCATATCAAGGATAGATGGCTCCCAAGACGAAAAGCAAAGTCCAGAAAAAGGCTCCAGTCAAGAAAACTGCACCAAAGAGAGTTACTCGATCCACGCCTTTGAATAATGAAGCTGAACAGGAAGAACCTGTGATTCAGCAAGTACCGGAAGCTGCTACTGTCCAGGTGAACACTGGTCCTGGACCTACCCCAAATACTGGCGGGGATAATAATATGGCAGCATTTGTGACACAGCAACTGTTGGCCGCCATGCCTACTTTAGTTGCTCAGATCACGGCAAGCATGAACGCCAATAATAATCATCATACTGATAATAGTAACAACGTTGAACCTACTGCTAAACAAGTTGTTCCTCGAGCTCAACTTCGAGTGGGTGACTACAAGACCTTTACCTATTGTAAACCAAAAGAATTTCATGGTACCGAGGGTCCGGTAGGTCTAATCAACTGGCTAGAAAGCATAGAGGCGGTGCTTCATATTAGTCGTTGTGCCGAAGTGCACAAAGTGGAATATGCTTCCACTCAACTTCAAAAGCACGCTCTATCATGGTGGAACGAGCAGGTTAGGACCCGAGGTCGAGACCAAGCTAATAGAATACCTTGGTTTGATTTTAAAAGTATGTTGATGGAAAAATACTGTCCTAGGGAGGAAGTACAGAAAATGGAAGGCGAGTTTTGGAATCATAATATGGTCGGGCTAGACAACGAGAAATACACTACTCGTTTTCATGAGCTGACAAGACTTGTCCCTCGTATGGTGGATACGGAGGAGAAGTTAGTTGAAAGATACTGTTATGGCTTGTCACCTGACATCCGAAGGTTGGTAGCCGCTTTTAATCCTTTGACTCTTCAAGCGGCAGTTAGTGCGACCAATCGGATGGTGATAGATTTAAAAAGAACCGCTGGTTCTTCTGTTGGAACTGAGGTGGTCAAACGAAGAAATGATCAAGCCTCTGGTAGTGGTTTTGGAAATGGTGGGAACAGCAAGAGGTTTAAAGCTGCCAGAAACTTTGCAGTAGTCCCACAAGATATCAAGAGATACCCCGGCGCAAACACAAGATGCAATAAGTGTGGTCTCCATCACTTGGGAAATTGTCCTACTTGCCACCGTTGTAAAAGAACGGGACATCAGGCAAAGTTCTGTAGGGAAAGGATACCAAATCAGTGCTACGAGTGTGGAAGCGAGAATCATATGTGACCCGCGTGTCCACGACTTAATCAAGCCCCGAACAATAATGCTATAGTTCCAGTGAGGAACAATGCGGGAAACAATCAAGCTAGGAATCAACGAGGACAAGGCAGAGGTCGAGTTTTTGCTTTGGATGCTGCTGATGCACGACGAGATCCCAACGTTGTGATAGGTACATTCATACTCAATAATCATTATGTTTTGTATTATTCGACTCTGGTGCTGATAAAAGTTTCATATCCTTAGAATTTAAGTCTCGATTTGGTATAGTAGCTATCCCTATGAAAGACACTTATATTGTCGAATATGCAAACGGTCAAAAGTATATTGCTAGAGATCATTTAGTAGATTGCAGTTTGGTATTAGCAGGTAAGACTTTTAAAATTGACCTAATCCCCATAGAACTAAGCAGTTTTGATGTGATTGTTGGTATGGACTGGTTATCTAAGGTTAGAGCTAATATAAGTTGTCATGAGAAGATTGTTAGAATACCTCTGCAGAATAACGAAACCCTAGAAGTACAAGGAGACAAGGCAGGAAAGAAATTAATCTTAGTATCGGCGATAAAGGCAAATAAATATTTACAAAAAGAACACCCTGCCTTCTTAGCATTTGTAGTAGAAAGGAAACCAGAGGTTAAAGAAATGCAAGACATTCCAGTAGTTAGAGATTTTCCAGAGGTGTTTCCTGAAGATTTGATGGGACTTCCACCTCACAGGCCAGTTGAGTTTGGAATAGATTTGGTCCCTGGAGCTGCACCCGTGGCCAAGGCACCCTATCGTCTTGCGCCATCAGAAATGCAAGAATTGTCCGAACAACTTCAAGAGTTGTTAGCTAAAGGACTAATTCGTCCAAGTTCATCACCTTGGGGAGCTCCAATCCTATTTGTGAAGAAGAAAGACGGCTCTATGCGTATGTGTATTGATTACAGAGAACTGAACAAGTTGACTGTCAAGAACAGGTACCCTTTACCTCGTATTGACGACTTGTTTGACCAATTGGAAGGTGCATCACATTTTTCCAAGATCGATCTCAGATCTGGGTATCATCAACTCAGAGTCAGGGAGACGGACATTCCTAAAACAGCCTTCAGAACTCGTTACGGACATTATGAGTTTTTGGTTATGCCGTTTGGCTTAACCAATGCACCTGCTGTGTTTATGGACTTAATGAATCGAGTATGTCGACCGTATCTTGACAAGTTTGTCATTGTATTCATTGACGACATACTGATATACTCAAGGAATAAAGACGAACATGAAGGTCATCTGAGAACCATTCTGCAACTGCTCAAGGATCAGAAGTTGTACGCGAAATTCTCAAAATGTGAATTCTGGATTAGGGAAGTACACTTCTTGGGTCATGTAGTGAACAGGGATGGGATCCACGTAGATCCATCTAAGATTGAAGCAATAAAGAAGTGGGAAGCCCCTAAGACTCCGACAGAAATCCGCCAGTTTCTTGGATTGGCTGGATATTATAGGAGATTTATTGAGAACTTCTCAAAGGTTGCTCAACCGTTGACGTTGTTAACTCAAAAGACCAAGGAATTTATTTGGCAGGATGCCCAGGAAGAAGCATTTCAAACGTTGAAAGACAAGCTATGTAATGCTCCTATTTTAGCGTTACCGAATGGAATTGAAAACTTCGTGGTATACTGTGACGCATCACATCAGGGAATGGGATGTGTACTTATGCAGGAGGGTAAGGTCATTGCTTACGCTTCCAGACAACTAAAAACCCACGAAAAGAATTACACAACCCACGATCTTGAACTCGGAGCGGTTGTTTTCGCCTTAAAGATTTGGAGGCACTATTTGTACGGTACAAAGTGTACGGTATTCACAGATCACAAAAGTCTTCAGCATATCTTCGATCAGAAAATGCTGAATATGAGACAAAGGAGATGGGTAGAATTACTCAGTGACTATGATTGTGAACTCAAATATCATCCCGGTAAAGCAAATGTTGTTGCTGACGCGCTAAGTAGAAAAGATAGAATTTCACTATCTGTGATAACAAGAGCAAGTTCTTACCTTGGCTCATCATTAAGGGATAGAGTTTTAGATGATCAGAATGAGGCCTTACAACCAGGGCGTATCGAGAAGGAAGCATTGTGGAATGCCGAACGGTTATTTGAATTGGATGGCGGTGGGATCAGACATGTCAAGGGCAGAGTGTGGATTCCCAAGTATAATGGACTTAGAGAACTCTTAATGAACGAGAGTCATCGATCTAAGTACTCAATCCATCCTGGTGCTGACAAAATGTACCATGGGTTAAAGGATTTTTATTGGTGGCCTGGTATGAAAAGAGATATCGCCACGTATGTTTCAAAGTGTTTAAATTGTTCAATGGTTAAGGCAGAGCACCAAAAGCCTTCTGGGCTGCTCCAACAACCCCAAATTCCTGACTGGAAATGGGAACAGATTACTATGGACTTCATTACGAAGTTACCTCGAACCCTGAAAGGATACGATACTATTTGGGTCATTGTCGATCGATTGACGAAGTCTGCTCATTTCATTCCAATTCGGGAGAACTGGAAGATAAGGAAATTGTCTCAAATATACATTGAAAGGATTGTATCTCTTCATGGCGTTCCTTTGTCTATTATCTCTGACCGTGATGGTCGTTTCACTTCACAATCATGGAGATATTTTCAAGACGCCCTAGGCACTCAATTGCACCTAAGTACGGCTTACCATCCACAGACGGACGGACAAAGTGAACGTACCATCCAGACTTTAGAGGACATGCTTCGGGCATGTGTCATTGACTTCAAAGGTAGTTGGGATACCTTTTTGCCGTTAGCTGAATTTTCATATAACAACAGCTATCACACTAGCATCAAATGCGCGCCTTACGAGGCTTTATATGGACGAAAGTGTAGATCTCCTGTCTGTTGGCTTGATGCTGGAGAAACGTCGTTTATTTAAATATGGACTAGTTCAGAAGACTACTGATCAAATTGTCGAAATTAGGGCACGGCTGAAGGCGGCTCAAGATCGCCAAAAGAGTTATGCTGACCGTAGACGGAAACCACTTGAGTTTCAAGTGGGAGACAAAGTCATGTTGAAAGTGTCACCTTGGAAAGGCACTGCACGTTTTGGCGTACGAGGGAAACTTAGTCCTCGTTATATCGGACCATTCGAAATTGTTCAAAGAATTGGTTCCGTGGCTTACAAGCTCGATTTACCTAAGGAGCTAGAACACGTTCATCACACATTTCACATTTCGAATCTTAAGAAATGTCTGACTGATGAGACTTTAGTCGTACCTGTCGAAGAGCTGCAAGTGACTGACTCTCTTCAATTCATTGAAGAACCTGTTGAAATTTTAGACCAACAGCTCAAACAACTTAGACGTAGTCGTATCAAATTGGTCAAAGTTCGTTGGAACTCAAAACATGGTCCCGACTCGACTTGGGAACGTGAAGACTATATGAGGGATAACTATCCTCATCTTTTTACTGAGCAAGACTTGATTTCGGGACGAAATCCTTAGAAGTCGGGGATGCTGTGACAACTCGTAATTTATTAACAACGGGTTAGTCCTAATCTCGATCATTATTATAATTTCGTCTAATATAGAGATTATGACGTGGAAATTGTTAGTTAATTGAACATTCGTTATAGTTCAATTAGGCGTATCCTTGTGACGTAGACTATTAGCTATTTAGACGAATGCCGAGTCTTAAAATAACGTTAAATTAAGATTTAAATATTATAATTGAACACAGTAAATAGACTGTCTAAACTAAATATTTCTAAAAGTTTAGTTATTTATTTTTATTTACTTGTCTTAACTAAAATGAGACGAGGGAAAATACCTTTACTTTACATTTTAACCTTTTGGTCATACGGTATTTAATCGTAAGCATTTTACCGAATTAAGGGTACAAAAATATCACAAAAAGAAGCCACATGGGCTTAATTATGTTTGAAAGGCAGAGAGGGAAACACCAAACACCCCCATCATCCTTTTCTTTCCTTACCTGTCGACACCCACACTCCCACACATAACACCTTCAAGTTTTAGCTCTCGAATCAAATACCTGGAAGAGAAAAATCAAAGGGGATTCAAAGGGGTAATCATATTTCAACAATAATTTAGGGTTTTGGCATCATCATCATCTTAATCATCACCATCTTCATCTTTACCTCAAGAACATTAAATTTTGGTAAGTAAACATTTTTCTCAAACTTTTGATTCGATTTAAATTCATTTAAAGGTTTGTTTTAGTTTTGTAAACGGAATTAGAGGCTTTAAATTTGTTATGTAAATTAGGGTTCTTGGAAATTTAATTAGGTTTTGACTTAGAATTAGGTTTTTGAGGTCAAAATGGTTGAAAGTGCAAATGGTTAGCGAAATGGTATGTTTCCAGGTCTATTGAACATGTTTAAACTTGTTATAATGAAAGGAATTGAGTTGAAAAAACGATTTGGGTTTTCCTGCATTTTTGCACCTGCTGGTGCTGGCTGCAGAATGAGGCCACTGCGGCGCAGTGGCATGGGCTTAGCCCCACTGCGGCGCAGTGGCTAGGGCTGGTTTTTGTGCATGGTTAGCTCACTGCGGCGCAGTGAGCTTGGCAATGGCTCACTGCGGCGCAGTGCTATTGTACTGGTCCCTGGTTCGACTTAGCCCACTGCGGCGCAGTGAGCAAGGTTCCACTGCGGCGCAGTGAGCAAGGTTCTGGCTCACTGCGGCGCAGTGGATACCCACTGTAAAGATTTTTGCGCATCAATTTTTAAAACATTAATAACTTTTAGTCCGAAAGTCCGAATATGTTTATTTACTTTTGATTGGTAAAATGAAAGTTTGAAACACATTCTCGGTTATGGCATTCTAGGGTCTATAGCTAAGTAGTTGTGCGTAGGATACCCGTCGTCAAGGGATTTGATCCTCATTATTGGTAATGATATCATAGGTTTTGGATAACCAGGAGAATTGACTGTGGATCTTCTCGAGCTACATTATACCCTTTTAGCACTTAGATCGCTAAGGTGAGTTTATGGCGCCCTTTTCCCTTTTACTTTGGGCCTGAAAGCATGCACTGTTGTATACACTATTTGTTAAATAAATGATTGTTTTGTGAGTATGCCATGTGACTTGGATACTTAGATCATTTGACTTAAATTTGCCATGTTGACGGCTGTCGAAAATGTGTATACATGTCATTTATTAAATGTTGGGTAAAATGACGTTGAATTGCCGTGTGATGGCTGATTAAGATGTTTCTTTGTGTTTGACAAACTAAAATGTTTCCCCCTATTGGTTAAATTGTCGGATGTTGTATTCTGACTGTCTTGGTTAAATTGTCGGATGTTGTATTCTGACTGTCTTGGTTAAATTGTCGGATGTTGTATTCTGACTGTCTTGGTTAAATTGTCGGATGTGTATTCTGACTGTCTTGGTTAAATTGTCGGATGTTGTATTCTGACTGTCTTGGTTAAATTGTCGGATGTTGTATTCTGACTGTCTTGGTTAAATTGTCGGATGTTGTATTCTGACTGTCTTGGCTAAGGTCCGCACCCATTTAGAACGGAAACCTGTGCGAGGCATATTGACTGATACTGTCGGATGTTGTATTCTGACTGTCTTGGTTAAATTGTCGGATGTTGTATTCTGACTGTCTTGGTTAAATTGTCGGATGTTGTATTCTGACTGTCTTGGTTAAATTGTCGGATGTTGTATTCTGACTGTCTTGGTTAAATTGTCGGATGTGTATTCTGACTGTCTTGGTTAAATTGTCGGATGTTGTATTCTGACTGTCTTGGTTAAATTGTCGGATGTTGTATTCTGACTGTCATATGCTGTCAGATGTGGTATTCTGACTATCTTGAAATAAAAGTATTGTTAGATGTAGTATTCTAACTGTCTGGTCATTTATAACTACTGGTCATTGTGTTGTATCAATGACGACTAAACATTTGGTCAAACACACTGTAAGCTCACCAACTATTTCGATAGTTGATCCTCTCAAATTTCATGCTTTTCAGGGAACCAACAGTAAGTTTTGGAAGCGTATATGGCATTTTAGAAGCCATCTTTTGAACTTGGACGTACAATTAGCGTTAGACTTCTGAGGACTATCGTATTATTAGTCCTAATTGTACTAGACTGTCCAAATGTTATGTTTGTATTTTGTGGGCCCATTTCCATTTGAGGATAGTTTGTATCCGTGTTTTGGGTCCCACATTCGAACGATTATACTTGTAATAACTTGTATTTGGATTAATGGATGTAATCTCTATTTACCTTCTGATTAGTACGCAATTACTTGTTAACCCTGTATTTCCGCTACAACGGGGTGTGACACTATCTTTTAGTATATATCTTTTAAACATTATTAGCACGGTACTCTCGCAATGTTGCGGTGTTCGTGGCGACGACGGTGTGGTGGTGGGGAACGACTGTTGATGGTGAAGGTGGCGTCAAGTGTGTAGATAATTTATATAAAATGGTTAATGGAGATATTTAAAAAAATAAAAGACCGGTACTGTAATATACATTAAAGGTAGTTTAGACATTTTCTCCATATAACTTTCAATATGGGGCTATTCTTTTTATAATATAATATAGATGATATTTGATGAGCTATAAATATATAGAATTTTAACTCATCATATTTGAGTATTTTCTCTATAAATTGTACTTATTTTATATACTTTCAAAGTTAATATATGGTTTATTGGATTACAAGTCTATGAGATAAAATATGATAGAAAGCGAGCCAAATATAGATCATTAATAAAGAAATAAAGATTAGAGGTCAAAAAAGATCAACACGCAAAGACTTGAACGATACAATTGTTCAGGCAAAACGAGCGTTGCTCTCTACTAGGTGAGCGCCACTTCTTGAGACGACGACAGCAACTTGGGCCCAAAATAACAAGACTATTTATATAGACAATTTTTTTTTGAACGGCAAAGAAAGTATATATATATTGATAATAACCTCTAGCAATGAACTAGAAGCAGAAAATTACAACAATACAATTCTAGAATTACAACAAATTACAAATACTAGAACCATCACAGAACTTTAACTGCTAAGGTTACAAAATAGTTTAAAAAACTTATGCCACTTACAGCGAACCGGAACATAAGAAAAAACCCCAAACACTATTGTTGTATTTGGACGTGGTGCGGCATAAACATACAAAGGTAACAAAGCCCATATTGGGCTAAACCTATAGATATTATTTTAAGAAGGATATTATTAGGAGTAATAATCATTTTATATATCCTTCTAATTAATCCTCATAAAAATCTTTCAAATTATGTAACACTCCGAGCTAGACTCAGAATATTACTGAAAAGATATAGCGTATGCATGGAATTATCGTAGAACATGAACTATATGACATAAAAAGGGGTTCGATGAATCCAACATCAAACATTCAAGGTACAATATACATAAAGAACATGAAACCATAAAAGGGCGAATGAATCACGGATCCACGTAAGTCCAAGCCCTAGCAAATGCAACAATCAACCAACACATCTCGGATTCACTTGATTACCTGAAAAGTGTACTAAACAAAGTCAACACTAGGTTGGTGAGTTCGTAGTAATGGATCACGAGGAACCATCGTCAAATAATTACAATATTAACAAGATACAGGCAAGCAATAACTTACATGTAGCCCTTAAACAACCATGACACATAATATAGGTTTGCTCATAGCGAAACCTCGTCACACACAATTAATCATGCAAGTAACTATACAAGATAGATAGTAAACGTATTATGAACATGCACGAGTGATATCAATAACAAGAAGTGCACCTAATGTGTGTCAATGTCAATAAATGTACCAAATGTATGCCAATGTCAATAAATGTACCAAATGTATGCCAATGTCATGATGCATACCATAAGCGTGACTATCAAGTCATCAATGCAACGATACCCACATGTCATCCCAATGAACAATGTGGCATCTCAAAATCATCGAGATATATATATGTCTATATACTCGGATGTCCATGTCCGTCTTACAACACAATGATACTCAAAATCATCGAGATATATATATGTCTATATACTCGGATGTCCATGTCCGTCTCACAAATATCCATATCAATACATATGCGTGTTTGCCTCAATCACAGTCCATCAATCATCAACCATCAAACCAACCAAAACTATACGTACATACACTTACGAGGATTCTACTTTTAACGAGTCCCAGATGCTTATATATAGGGTCACCCGCAGCCTTCCCACCACATCTAAAACTCTTTGAAGGCATAATCGACTTCCATGTATGTACGACTATCCTAAATAATCACAATATCACAATCATATGCGTAACCCATCAAACAATCAATCAAAACCGTCCATCAATCAGAAAATCAATCAAACTATCCATCAATCAAACAATCAATCAGACAATCAATCAAAACCATCCATCAATCAAAATCAATCAAAACCATCCATCAATCAACAATCAATCAAAACCATCCATCAATCAAACAATCAATCAAAACTATCCATCAATCAAACAATCAATCAAAACTATCCATCAATCAAACAATCAATCAAAACTATCCATCAATCAAACAATCAATCAAAACCATCCATCAATCAAACAATCAATCAAAACTATCCATCAATCAAACAATCAATCAAAACCATCCATCAATCAAACAATCAATCAAAACTATCCATCAATCAAACAATCAATCAAAACTATCCATCAATCAAACAATCAATTAAAACTATCCATCAATCAAACAATCAATCAAAACTCCATCAATCAACAATCAATCAAAACCATCCATCAATCAAACAATCAATCAAAACTATCCATCAATCAAACAATCAATCAAAACTATCCATCAATCAAACAATCAATCAAAACCATCCATCAATCAAACAATCAATCAAAACTATCCATCAATCAAACAATCAATCAAAACCATCCATCAATCAAACAATCAATCAAAACTATCCATCAATCAAACAATCAATCAAAACCATCCATCAATCAAACAATCAATCAAAACCATCCATCAATCAAACAATCAATCAAAACCATCCATCAATCAAACAATCAATCAAAACTATCCATCAATCAAACAATCAATCAAAACTATCCATCAATCAAACAATCAATCAAAACCATCCATCAATCAACAATCAATCAAAACCATCCATCAATCAAACAATCAATCAAAACCATCCATCAATCAACAATCAATCAAAACCATCCATCAATCAAACAATCAATCAAAACTATCCATCAATCAAACAATCAATCAAAACTATCCATCAATCAAACAATCAATCAAAACTATCCATCAATCAAACAATCAATTAAAACTCCATCAATCAAACAATCAATCAAAACCATCCATCAATCAACAATCAATCAAAACCATCCATCAATCAAACAATCAATCAAAACTATCCATCAATCAAACAATCAATCAAAACCATCCATCAATCAAACAATCAATCAAAACTATCCATCAATCAAACAATCAATCAAAACTATCCATCAATCAAACAATCAATCAAAACCATCCATCAATCAAACAATCAATCAAAACTATCCATCAATCAAACAATCAATCAAAACTATCCATCAATCAACAATCAATCAAAACCATCCATCAATCAAACAATCAATCAAAACTATCCATCAATCAAACAATCAATCAAAACCGTCCATCAATCAGAAAATCAATCAAACTATCCATCAATCAAACAATCAATCAGACAATCAATAAGCCGTCAATCAAATCAACCAAACAATCAAACAAGCACGTATGTGTACACTTTTCAGCACATTTTTGGCGTAAACAGGGGTTTGGGGCGTAAAGGAGGGTTTTCCACTTTCCAGAGTGGCGTAAATTACGCCATAAGGGGCGTATGAGACGCCAAGTGCAGGTCTTGTTCACCACAACACCCCCATGAACGCACACACGGTTCCAAACACCTCCAAACACACCCAAATCACTTCCAAACTCATTTTTGACCTTCAAGAACCAAGTTTGATGGTACCAAACATGTTACTAACATAATTTGACCAAAACCCACCATTCAAACTCTTCCATAACACAATAAAACACCAAATCATACCCCAAAATCACTCGAAAACCCTAATTTATCCAATTAATTCGGTTTGTGATGATTCTAATCCAATTGTTCATAGGGCTATTCATAATTAGACATAATTAAACATAACCCCTTCCCCAATTTCATTTTGTAAGACCCATTTGTGCCCAATTCATCTTTGACCCGTTTTGACTCTTGACAAAAACCCTAATTGACTCAAAATCGGATTTTGGAGCTTGGATTCGTTTTGGGAAGCTTGTATAGACATATTTAGACACAACCCACTTCAAAACTCAACTCATAACAATAATTTCATGCTTAAATTCGGATTTGACCTAGTTTACCCATTTTGTAACCCTAATTTTGACCCATTTCGGTTTTGACCTACAAATTGGACTCAAGAACACTTGGGTTTGACTAGAAACATGTTAATAAACATAAAATGATTAATTTGGAATAGATTTGACTTACCAAAACCTTCTCCAAGATGTTAAACCCGAAATTGACCCGAATGGATAATTCTTGCAACTTGAAACTCCAAAATCTTGATATGATAAAGATATAATGATGGTGATGATGATTCTTGATCTAATCTAGGTTGAACAACATTAATTGATAAGGATTTGCTAGAGAGAGAGAGAGAGTATGTGTGTGTTCTTGCAATCTAGAAAGAGAAAGAGAGAGATAGAAAGTGAGTGGTGAAAGAATGGGTGGAAGTGATTGGGGGATGGATAGGATAAAGTTGGGTCATGGGTTGTGGGTTTGACCCACGGGTTGACCCGTCTACACCACTACTAGTAAATCGAACGTTACCTCGAACCGTTTAATATCGTATCACCTTATAAGTGGTCAATCTACCCATTAAGCGTATCGTACATTGTTATGTCTCAAAATGAACCCAATTGTGTCGTTAATTAAAGTCGTTGGTTAAATCACACGAAAAGTCAAACGGTCAAAAGTCACGGATGTTACATCATTCCCCGGTTAAGAGAATTTCATCCTCGAAATTACAACGATTCTCACTCTTATCAAGGTTCATATCTCGCTAATGTTATCCACTCTCATCACTTGTTGCACGTGGCTCCGTTTAGTAGCATAGGACAACCCAGGTTTCCATTCACATGTCGTTCACATCCTGATCTTTCCGTCTCACACACGCCATGGTTGATTCCCCAGTTAAGAAGGAATCTTCCCGGACTGAGATCTTACTTTGACGCCTTGGGGAATTCCCCAGTCAAAAAGAATTCCCCTTCACCTCCGAACTTTACTTTCTTAATCTGATTTGTATGACTCAAATGTTTACGTTTCCTCTTGCCTGTATTCATTAGTTTTTAGATTTTTGTTCGTTCTTAGTGGTCATCACATTGTTTTGTTCAAACGGGAATTTTTAACGGTCCTATCTTGTCACTCTTAACTTAACATTTTCACACTCTATAAGTTAAAACCGATTCTCATATAAAATTGAGAATCCTCAAGCTTTTAGAATAGAATGTAATTAATAAAAATATTTTCATAAGTTACATTTTGTTACACAATTTGATTTTGAAAATCACTAAAGACATTTACCAAGAATTCATTGGTCTTTTTCATTTAAAATTCCTCACATATGTCTCAAAAACATCTTACTATTATATTAGTAAAAATTCATACGATTATAGGAGCCGTATTATGTAACAAGTTTTTAGTTTATAACTCGTTAGATTATTAAAATCGGGTGACGTCGTACGCATCCTTCATACCAAGTGTTAGAATCTTTCGCCATGATTCATCGATCTCGGGTTATAATCCCATCTTCTCAAACGAGTTTATTGCCAACTTCCAGTAATTTATTATTTATTATTATTATATATATACATATCGCGTTAACATTAAGTGCAATTAGTTGCAAACAGGTAACACTTATTATGACGATTTGACTTATAGTCAGCGCACTCGTGACGTGTTTCACCCATTGGTCGGCGGCTCATTCGCTGAAATCACGTGTTTGCTCCCACTCCTGGCCATCTGTCTGACAATGGGAGGTTTCATATCCACGACATGCAGTCTTGACGGAACCTCATTCGTGTGATAGGCAACGATCTAGCGATCCATTTAAGGTCGAGAAGATTTGAGAATCGCACACTATAAACACTCGAGCTTCTTACATCTTACGCGTGACTCGCATTATGGCACTCAATTTAGGTTGGCTCGTAGCACAACCCAATCACACACGTATCCATTAAACGAACTATACAATAGCTATAACACGTACAATGAGCAAGAACGAATAATATCAATAATAATAGTATCAAACAAGTTCTAGGACATCAAACATGTCCATCCATGTCTCGCAAATGTTCTCATGTTATCCAAATGTCATCAAGTACTTAGAGCACTCGTTTATATGTCATCATGCCTATCATGTCCATCAATGTCCCTCAACATACCACAAATGTCCATTAATGACTCACAATGTCCACCACACATGTATTCACAAAATGAGCTACTCAAGTTAGTTAGAATAAGCATAATAAACAAGAACAAGTAATGATAAATACAATAAGTATCATGCAAGTTCTATAATGTCAAACAAGTCCATCAATGCCCCTCAATTGTTCTCATGTCATCCAAATGTCATCAAGTACTTGTAGTACCCGTATAATGTCATCAATTACGTATAGTACCCGTTTTGAGTCCCAATGTTAATTGTAAATTTAATGATGACAAATCTGACCTATAAACACTTAGTAATCTTTGGTTCTTGTAATCTGATCTGGGTCAGACTAAGCTGACACAGCTTACGATCTGTCTCTGACCCAGATCATGCTTCATACTTGTAATTGTAATATCTTATGGAAGCAAGTGTTATTCAAGCTGCATCAACAATGTATTAGCATTCAGTCCAAGTCGAAGAGGAGGATTGAAGATAGAAGACCAAGTTGTTAGTGGAAGACAGCTTGGGATTAGCAGTCAGCTTGGAAACACTTAGGCAGATTGGTGCTTTGACAAACGGCCCAATCTGTGTCTGACAATCAAGTGAAGATAACAACCTGGATTGAAGATAAGGACAAATGACGTGACTAGGAAGGATCCTAGGATCCAGGTTGGTGGTTGGTTTTACATATGCGTGTCCATACTCCTATTGGTAGATGAAGAATGTGCGTCAGTACGTGGGGGACCACAAGTACCATGAAAGGCACGATTGATTATTCCTTCATCATCCATTGATTGAAGAACATGTAGCTGCAACGGACACCTAATGAAGGAGCGCTTTCGCCTATAAAAGCCTCATTCATGGATTGCATATGGGTGGCATTTCCTGAGAATCATTCTTCACACAAGTTTCTCTGCTCTTACACACAGCTTAGTCTGTACGAGATCAGCTTGGGCTGATTCTCTTGAGCTGAAACTTATTGATTGTTGTTTGTCATTTCATAGGGTTGTTTAGATATCTATAGGCTATCTTTATTCCGCAACAACCCTGTAATTCTTTGTATAGATTATTTCTTAATAAAGGATTACATTTGAAAACCACAATCTGTGTTCAAGAATGTTCTTGTTTCTTTACTGCTTTACTGTTTTAATGATTCCTGTTCTTTACTTATTTGCTTAATATTCATAAACTGAATCTTAAAACGTTTTGTGTTAAAAGTTTGTAAAGATTGAAGAAAGTTGTATTCACCCCCCTTTACAACTGTTCTGTGTTCAATATACTTTGGTATATTGATACACCGTGGGACGTATCAATTGGTATCAGAGCGGTGGTTGAGAATTAACTTGACTTGATCCTTGCATATTTTCATTTATAGTAAAGCATTATGTCATCATATATTGATAATGGTTCTTCAACCCGACCACCCATGTTTGACAAAAATGATTTCAGTGGGTGGAAAGGTAGAATGTCTTTGTTCCTTGAATCCATCGATAACAATATGCCTGACATCCTTGCGGATGGTCCTTATGTTCCTACACAAACCATTGTGGTAGAAGCTGTGGTTAGGGAAGGTCAACCAACCATTCCTGCCACAGTCAAATCTATTGTTAAGGACAAGGCAGATTGGGGGGATGAGGATAGGAGGTTGGCAAACTTGGATGTGAAGGCTAGAAATTTCATTGTCCAAGTTGTGCCCAAAGACCTTTATCATTCTATTAAAATGTGTTCAACAGCTAAGAAAATGTGGGGTACATTGACTGTCATGTTTGAGGGTTAATCTACCTCCATGGAATCCACAATTACTACATTGACCAGGAGGTATGATAGATTTTTCTCTTTGAGAAATGAATCCTTGACTGACACTCATACCCGCTTTAATGCCTTAGTAAATGATTTAGCTGCTGTTGGTATTAATAAGAAAAATGAGGTGTTAAAGAGTAAATTTCTTGATTCATTACCACCTAAATGGAACAACTATATTTCTCTGTTAAATTAAGTTCTGTTTATCATGATCTTGATCTCCCTGGACTTTTTGGTTTGCTTCATAACCAAGAATGTTCAGAGGCTGAAAAAACTAATTGCTATGGGTGATTCTTATAGTCAGCCTGCTGCTGCACTTGTTGCTTCTATGACTGAACACCCTAGTTCAATTAGTAATGAGATCATTCCTTGTGTTAATGATGATATTCCTGTGATGTCAAATCCTAACTCTGTTTGTGCTGAATCTAAGTGTGAAGAATCTGATGGTGATGAACTAGCTAATGAAGTAGCTATGTTGGCTGAAAGGATCAGAAGGAGATCCTTTAACAAGTTTAAAGGAAAAGGAAGAGGTGGCCAAGCTGATAAAGCCAAGAAGCCATTTGATATGTCCAAGGTTACTTGTTACAAGTGTGGCAAAACTGGACATATGGCTGGTGATTGCAGATCCAAAGAAACTGCTCAAGCTGTGCCAACCAAAGGTGGAAGAGGTGAAAAATACTCTAAGCTCAAGACTAAGTACAAAGCCTTGAAAGCACAAGTAGCTGAGCTGACTAAGAAGGTGAACAAAAGTGAGAAGAGTCTGGTAGCCAAAGACTGGGCTGAAAGTGCCACATCTTCTGATGATGAGCTGTACAAAGATGCCAAATGTTTCATGGCTAAAGAAGCTACTCAAAAGTTTGCTGAAGATCTTGAAAATACAACAGCAATCTGAGTCAGCTCACCAGGCATCTACCAGTCAGACTGCTCCACCTGAGGTAACTTCTTTTTCCAATCTGTCTGATAATGAGAAGCTGTCCAGACTGAATAAACTTGGTGATGAGGTTTTACTACAAAAACACTTTAATCAAGAACTCAAAAAGGAAATACATGTTTTGAAACTTGATAACAGCTCTAAGAGTCACACTATTGAAAAACTAGAATCTGAAGTTAAAGCTCAAAAGCAATTAAACTCCTCTTTGATTAAAGAAGCTAAAACTGCAGAAGAAAAGTTTTTAAAGGTTAAACAAATTACTGAAACATGGTGTATCAGTTCCAAAAGAGTTGCTAAGTGTGTAAATGAACAAATATCTCATCAGATCCAAGCTATTTTTGATGGTGATTATGATAGGGCCATAGCCATTGCTGAAGTATGTGCTATGGAGCCTTGTTATCAGCCTCCTTCACCACCCAAAGTCCAAACCAAAGAAACAATTTCTAAACCAATTAAGTTGGTTCAGAAATCTGGTATTGGGTTTAAAGATCCTGAAACCATTGGTCAGACCATTGCTGAAGCTGTGTCTGAAGCTGATCAGGTTGTTGAGTTAAAACCTGGAGAAAGTCTTGACTTGTCCAAACTGACCATCACCCAATCTGAGTCAGATTCAAAGACTAAAACAAACAAGAGTAGTTTAAAGAGAAATAAAAGAAAGATTAGAGATCACAGTGTTTCTAAAGAGAAAATAAAGCTTTTAAAGAGTAAGAAGTCTGGTTCTCTAGGAAATGAGTCACAAGCAAAATCTGAGTCTGTTTCAGGTAACACCAAGTCTGACTCTGACAAGTTGATTTTAAAATATGTTGAGTCCAAAACTGACAAGGTGTCAATAAAGGCAAATTTTCTTAAGAATGTGTCTGATCCAAAAATTGTTGATCAAAGAAAATTGAGAGCTGAATGTAAGAAAGCTGGAATAGGCAAAGGTTTTGTTCAGAAGGAAACTCTAAATGTTGCTAGAAAGAACTTTGAATCTAGTAAAGGACAGACCAAGCAACAATGGGTTTCAAAATGTGATAAGAGTCTATGTTTAGTTACCCAATCTGAGTCAGACCAGAAGGTCAGCTCTGGTGAACCCATCTTTGGATGGGTTCCCAAAAAGAACTAATCTCTTATCATAATTGCAGGGCAGTCATGACGATAACACCTGGCACTTGGACAGTGGATGTTCCAAGCACATGACCGGATGTAAGTCCCTGCTATGTAGCTTTAGGATTCGCGTTGGTCCTAATGTTACTTTTGGAGATGACTCTCAAGGAAAGACCGAAGGATTTGGTATACTTTCAAATGGTCCCTTACTTTCAGAAGGGTCTCATATGTTAATGGTTTGAAGCACAATCTGATCAGTGTGAGTCAGTTGTGTGATGCTGGTTATGAAGTGAGATTCAGGTCTGATAAGGGTGTTGTTCTTGATTTAGAAGGCAATGTGGTTCTTATTGCAAAGAGGGATGAGTCTTTGTATTCTTTTGACATGAGAAATCCAACTGTCACAAGAGAAGTCTGTTTCATGTCAAAGTCTCAAGATGAGCTGAATTGGTTGTGGCATAAAAGACTGTCTCATATGAATTTCAAAGACATCAACAAGCTGTGTAAGAAAGAGTTGGTGTCTGGTCTTCCAGTGATCAATTATGAGAAGGACAAGTTGTGTGGTGCTTGTGAGAAAGGCAAGCAACATAAAGCTACTTTTAAGTCTAAAACATGCTCAACCATTGATAATTGTTTGGATCTGCTTCATATGGACTTATTTGGACCAATCAGTACTCCATCATTCACTGGAATGAGGTACTCCTTGGTAATTGTTGATGAGTATTCAAGATACACCTGGGTTTTCTTTCTAAGACACAAGAGTGAAGCTGCTGACAGCATTATTCATTTCATCAAGCAAGCTGAAATTCTCTACAAAAGGCCTGTTAGGAAATTAAGGAGTGATAATGGTACTGAATTCAAAAATATCACTCTTAATTCTTTTTGCAGTGAAAAGGGAATTTTACAAGTCTACTCAGCTGCCAGAACTCCTCAACAAAATGGTATTGCAGAAAGAAGAAACAGAACTCTTATTGAAGCTGCCAGATCCATGATGGCCCAAAACAATGTCAAGTCTCATTTCTAGGCTGAAGCAGTACACACAACTTGCTTTACCCAGAACAGATCCCTTATTGTGAAAAGACACCAGAAGACTGCATATGAACTTCTTAGGGGGAGAAAACCTGAGATTGGTTTCCTAAGAATGTTTGGTAGTCCTTGTTATATTCTGAATCAGAAAGACCATCTTGGAAAGTTTGATGAGAAATCAGATGAAGGTATCCTACTTGGATATGCAACAATGATGAAGGCCTACAGAGTTTACAACAAGAGAACTAAAACAATTAAGAACTCTGTAAATGTAAGCATTGATGAAGGTTGTTCTAAGCCAGATTGCTCTCCTCCTGAAGATGAAGACTTCAATTTTGAAGAACTGGCTGTACCTGAGAATGAGCCTCCAACTAATCCTCCAGTTGAAGCTAATAATGCTCAAACTCAGGGGGAGCAACTTATAGAAGAAGAAGAAGATATTCCAATCTTTGAAAATGCACAAGCTGATCCTGCTCCTACTGAAGAAATTGTTCAGAATCCATTAAATGACTCTCCAACTGGTTCAGATTCCTCCATTCCTGTCCAAGCTGATCAGCCTCTTCCTCAAGCTGATCATGCTGAACCATCTAATCTGAATCAGTCCATTGTCCCAGTTACCAGATGGACAAAGAGTCATCCAATTAACTAAATCATTGGTGATCCACTCTTTGGTGTGAAAACAAGAAGAAAGGCAACAGGTAATTTCTACATGTTTGTCAATTTTGTAAGCAAGGTGGAACCAACTGAGGTTGATGAAGCTCTGGCAGATCCTTCTTGGGTAAATGCAATGCAAGATGAGTTAACACAGTTTGAAAGAAATAAAGTTTGGGAACTTGTTCCAAGACCTCATCACAAGACTGTGATTGGAACCAAGTGGGTCTACAGAAACAAAATGGATGAAAGGGAGTTGTGACCAGAAATAAAGCAAGATTGGTAGCTCTTGGTTACAGACAAGAGGATGGAATTGATTATGATGAGACTTTTGCACCAGTGGCAAGATTAGAGGCAATCAGAATGTTTTTGGCCTTCTCTGCACACAAAGGTTTCAAAGTATATCAAATGGATGTGAAGAGTGCTTTTCTTAATGGAAAATTGGAAGAAGAAGTCTATGTTGAACAGCCTCCTGGTTTTGAAAACTCAAAGTTTCCTGACCATGTGTTCAAGCTTGACAAGGCTTTCTATGGGTTGAAGCAAGCTCCAAGGGCATGGTATGATACTTTGTCTAAATTCTTATTGGCTAATAACTTTAAAAAAGTAAATGTTGACAAGACTTTGTTTGTGAGAAAGTATAATGGTGATATCCTGCTTGTACAATTTTATGTAGATGATATAATATTTAGGTCTAGCAGTGAAAGACTTTGCAAAAAATTTTCTGAATTAATGTCTAAAAAGTATGAAATGAGCATGATGGGAGAACTAAACTATTTTCTAGGTTTACAAGTTAAACAGACTAAAAATGGAATTTTCATAAACCAAGGAAAATATGTTAAAGATCTCTTAAACAAATTTGGTTTTACTGATTGCTCACCTATGAAAACTCCTATGGGAACTGGTGATAAGCTGGGTGAAGATAAAAATGGCAAATCTGTTGACATCACAGCTTATAGGGGTATGATAGGATCATTACTTTACCTAACTGCTAGTAGACCAGATATTATGTTTGCTACATGCCTTTGTGCAAGATATCAAGCTAGTCCTAAGGAATCTCATCTTAAGGCTGTGAAAAGAATCTTTAGATACCTTAAAGGTAGTCCCAATCTGGGTCTTTGGTATCCTAAAGACTCAGGATTTGATCTACTTGGCTATTCAGATTCTGACTTTGCAGGCTGTAAGATAGACAGAAAAAGTACTTCAGGAGCTTGTCAATTGCTTGGTAATAGACTTGTAAGCTGGTCCAGCAAGAAGCAGCATTCAGTTTCTATTTCCACTGCAGAAGCTGAATATGTTGCTGCAGGAAGTTGTTGCTCTCAAATTCTTTGGATGCAATATCAGCTTCAAGACTATGGTGTCACTGCAACAAAAACTCCAATCTTTTGTGACAGTTCAGTGCTATAGCAATTTCAAACAATCCTGTGCTTCATTCAAGGACCAAGCACATTGATATAAGATATCATTTCATCAGGGATCATGTAATGAAAGAAGATGTTGAACTCCACTTCATCCCAACAGACAATCAGCTTGCTGACTTGTTCACAAAGCCATTGGATGAATCAAGGTTCAACTACCTCATAAGTAAGCTAGGTATGCTTAATTTGTAAAATGTAGTGAGCTAAGTAATAGCAAATCTGGCCTCTTAGAGTTATACTAAAATTTTGAGGGTAAGCCGTGTCAGACCCAGACTACCCTTTCACACTTGGTGCATTTCAAGTGAAAGAGGGTAAGCTGAGTCTGACCCAGCTTCGTAGTTATTTTTGTTATTATATATCTCAGTGCGTTTTATTATGTTCATTATTTAATTTAAGTGTACTTGTTAATCCTATTGGAGTGTGACACGTGTAGTGGCAACAGCCGGTTACTGAAAAAGTACCACCACTACTTGTTGATCCTCCAATCAAAATCTTTCTCTCTCCAACTTTTTCAAACGGGATATTTTGAGTTTTGTATATAATATCAAATTAACCTAAATCCCAAATCACTTGTTCATATTTTTTTTCTCAAATCAATTTTTCTTCTCTAATCTGATTACTGTTTTATTAAATTTAATTTCTTCTAAAAATTGTTTTCAAAATGGCATCAGCATCTGTTTCTATTCATACTAATGATTCTCAATCTAGTTCTTCTTCTGAACCTGAAAGTCAATATCCAGCTCCAATAAGCGCCAATAAGCTTTCACCATATGTGGTGGGAAATAAGGTGGTAGTGGTTCCGGCTGATCTTGATACTGGTAAAATCAAGATTGGCAGTCTGGTTTATGCCAATATTTATCCTCCTTCATGGGCAAAAGGATACAATGAGATTGTGGCTTTCTTGTGGCATCATCCATTCGGAAAGGTGATGATTGAGAAGCCAGACTGGGTGTTTCAAGATCTTCTTTGTGAATTTTGGGCGAGCTGTGTTGTGAAACAGAACAAGAAAGGAGATGCTGCAATCTATGGCTCAATCCTCAACGGTAAGAAAAAGGTATATATTTCTTATGAGAGGATTATGTCTGCTTTTGAGCTGTCTTATATGCCTGATGATGAATATGATAATGTTGTCTCATACTGAAGCCAAAAATGTTTTACAAGAAGTTGG
>CM067169.1:132792573-132841504 GCA_034093135.1 Erigeron breviscapus | reverse complement strand
TGCAAGAACATGCAATCATGGCAGCCTCTTGACCGGTTGCCAGCTCACCATTCTGAATGGGAAGTGATTAGGGCAGGTCTAGATGCTGCCAAGGGGGAAAGAAGTGCAGTTCTTGCACAAACTCAAACCGAAAGCACTCCATCTGGAAGAAAATTGATTGTGGCTACCAGTACTGAAGCTAGTGAGCAAAGAGTTGGAATCTGGTGATGAAGTGATAGGGGGAATGTGTTGGATAAGGGAAAAGGTTTAGCAGTTGATGTATCTGCCCAGCCGGCCACTGATATTCCTATGTTAGAAACTGGCAATGCTGATGTACTTCTCTAGTTTCTGAAAGTGAGCAAACAACTGGCTAGACTTGGCAATGAAATTAAAGAAAGAAAGAAGATGAAACAAAAAAACCAAGTTGAAGCCAGAGAACATCTTGCACAGATCAAACTGCTTGATATTAGTGATGCTCATCTTTTGGGAATCACTAAGAAGGAGTATGCCAGAGTAAAGAATGATCCTAGGATAGTTGACCAGTTGAAAGAAATGCTTGATGTTGAACTGGACAGACACTATCCTGATGATGAAGCTGAATTTGATGCCAAAAATTTGAACATATCAGTGGAGAAGGCGAAGGAGAACAGGGCCAGTGGGATTCTAAAAAGAAGTGAACATGTAAAGAAGGTTGTGAAAAGGGTTTTGAATCCACCAAGAAGGATTTCTCAACCAAGAAGACCACTGACCAGAGATGCTGACCTTAGCACGTTTGTTGAACCAACTGGCGAGGTATCAAATGAAGACATCAAGTCCGCTGTACTGGCTGCTGGTGCTGGGAGTACTAAAATATCAAATGAATCTGAAGCAAGAAGCTATTACTCCCAGATCATGACAACCAGAAGACATAGTGGGACTATAAATGGTGTTAATGTAACAATCAAGCCAGGCACCAAGCACTTTCAAGTTGAAGTTAGTTATACCAGAGGGCCACTGGTTAAAACTGACAATCCTGGTGCAATGCAGTATGGGTTCTGAATGGGTTGAAATGGTGAATGTGTTGGATGAGAAGGCACAAAAGAATAGGTTTGAGAAAGCATGGGTGAACTTCTTAAGGGGCAAGATTCAACATAAAGAAAATCTGGAGCTAAAGTTGAATATTGATCCTGAAGACTCTAAGCCTATCTCTTCAGTGACCAAGAGAAGAAGAACTGGCGAAGGGCCATCTCATTAAGTTCTCTTTTCAGTTATCTACTTGTAATTTTATTTACATTCTGTAACTTGTATAAATTTCATTTCCTTGTATAAATGAAGTTACCAGTTTGTAACCACAAGGTAGATAATAGATTAAATCTAACAAACTAAAAAGAAAAACCCAAGCATTTATTGATCTATAAAAATGCCTTGGAAAACTTAGATAGATTTAATCGAACAAGTCTCTCCAGTTCACACTTGTACAGATACAAGGACTGAAAAAGACTTGCCAATATTTCTAGACAAATAGGGGAATTTGTTAGGACCAGTTCACCTGGTAAACTGGCCAGTCTCCAGTTGCATCTGGAGACCCAGTGAAACTGGAGACATGATTTGTCCAGAAATATATTGAAGTCCAGTTGCACCGTACAGTCAACGCAACTGAGACTTCCTCCAGTTGAGAACTGACCAGTTGAAGAATCCTTCCAGTTGGAGTCGAAGAAAACAAGTGGAAGATAGAGAATGACAATGGCAGCGAAGCCCAGTTGACATTCTAGTCAGTTACAAACTGGAGACCGTCAGTGGAAAGCTCTTACAAAGCTTTACACTGATTACGAGGAATTGACTTTTATGCTTTATGTCTTTTACCCGGATAATAAGTTTATCTTATTATTTAAGTATAAAAAGGTACATAAAGGTGGTTGATAAAGTTGCTTTAACATGCGACTTTACACTGCTTTTTAAGGAATTAAATGCTATTCCTTAAATGCTCCCAACCACATTTGTACGGCTAGAGTTAACATCCAAATGTTAACTTTGCCTATAAATACAAGTCATTGCACAACCAAGAATTCAAGTATTCGAACTCACAAGATAAATACTTCACACTTTGCATACCTGCAATATTCTTGGTGAACTTGTGCAATATTCTCTCAATCGTTAAAAGGAACATTTCACAACTTTAAGTGTTTCGATTGTTTAGAGAAATTCCAAGTGTAGATCAATTGTAGTTCATAGGTTGTTAGGATATTTACATACTTTGTATTATCTTGGTTCCGCAACAACCTTGTAATTTATTTAAAGTTAATAAATAAATTACACTTGAAAATTACATATTGTCTCACCAATTTACTTTAAAAGTATTTTGTATTATTGCATTGTTCTTTACTTATTGTCACTTAAATAAGTAATCTATCTAGAACTTGGTATATACTCCTGTAACTAGTCGTCTCCAGTTCAGTGCTTATATTGCAAAGTAACTCCACCATCGACATTGAGGTGTCTTCAGGTAGTACCATCTATTGAGTTGGGACTTACAGTTTTGATGGATTAAAGTCACATATGGTGTAATTGATGGTAGAAATGCTTTGTAATGGTTTGAATATGAAGGATTTTGATGTATGAAAGTCTTGTATATGTTTTAGAATGATTTGGACCTGGTTTGAGATGAAATCGATCAAACTTGTGCTGAATCGGGGCCAGTTGCGGCGCAACTGGTTTCCAGAAAGATAAGTTGCGGCGCAATTGGACGCATTGCGGCGCAATGATAGGTGTGAGTTGCGGCGCAACTCAACTGTTTTCAGAAAATGTATACTTTTGAACCGTAACGTCGTTTGACATGTAGATTAGACCTGAAACTAAAGTGAGTCATTAATGTGTGTGGGTCTAGCTATTGACTTTAATGACGTGAGTATGTATTTGTCTAATGATCGTTTACTAATTATAGGTAGACAAGCATAGTTGCTTTACATAGTGACTAGTTGTTGATTGTTGTGGACTACGCCGAGGTAAGATACACTACTTTGACACGCTGGGGGATTCAACGAAAAGCTGGTTTCAAATCATAAATACTTCCATTTGGTATCTTTATATTGCATGTGGACATATGGGGTTACACGGGAGGTATTATGGGTTATGTAGTTGACCATGAGACCTGAAATGCAGTCCCTAATGTAGTGAAATGAAGTATTACTTAATGTAGTGTATTGTTATGCAGTTTATGTAGTATTACGAAGTATCTCATTATGCATGAAATGTAGAAATGAAGTTGATGTGTGATATATGCATGCTTACATGGCTTGTACACCTAGCTCACTAGACTTATTAGGTTGCCATGTCACTTGCACGTTTAAGGATCCAAACGTAATGAAGATAAAGTGTGTCAATGTCTAGGAATGTGTGTTACCTAGACTATATGTGTGTGACGGTTTAGGAATGTGTGTTACCTAAACCATATGTGTGAAACCGAGCTCGTAAATATAATGCAGGGAAAGTGTTAAGCTTAACCCGAACTAGTCTTAGCCGGACGAGTGCGTTGACGTAGTTGTTGCTTGGGTGGCTCCTTGCAACAGGGTCATTATAATGCAGGGCGAGTAATACGAGGGGTTTGACCAACCTCCACATACGGATTACTCTTGGATTGGCTTGCCATTCCTTAACGACGAAGTATGACTCGCCTTTTGGTGAAGCATCTAGTCGGGTGTGACTTATGTTACACTTATATGCAGTTAACGAAGATACGTGTGATAATGTGTGAATAAAATGAAGGATAGGCACATTTAGGGGGATTCACCCTAATTGATATGAAGTTGATATGCATATGTGTGAACGTGTGATGTGTGTTGTGCCTAATAAAACTTGTCTAATAATGAAGATTGTTAATTGGACAAATGCTTTAATCATTGTTATCTTACTTAGCTAATTCGTTAGCTAACACTTGTTTCTTAAATGTGGTTGTTCCCTCAGGTTTAGCTTGAAGGACTAGTTGATGCAGGAAAGAGTGAGAGTTGGGTAGATGCATGCAGGAGACTTAGCTACCCATAGACGATTGTCTCTTTAGACATTTATTTACATTTCGTACTTGATGTCGAATTTATGTAGTATTGTTGAACGGTTGTTTTGTGTTGGGCAACCGTTGGGTTTTCATTTAAACTATTTGATGGTATTGCATGTAACACCAACTAAACGTAGAAACCGAACATTTTTTTATCGGTTTTGACTTTTAAAGTCTTTTCTTCCGCAATTTGACACCGTTAGGTGAAAGTTTTTGAAAACCCATATTTTTAAATGACGGGTGTTACAAGTTGGTATCAGAGAAATGGTTTAAGTGAACCAATGACTATAAGTGTGCCATAGGAATTGGACTTAAACCGATGTAGGGCAAGTTAGGCTTTGTAGGTGTGCCTAGCTTTGAGATGAAGTACTCTAGGACGGGTTGGGATTGAGTGAGAGTGTAGGATTAAGGCTTTTTGATGTGTGTTTATTGATATGTGGATATGTGTTTTAGCCTTTATTCTTCCGTTTCTCTCTCCTCCGTCGCTAGTTATCCTATTGCTACCATAGACGGTCCCTGAGGTAATGTACCATTTCCCCAACTGAATTTAATAAACGTGTGATATAACTTATTAGTGAAGTATCTGAGGTAAACGAAGTGGAGAGTTAGGTGAAATGGTATCCCATCAACGTTGTCTAGCCCGTGGGGTTAGTGACAAGGACCGCAAAGGGTATGAGATGTAGTATGTGTGCTGAGAATTATGTGGATTGGAATGAATGGAAAAAAGGAGACGATACACAATGGTGGTAACGAACACGCATGTGAAAGGATACAATTACAATTATGGTCCGGAACATAATTGCAAGCGTATCACGACGCGAGTGTGTTTGTATAGCCATACTTGTGTTGACCGGTGTGCAAAGTAATGAAGTTGGAGAGGTTTCTATGTAGTGAACCTTTATGTGCCGAGAGTAAACATCGTGTAGCAACTTTAATGACGTTGATGTCTCGTGTGTGTGGAAATGTGTGAAGATCAATGAAAAGTTATAGCCGGTTAAATGTGTATGATGATTGTAATGCACATGAAGTTAAATGAAGACTAAAGGTACGTGAGGAATGAAGTGATTGGTAGACATTGTTGTTGAGTCTACTAGTTCAAGGGATATGGACTTGAAGTTGACAAGTAGAGTTAATGCAGGATAGTTGAAGAGTGACGAATAGGTGATGCACAACAGGGTTACCGTGTACACGTATGGAAGGATACATTTACAATTCCGGTCGCGAACGTAATTGTAAATGTATCACGACATGTGTGTGTTTGTGAGACTGTGTCTGTGTTGATCCAAATGAAGAAGAATTGGCTCGAGCAAGGGCTGAAAGTGAGGCTGAAATGAGAAGCTAACTTGCGTCGGGATGAGCAAACCGATGGGAATAACTCTAATCCCTTTAATGAAGCTGAGCCATCTAATGTGAGGTCGTAAGTTGCTCCTGAAAATGTTGTTGCAGGAGTGAATGGTGGAGGTAACGTGGTGGAGCCTTGTGTAGTGGTTGCTCCTCGTACCACTAACTTCAAATACGAGAGTTTTTCGAATTGCGGAGCTAAGGATTTTGACGATACACAAAATGCAGTTGGTACAATGGAGTGGATAGCGGACATTGAGGTGGTCCTTGCTTCATGTTATTGTCCTGATGACATGAAGGTTTTATGTGCAACTCGATTGCTGAAGAAGAATGCCCGTAATTGGTGGAGGGCTACTACGGTGTCAATAACTCCCGAGGTACCAGCGGTGATGCCTTGGGGTACATTTAAAGGAGAAGTTCTTGGAAGAGTATGTGGGAACTTGAGAGTTGAGGCTTATTGTGATGGCCTCCCGGCTAATTAACGTGGTTTATGTAGGCAACACACTACCTTATCTACAACTATGAATGAGTTTAAGAGGTTGAATGATGACCTCAAATCTGAAAAGTTGTTGAGCCGATGATAAGATGTCGGGATCCAAGAGAAGATCTAATTGTTCTTCGGGTTCTAATAAGAAGTTTAAAGGTAGTTCTATTTCGAATAGAAGTAAGGACAAGAAGAAGAGTGGCACGTGGTGCCCAACTTGCAAGATTACACATGAAGGTCAATGTTCAGACAAGACCAAAGGGTGCCTTACGTGTGGTTCATTGGGGCACATTGCAGCTAATTATAAGGATAGTATCATTACTACAAGTGTCATGAAACAGGACATCTTATTGCCGATTGCCCTAGATGAAGAACGAAGGAAAGAATGCAGCCGCTCCAAAGACGGGAGTTCAGGTTCTTCGAATGACGGTGGAAGCCGCTAAGAACAAACGACGAAGTGGAGATTCTTTCTCATATTGCATGAATGAATGGCGAACTAACACGTGAACCTTCCAGCAGTTCTATCGCTTACTGCCTTCGCCGGTGTGACGTGAAGATGATATGGAGATCCTATGTTTGCACAGAATTTTACGTATGGCTGCTTCTCAAGATAATGAGTTTTCCCTTAAGAGAAGTTAAGAAGAAAAATGATGGATTTAATTGCAGTCTACTTAAATCACAAGAAGTAGAAGTTTTCAGGAGCATTCGGTTCCGAATTGATCATGTTTCTCGCCTATGTGATCTACTTATGTAAGGCAAAGATTATACTTCAAAAAATCGAGGCCACCCGTAGTTTCGAGATGTTCTATTAATGTCCTCGGTTTCGTTGCGATCATGAGGTCGAACCTTTTATTGATGTGTGACGAGTGCTACCTTTATTCAAAGACACCTTTCGTTTCGTCCTCACTTACAGAAAGAAGTTAACGATGTCGATTGTGGACTCTATTTGTTTCTACAAGATGGATTTACGAATTGTACTACCATACGATGAAGTTGATGATGAAAGTCCTGCTTGGTTAATTACACTCATTATGAATTGAGTTTTTTCTTGAAGTCCTGCATGTTAACGAATGGTCCTTACCATGTCGTGAACTTAAGGGATAAAGTTTAAAGTTTCTCTAGACCGTTCAGTCATTACGTTCGGTGATGACATTATATCTATTCTATGTATGATGAAGAACATCATGCCGTGTAAGGAACGTTACTACGATTTTCTACAAGTAGAGGTCTGATTTTAAAATTCGCCCAAGGTGAGTAAAGTTAAAGTAGAAGCTGATGCGTAGAATTGAAAGGGACAAGGTCCCATTTGAAGTTTACTTCCATGACTATAAGGTTATGGTAAGCACTTGTCTATAACGAGCTAGTCAAGGGTGATGTTTGTCTAGAGACGAATATGTTGATATTATGTGAGTGGATTCTAAAAGTTCATAAATAACCAGCGTAGAACTATAAGTCTAAAAGTAAGACTTCGGTATCCAAGAACGAAATGACCAAAAGTAGTACTTGAGGGAGTTCATGAACCGTAATGATGTGTTCATTTGGATGTCGCCTGAAGTGTGATACGACCTATTATGGTACAAGGTGTAGTAAATTTTATATGTTGAAGTGTGAATGGGTTAAAAGCCAAGACTGGACACTGAAAGTTTGGTGGCAATACAAGGAGTTAATGGTCCCCTGACGAAAGTGAGTGGTCATGTCACCTTGGACATGAAAGAAAAGATGTGTGATTAAGAAGTGCTTTTAAAGTGTGAGAGTAAATGGTGGAATGTTTTGAATCGAGAAGGCCATTATATGAGATTTTTAAAGATGTTTGACAGTGTGAGGAAAAATGGTGAACTCATGTGATGCCTATCACTTTTAGTTTGATGGAAAGAAGAATGAATGGGGTATAAAACTTGGTAAAACCATATGATTGTGTGATGGTACCTTGAGATTTATTGTTGTGATCATATGCATCAATGATCATGTTATAGATGTTGGATGTCATTTCATGATTTGGCAAGTTATTGAAAGGAAAAGCGCAGAATCAAAGATCATAAAGGCAATAGTTCATAAAGTTGAAATTGTAAAAGAAGTGTTTTGGTTAGCTCAAAATTGTCTAAAGGTTTTGTGGTGAACAAGGGAAGCTTATTATGTGCAAAGTGGGTAATATGGTTTAACCATAAGCCATTATGGAGGGATATGTTATGCATCGAAGGTTATGGAGGGACGACCCTTTGTTCAAATGAATTATGAGAGATGTGATAGCAAGTTAGCAAGGGTACGTGTTCGAAAGGCTTAATTGCTGAATGAATAGTATTCGCTGAATGTAGTATGGAATATATGTATGTTGAAATGACTTATGTGTGGCGCTTAAATATGGTGTGTCTAGTTCACTAGATACACGTATGAATCATAATGAGATATATATGTTAGTGAGACCAAACGTTGAAGTAGACGTGGGATTAATTAGGTAATGAATGTACCTAATGTTAAAGTAATATGTAAGATGTAGTAAATCGTGCTAGATGTAATGTTAGTACGTAAGATGTGGATAATCGTGCTTATTGTGAAGCTAGTGCTAAAATGAATATGTGAGACAAATTTATGTGTGAGATGCCAAGATGTGCTATGAAGTTACGTGTAAGTGATGAGTCCATGATAATGTGATATAAGACATGGATTAAGATGCAAGTATACGATGACATGACGTATTGGTTGAGGTGAAACCAATGTGCATCCGTGGAGAGATATGAGTGTTGATGATAACGTGTGTTTGTAGTTGGTCGGATTGAGATCCTTGACCAAAAGTCAAAGAAGCTTCAAAGGAAGCAAAAGAAGCTACGTAGGAAATTGATCAAGTGGAAGCATAATCATGGAGAAAACTTAGCGTGAGAAACCAAGGCAGTAATGAAGGGGAAGTATCCGGAGTTATTCCTTTCTGATGAGATTCCGGGGACGGAATCCTCTTAAGGGGAAGGTAATTGTAACATCCTCAACTTTTTATTTAACAGTTGACTAATGTCGTTAAGTCAACATAGTGTGTCGTTAAGTCTATATTAGATTTAATGCATATATGTAGTTAAAGTGTGATTGTGTGTAAGGTTTGAAAGCCTAAAATGTATAATGCAGGATATGTGTGTATATAATGTAGTTAAACGCCTATGTAGTGGCATCTAAAGAAGTATTTATGTTATATATGGTCCCTAAGGTAGTTTGTGACTAGTAATGAAGGATTAGGAAGCTTATGGGCTAGTTTTGACATAGGGGCAAAGTCAAAAACGGGTTTAGGGAGTTAGGGGGTGTCATTAGGTTGTCATTTGCAGATTTTCTTCCTCCTAAACAAGCCCTAGCCGCCCCATAGCATTCCTCCATCAAATTGCAAGCCGAAAAGCTTCCTTACGTGTGATTCGGGTGTGTATTTGTCAAGAGTTTTGCATCCTATTTGATATCTACAAGTAGAGCAGGTATGATTTCATTGTTTTCAGGTCCTTTTGATATTATGAGTCATTAGGATTATTATTGGATTATGGGGGAATCGTTTAACGGAGATTAATGGTGGTTTTGATGGATTAAAGTCATATGGTGTAATTGATGGTTGAAATGCTTTGTAATGGTTTGAATATGAAGGATTTAGATGTATGAAAGTCTTGTATTTGATTTAGAATGATTTGGACCTGGTTTGAGATGAAATCGATCAAACTTGTGCAGAATCGGGGCCAGTTGCGGCGCAACTGGTTTCCAGAAAGATAAGTTGCGGCGCAATTGGACGCATTGCGGCGCAACGATAGGTGTGAGTTGCGGCGCAACTCAACTGTTTTCAGAAAATGTATACTTTTGAACCGTAACGACGTTTGACATGTAGATTAGACCTGAAACTAAAGTGAGTCATTAATGTGTGTGGGTCTAGCTATTGACTTTAATGACGTGAGTATGTAGTTGTCTAATGATCGTTTACTAATTATAGGTAGACGAGCATAGTTGCTTTACACAGTGACTAGTTGTTAATTGTTGTGGACTACGCCGAGGTAAGATACACTACTTTGACACGCTGGGGGATTCAACGAAAAGCTGGTTTCAAATCATAAATACTTCCATTTGGTATCTTTATATTGCATGTGGACATATGGGGTTACACGGGAGGTATTATGGGTTATGTAGTTGACCATGAGACCTGAAATGTAGTCCCTAATGTAGTGAAATGAAGTATTGCTTAATGTAGTGTATTGTTATGCAGTTTATGTAGTATTACGAAGTATCTCATTATGCATGAAATATAGAAATGAAGTTGATGTGTGATATATGCATGCTTACATGGCTTGTACACCTAGCTCACTAGACTTATTAGGTTGCCATGTCACTTGCACGTTTAAGGATCCAAACGTAATGAAGATAAAGTGTGTGAATGTCTAGGAATGTGTGTTACCTAGACTATATGTGTGTGACGGTTTAGGGATGTGTGTTACCTAAACCATATGTGTGAAACCGAGCTCGTAAATATAATGCAGGGAAAGTGTTAAGCTTAACCCGTACTAGTCTTAGCCGGACGAGTGCGTTGACGTAGTTGTTGCTTGGGTGGCTCTCCTTGCAACATGGTCATTATAATGCAGGGCGAGTAATACGAGGGGTTTGACCAACCTCCACATACGGATTACTCTTGGATTGGCTTGCCATTCCTTAACGACGAAGTATGACTAGCCTTTTGGTGAAGCATCTAGTCGGGTGTGACTTATGTTACACTTATATGCAGTTAACGAAGATATGTGTGATAATGTGTGAATAAAATGAAGGATAGGCACATTTAGGGGATTCGCCCTAATTGATATGAAGTTGATATGCAGTTATGTGTGAACGTGTGATGTGTGTTGTGCCTAAATAAACTTGTCTAATAATGAAGATTGTTTTAATTGGACAAATGCTTTAATAACATAGTGTTATCTTACTTAGCTAATTCGTTAGCTAACACTTGTTTCTTAAATGTGGTTGTTCCTCAGGTTTAGCTTGAAGGACTAGTTGATGCAGGAATAAGAGTGAGAGTTGGGTAGATGCATGCAGGAGGACTTAGCTACCCATAGACGATTGTCTCTTTAGACATTTATTTACATTTCGTACTTGATGTCGAAATTTATGTAGTATTGTTGAACGGTTGTTTTTTTGTTGGGCAACCGTTGGGTTTTCATTTTAAACTATTTGATGGTATTGCATGTAACACCAACTAAACGTAGAAACCGAACAGTTTTTATCGGTTTTGACTTTAAAGTCTTTTCTTCCGTAATTTGACACCGTTAGGTGAAATTTTTGAAAACCCATATATTGTCCAATAATCAATATATTGTCCCAAATGATAAGATAATGATAAGCACATGCTGTCAATCACGTGCATAAAGATAACCAAGGGTCGTGCCATGGAGACGCCCATAAATATATAGTAGTTAGAGCACCGCGAGGCCAGACTGGCGATGAAGGTGGCCACCAAGGCAGACCAAACATCCCACTGTTACCTATAATAGTGGATGAGGGGACAAGTCCTAGTTGCGCAACCCTCTAACTACAGGCCTCAAATGAGTTAATAGTAGTGTACAAGGGACCACCGTTTGACAGTACTCAAGCTCATCATATAACATATAACACGTTGAACATACAACATTCCCATATCATTATCATTATTTCAAAGAATCATTTCATAAGATAAAGTCATTTTAATTAATCATGTTTTTCACCCCGTAAGTAAAACATAAAAGAGTTTGAAAAGGGGCTATGACTCACCTTGATATGCTGCATATTATATTCACTCATCCAAAATGGGTACTTCCCATCTATCGCCTCCTTGACCATATATCCATCATATTCCTCAATCACACTTCAAGCCAAGACTATCCCTACGATAGGACTAATATACGTAAGTTCCTATCTTAAGCCATCACTAAGAAATGCCACCTTTATTATGTTGTTATCAATTATGGGATCCAAGTGTATTGCTAGTATTCACATCTTTTTGGTTGTAAAGATTGGTGGTAAGAGTCGTTTTCTCATTATACGTTTTTGTATGTTTATTGGAATTTCGGTAATTTGGATTTGGTTTATATGATTTCCATTGTATACTTTGCTTAGTAATAACATTTGACATTAGTGGTCTTATAATATTAATATTTTATGTATATTTTCTGATTTGTAATTATATATTTAATTTAATATTATTTAATTAATTATTTATTCATTTTATTGATTTATTAATTAAATAATTCCTTAAAAATACTTTTAAGTGTCATAATTACCTTTATAAATTATGGATAATTTCATTTGAATTATCTTCTGATATATGCTCCTTAATTTATAATTTCATGATTTATACTTTTATTTGTGTATTTTCCATTTATTTTAATGATAATTTTTAATTAATTATTTTTACTCAATTATTTATCTTTAAATTATGTAACACATGTCTCTTGCCTTTTAACTATTTTTCTCCAGTAGGTTTTAGTTATTTTTATCAATGGTTTAAGATGATTTAACTTCATTCTTGATTTGCATAATTTATTTATGGATTTTTATGTCTTTTAATTACTATTTAAATTCAATAATTCATGAAAATTCTTAGAAATCATCACTAAACATTTTGGTCAAAAATCTCAGGCCTTTTAGGCAACTTTTATCCATACAAAATCATATCAATTCAACCTCTCTTGTGTCTTGCTCATTTTGAGGGTTTTATGATTAAAAATCGTTTACCGAAATGGTGATTTTAGCCTCATTTCTCAAGCAATTAAAGTGCTTCAAAATGGATTTTCATCCTTATTCCATTATTTACAGAATGTTCATTATATTTTGGTGTCTTAAGTCGTGATCGTGGTGGTGGTGTGATATTTGCAAATTAAAGCTTTCGGTTAGTGCTTATATGAACCGAATTAGTGATTTGTAGGCTTGCCTTTGCCATTTAATAACCAAGTTCAGTTTTATAACTTTTATTTGACATATTCTCAGTAGGTTTATAATACTTTTTGTTACGAGATTGTTGGAGTTGATTAAAGTTGCAATCTAGTGACTTTTAGCTTATTTTGTTGTGAAGAACTTTTACTTGGAATTTTCTGTTTTAACACTTATTTTCATAAAAAGTTGAGTAGTCATTCTTGGTTAAGTTGAATTATTTGGACGTTGGTGATTTTTATACAGAGACATATATGTGTCCTATATTTATGTGAATTTTTGCTAAATTTTAGACATTGTTTACTACCTCTAAAAATTACCAAACCAAAACTGGTCAGAACAAGAGCTGCTGTGTGACTCAAGATATTTTATAAATGATTTCTATGATGGACATTTAAGAAAAATCTCCCAATTTTATTTTAAGTTAGGACACTTTGAACTCAGTTCACACCAAGTTTAAACTTCTGAAACCTATTAGTTAAGGAATTAAAAATCGTCAAAGTTGACTCAACATTAAGACAAAAAATCCAGTTTTGACCACTTTTGGTAGAAAAATCATATCTTTGGTTTGGTTTAGTGTTTTTGAGTGATTCCAGTTGGAGGTTAAACTTAACTCGTTTATTTACAACTTTTATTTTGAAAGTTTTTCTTGAATCTGCCCTCACAAGCCCAGTTTATCCGTCCCAAGACAGAAGATGGTTTCTGTCAGAATGTATATTGATTAAAACAACTCACCAATGACCATTCTTGCTTTATTAACACTTGAGTTCATCATTTACAAGATTAATACTTTATTTTTATACCTCTTAACATCAAATTTCCAGATTATTATACCTCTTTTAACATATTTTTCACTTAATACAAGTTCATATCCATCTCATAATCCAACAACAAGATTCAACTTTCTTAGATCTAACATGCATTCATTCAAATCAACACTTTTCAATACCAATCTTTATAGATCTAACTTTCAACAACATAAAAACATCTTTTTAATGAAAAATCTCAGAAATATATTCTTCAAAATATACAAAAACATATAGATCTATGAAAAGGAAAATCACTTTAAAAGCTACTAATCTATAACGACACTTTTGGGTCTTAAACTTGTTGAATCCTTGGATCTTTCTCATAGATCTCGACATGCATATGCATGAGGAGAAAGATCCTATCAATATGCCCTCATTAAGTGTATTTTCAAGAAGAAAATCAAAGAAAAACATGATTTTTTGATAAAGATCTTTTAGTATATACAAAAACAAGATAGATTAAACAAAGAGATGATGAGTTATACCCTTGGTGAACTCGGATTTGAAGATGTTTTTGGGCAGAATTTTCGTGGCCCTCAAAGCCCCATATGAACCTTATTCCAAGCTTGAAATAATCCTTAAACCTATCTTGAATTAATCCTTGCTTAATCCTTTAAAAACCCTTATTATTCTTATAGATTAAATATGATTTTTGTCTTGCTTTTCTTGCCTTTTTAGGTCCGAAAATTGTAAAGAAAAAGAAGAAGAGAAGTGTTGTTGGAGAGAAGAGAGAGTTATGTGTGTGTGTTGGGAGTGTAAGAGAGTGATGAGGAGTGTTAAGGGTTTAGGTGTAAGAGTATATGGGGAGTATAAAGGGAGATGTATTTTGATTGGTGAAGGGGTGTTGGGGGGTGTTGTGGCCGGTTTTGGGTAGGGAAAAGAGAAGGGATTTTGAATTTTAAAGGTATATTATAAGTGTATATGGGTAGTGTATCAAGTGTAGGTTCATGCATGAAGGTTTATTTACTAGTTATCTAGTATTCTAAGATATAATTGTGTACTTATATGTGTATGTGTAGCCGTGTATATATACATATATATGTATATGATTTTTGTGTTTCAATTTGTTACTTGGCTCTTTGTTCATAAAATTGTATTTACATTAGGCATATATATGTACTTATTATTATTCAAGCACTTTTATGTACATATTAGTTTATAAATATGTTTTTAAGATGGTCATTATATTTTTCTTGTCCAAATGTACTTCAATTAGCTTGGTGTTCGAATCGTTGGACATTTATAAGTTTGTTGATTGTTGTCACAACTTGTGAGTCTCATATTATTATTTATATAACTTAACTTCTCGAAATAAAGTTCTTGGTTTGTTGACCTTTCGTCAAGTTCAATTAGAACTAGTTTATAGCTTGAGATTGTGTTGAATGATTATAGTTATTGTTCATGGCATTTCTAAGGCAACTAGCTATCTTTGGAAATTCTACTGAACTAGACGGCAAGTATCATTATGCCTAAATGTCTGGAAGGCAAAATCTCTTAAGAAACCTCTAGGATTAGTTACTTAGATAAATGGAAGTAAATTGTCCTAGTCGGAAATTGAGGGTTGTTACAGCATGAGAAGAATTACCCGACCCATGACTTGGAATTGGGAGCGGTCGTGTTTGCCTTAAAGTGTTGGAGACATTACTTGTATGGCACCAAGTGCAACGAAGATGGTTGGAACTTTTTAACGATTATGATTGTCTTATTCGTAACCATCCGGGTAAAGCCAAGGTGGTAGCCGATGCATTGAGCCGAACGGAACGTGTGAAACCGAGGCGAATTAAGGCCATGAGCCTTACTGTGCAAAGGAGTGTTCGTGACTCCATCATTGAAGCACAAAGATTGGCAACTAGGCCGGAAAACTTCATCAATGAAGCATTACACGGCTTAGAAGAACAATTTGATAGAAAGGACGATGACGGTTTATACTTTGTTGAACGATTGTAGATTCCCATTCTTGGTGGATGGCGGTTGAAATTGATGAATGAAGCTCATAAGTCGGCCTACTCGGTTTACCCGGGGTCCGACAAGATGTATTTTGACTTGAGGGATTTGTATTGGTGGCCGGGAATGAAGAAAGACATTGCAAGATATGTTAGTGAATGCATCACGTGTTTGCAAGTGAAAGCCGACCACAAAAAACCACCCGGTTTGCTAGTTCAACCGGTAACACCGGAGTGGAAATGGGAAAGAATCGCCATGGACTTCATCACGAAGTTACCTAGAACGAGTAGTGGTCGAGACACCATTTGGGTGATAATTTACCGGTTGACTAAGTCGGCTCACTTCTTAGCCATCCGGGAAGATAACAAGTTTGACACCATGGCACGTTTATACATCAAAGAAGTAGTATCCAAACATGGAGTGTCAATTTCCATAATAACCGATCGGGATGCCCGATTCACTTCAAAATTTTGGAAGGCGTTCCAAAAAGCGATGGGTACTCAACTCGATATAAGTATGGCGTTCCATCCACAAACCGACGGTCAAAGTGAAAGAACGATCCAAACGCTTGAAGATATGTTAAGAGCTTGTGCCATCGAGTATGGTGGCAATTGGGATGTGCATCTCCCGTTGGTCGAATTCTCCTATAACAATAGCTACCATGCTAGCATCCAAATGGCACCGTTTAAAGCCTTGTACGGAAGAAAGTGTAGGTCACCGCTTGCTTGGGCGGAGATTGGTGAAACCCAACTTATTGGACCCGAAATTGTTATTGAAACGACAAAGGTGATCTCACAAATCAAAGAGAAGTTGAGAGTAGCCCGAGAAAGACAATTGAAGTATGCAAACGTGAGACGACGACCTCTCGAATTTGAAGTGGGCGATTATGTGTTGCTTAAAGTGTCTCCATGGAAGGGTGTGTCCGCTTTGTGAAGCGTGGTAAATTGGGCCCAAGATATATTGGCCCATTCAAGATTTTAGAACATATTGGCCCGGTAGCGTATCGTTTGGAACTTCCCCAAGACTTGAGTGGAGTTCATAATGTTTTTCACGTTTGTAATTTACGGAAGTGCCTAGCGGATCCAACGCTTCACGTGCCTTTAGATGAAATCCGAGTCGATAAAACATTGAATTTTGTGGAAGAGCCGGTAGAAATCCTAGATCGACAAACTAAGAAGCTAAAGAATACTCGGTATACAATTGTCAAAGTTAGATGGCAAGCAAGACGCGGACCCGAGTTTACTTGGGAACGTGAAGATTCAATGAAAGCCAAGTATCCCCATTTGTTTAACGAGTCGAGTTAGGATAGAATTTCGGGACGAAATTTCTTTAACGGGGGAATAATGTAATATCCATGAATTTTAACTATAGTTGACTTGTAATTGAACGTAATTGAATGTGATCGATTTTGTGAATTTATAGGAATTATCGAACGTTTTGCCATGTATTAACGTAACGTTGAGCTTATTTGTGTTTACAGTTTTGTTTTAGCGTTTAAATGGATAATGAATAGCTATTTGTCTAATTTAGCGGAGCGGGGCCTCAAAAATGAGACCCCTTGGCCGTCCATCACACACACACACACATCAACTCACTTCTTTTCCATTTTCTTACCTTATCTCTTTCTCTTTTTCTCTTCCCTCTCATTACTCTTCTCCATCTTTATCATCTACCCCCAAAACCCTAATAATCACTCATAATGAATGCTAGAGATCTTGTATTTTCATGCTTAATTAACTAAAGTTAATAGCCCTAATTATAAATGGTGACTTTTGTGTAAGAATTTGAAGTTTTAAAGTGTTCCTCCTCTCCAAAAGCCACAAAACCCGAATTTGAAGATTTAGGTTGTTTTGGTATGTAACTCCCACCCAAATTTCATTATTTCATGTTATCTAACTTGTCTCCTAGCTGAACTTTCGAATTCCCAGCTCATGTCGGGTCAAATCAAGCTTAAATCGAAGTTAGGGTTTCACTAGGGTTTCTAGACGGGTCACGTACGATTCTTGGGTAAATATGTTGTTATGGGTCGTTTCTCATAATGGGTTATGTTCCTTCATGTTTAAATTACGCTTGCTTATGTCAAAATAGGCTTGGCAGCCCCCTAAACCGATTTTTGAGTCAAAATAGTGTCTTGGGTTGCAAATGGGTCGGTCTTGAACACTCTTGCTGCTGCTGCACTTCAAATGCTGCTTTCTGCTTTACGCCATGGAGACGGTAGCCGCACGGTGAAACCAATCTCTCCAGACCATCGTCTGGGACGGTGGTGGGTACCGTTTGAGACGCTAGGCCAACTTTTGGCTAGCGTGTGGGGCGGTGGCAGGGGCGTGTGGGACGGTGGCTTGGGTTGCTTTTTTTCCTGAATTCCTTCATAGTTCTCATTTCACCACCCTAGGATCGAACCAAGCTTTCTTTTGAACCCTTTCCCAACTCCTCAAGTTCCTTGTGTGAGTCATTCGAGTCGCCTTAAGTCTTGGAACCCAATTAGGGTTTTCGAATGAACAAAGAAATGAAATAAAATGTATTAATACATATACATTAAATGTAATGATAGGTTGAAGACTTGTGACGATTGTTAAACGCTTATAATTTATACTTAGCTCGTTGTGCGGATTGAGGTGAGTTTCGTAGCCCCGTTTTCTTATACATTTGGGTGAAAAGTGTACTTGTTTTACTTAAACGTTTTAACGATTTAAATTGAAATGGCTTGTTATTAAACGATGATTTGTTGGACTTGAATGCTTGTTTTCCATAAACGTATTTATAAATGCTTGTTGTGATGAAAGATTGAGATAACGGATAAGTCCACATTCGTGGCACAACGATAAGTCCATGTTGATGGCATAACGATAAGTCCATGTTGATGGCATAACGATAAGTCCATGTTGATGGCATAACGATAAGTCCATGTTGATGGCATAACGATAAGTCCATGTTGATGGCATAACGATAAGTCCATGTTGATGGCATAACGATAAGTCCATGTTGATGGCATAACGATAAGTCCATGTTGATGGCATAACGATAAGTCCATGTTGATGGCATAACGATAAGTCCATGTTGATGGCATAACGATAAGTCCATGTTGATGGCATAACGATAAGTCCATGTTGATGGCATAACGATAAGTCCATGTTGATGGCATAACGATAAGTCCATGTTGATGGCATAACGATAAGTCCATGTTGATGGCATAACGATAAGTCCATGTTGATGGCATAACGATAAGTCCATGTTGATGGCATAACGATAAGTCCATGTTGATGGCATAACGATAAGTCCATGTTGATGGCATAACGATAAGTCCATGTTGATGGCATAACGATAAGTCCATGTTGATGGCATAACGATAAGTCCATGTTGATGGCATAACGATAAGTCCATGTTGATGGCATAACGATAAGTCCATGTTGATGGCATAACGATAAGTCCATGTTGATGGCATAACGATAAGTCCATGTTGATGGCATAACGATAAGTCCATGTTGATGGCATAACGATAAGTCCATGTTGATGGCATAACGATAAGTCCATGTTGATGGCATAACGATAAGTCCATGTTGATGGCATAACGATAAGTCCATGTTGATGGCATAACGATAAGTCCATGTTGATGGCATAACGATAAGTCCATGTTGATGGCATAACGATAAGTCCATGTTGATGGCATAACGATAAGTCCATGTTGATGGCATAACGATAAGTCCATGTTGATGGCATAACGATAAGTCCATGTTGATGGCATAACGATAAGTCCATGTTGATGGCATAACGATAAGTCCATGTTGATGGCATAACGATAAGTCCATGTTGATGGCATAACGATAAGTCCATGTTGATGGCATAACGATAAGTCCATGTTGATGGCATAACGATAAGTCCATGTTGATGGCATAACGATAAGTCCATGTTGATGGCATAACGATAAGTCCATGTTGATGGCATAACGATAAGTCCATGTTGATGGCATAACGATAAGTCCATGTTGATGGCATAACGATAAGTCCATGTTGATGGCATAACGATAAGTCCATGTTGATGGCATAACGATAAGTCCATGTTGATGGCATAACGATAAGTCCATGTTGATGGCATAACGATAAGTCCATGTTGATGGCATAACGATAAGTCCATGTTGATGGCATAACGATAAGTCCATGTTGATGGCATAACGATAAGTCCATGTTGATGGCATAACGATAAGTCCATGTTGATGGCATAACGATAAGTCCATGTTGATGGCATAACGATAAGTCCATGTTGATGGCATAACGATAAGTCCATGTTGATGGCATAACGATAAGTCCATGTTGATGGCATAACGATAAGTCCATGTTGATGGCATAACGATAAGTCCATGTTGATGGCATAACGATAAGTCCATGTTGATGGCATAACGATAAGTCCATGTTGATGGCATAACGATAAGTCCATGTTGATGGCATAACGATAAGTCCATGTTGATGGCATAACGATAAGTCCATGTTGATGGCATAACGATAAGTCCATGTTGATGGCATAACGATAAGTCCATGTTGATGGCATAACGATAAGTCCATGTTGATGGCATAACGATAAGTCCATGTTGATGGCATAACGATAAGTCCATGTTGATGGCATAACGATAAGTCCATGTTGATGGCATAACGATAAGTCCATGTTGATGGCATAACGATAAGTCCATGTTGATGGCATAACGATAAGTCCATGTTGATGGCATAACGATAAGTCCATGTTGATGGCATAACGATAAGTCCATGTTGATGGCATAACGATAAGTCCACCGATTTTGGGTACATAAGTAGTGAGGTTGTGGTCGGCCTGATCTAGATCGAATAGGTAGTGAGGCTTTAACCCATCGACTCTGTATGAGTAGTATGATGCCGGTACAATACCTCCATCCTAATCTCCACATGATCTGGGAACCCCGAAGGATCTGGGCACCCCGAAGGATCAAACCCGCGTATTTAAAGTTCACATGTGGGTCTAGGCTTCATTGGTAACGGGTACTTTAAAGGAATTATTTTTTGTGCGAAGCGGGGATCGAACTTGAGACGTTAAGGTCATCAAGTGTTTTTCTAACCACTAGGCTAACTCCTTGTTGGTAACAGTTTAGTATTCTATTGAGATTGAGATATTGAAGTTAACAAATAGAACCCAAAAAAAAAAAAACCACGTACCTATTTTCTCCGGTCACCCAGTCATGGATTCCGATTCTGACCACCCGCCATCTGCCAATCCACAGTAAGTCTTTCACATTTGTTTTTGGTTTATGTATCTTATATTTACGTTATTATATTTGTATAAGTAATTATCTGCCCATTCTGTTTCGATATTAATTAATAGTAACATTAGTTGGTCGGTTCTATTGTTCAGCATTGTGTGGTTTAATTAGAACCAGAATTAATTAGTAATTAAATCGAATCGGGGTATGTTTTATGTATTTTGGGCTGGGAAAAATATATAATAAAAAGGGTTAATGAAAGATTTTGGAAGAGTAACCTTCTAAGAAGTTTTCTATAGTAAGTTTCAGGTTGTATGTTTCAGGTTACAATTATACTTCGGAGTTTTATATATCATCGCGTATGGTTTCATGAGTCTACTAACACTAATTCCATTCATTTTTCAAAACGGAAGACAACCCCCTGGCGGATTTTTTATGATAATAACCGTCTTCTCATTAATTATAGCTATTGTAACATCTGGGATTCTGATTTGTACAAGCTAATATTTGCAAAGATATATGAGGGATATACATTACACCATCTTAAAAAGTATTGGTTGCTTCTCGGCAATTCTTGCCCCTTTATTGCTTTTGTTGGTCTTATTCATTCCTGACAACCTCAACTGGATTTGGTATTCACTCGTATGTGCAATCTTATCAGTTGGGACCTTAGTTGCGTATTACTTTTTGTGGATACACGTTTGTGCTTATCGACAAGACTGCAATAGCGTTAAGGTTCCTACCCGTTACATTGGACTTCTTCTTATACCTCTTTCAATCGTGTTGCAGTCAGTCATACCCACTTAACCCGATCCGGTACTCAGTTATATGAGTAAAATTTAGAATTCTTGTTTCCTTGTAGTTTATTTCTTACATGAGTTAGTCATGTATGCAACTTGGAACCTTAGCGAATGATCCAACAAGAGTTTGATCTATTTAGAACTAGTATATATCGAAATTAAACGTGTATATGTAGTATATTTATTCATGGAATTTTGAATTCGAAATCTGTAATATTTTGTTGAATTTCATGTATAATTAAGTATCTTATTGAGTTATTGGTTTGGTTCGTGATTGTTTTGTTTCCTAAAATTGTTCTGGTATATGAATATGTCTTGGTTGGTGATTTTTGTATATATACTTATCACTATTGGAGGAATAGAGTATGCTTGCTAAGGTTCCAAGTTGATGGAAACTTGTTTACATGCGCCACAATTGAACATATGTTATGAGTGATATTCATACCACAACAGTTGATATATTTATCACACATATGCTTTATTGACTTGTACAGTATATTATAAAAGTTGTATATGGTAAATAAATCACTATCTGTGGTACTAATATCACTTCCCTTTCCATATATTTACTTCTAAATAACTTTGTTTGAATTTTATATGAACATCATGCATATTAAGTGATGGAAACTTGTTTGCATGCGCCACAATTGAACAGTATGTTATGAGTGATATTCATACCACAACAGTTGATATATTTATCACACATATGCTTTATTGACTTGTACAGTATATTATAAAAGTTGTAGTGTGGTAAATAAATCACTATCTGTGGTACTAATATCACTTCCCTTTCCATATATTTACTTCTAAATAACTTTGTTTGAATTTTATATGAACATCATGCATATTAAGTGATGGAAACTTGTTTGCATGCGCCACGTAACATTTACATAACCTGGATATCGCTTTAGTTTTGCTTTTTTTCCTGTCAATGTATATCTATTTTTCCTGCAAGTATTTTTTCAATATAACTATAACACTTAACTTTCTAGGATATACTCTTTACCATATATCCAACATAAGTAACCACCCCCCTATGTGTGCAAGGGTAATTAAAGAGCAAAATGTTAGTATTTTTGTGTATTGTGTGTTAGACAGTATGTTACTATGTAAATTTTGAAACAATCACGACTTTTCATACTTTAAACATGGAAAAACCAATAAATACCATGATATCTACAAAAAAGCGACAACTTTTGATTGTACGTTAATATATTGTTGGTCACAATTTTACTACGCATTTTCAAGTTTTTACATCTATTTACTCGATCATCTTATCGGCTTGATATGAATTTAGAAATTAGAACCTAATAGATGAATGGAAATTTAATGGATATAGATTTAAATATTGATGCAGAAAAAAATGCATAGATGTAGATATGAATATGACAATATCTCATACATTGTCATCCGAGATCCATAATTAAAAAAAGAAAAAAAAACATGAAGCCCAGATTTACCCAAAATCTATGAATTTATTTGAATATCAAACAAAAACAAAAGGATAAAAGAGAGATATTATTCTGTGAATTGATCTAGCAAAAGCTAGTATACTATATCGATCTTTTTAGCAAAAGCTAATATACTATAGTACTATACCTTCTTCCTCTCTCCCGGTTTTTTTACAAATGTGCAAAAACAAATCATTTTCATTAGCTATTTTGGCCTTACTACCTCTACTGTTCTATACAGCGAAAAACAAGTAGTAAACACAGCTATAAAAATCATGGCCATGATGACATAATAGACGGGCTTGGCATCCTCTTGAATAAACACTTCAATTCCAAGCATAAATGGAGCAAAGAAAGCACAATATAGCAATTCCGATGCACAACAATACAATAACATGAGCACCGATATCCCCACAGCTATCATATGATGTCTCATTACTGAATCCTTCTCGGAATACTGAGTCGCCATGATTCCATAGAGAGATAGTGACATAGCTAGAGCCATGCCACCGATCTTGCACATGTCGTCACAAAATCTCCTGTTAAGACATATGCATAATAGTTTAGGTTATATGAGCATCATTTCAAGATACATTACAATACAAGAGCAAAGCACACATAATCAATGTATCAAGAACCAATAAAGCTCAGCACAGTCACATTAAATCAACATAATCAATGTATCAAGAACCAATAAAGCTCAGCACAGTCACATTAAATCAACAATCAACTGACTTGCATGCATAAAAAGCTTAGCACAGTCACATTAAATCAACAATAAATGATGCCAAACAACAAAAAATGACTTTTATGCAATACAAAGCATACACATAGTGCAGAACAATTTCAAAAAATACTTATCCGTAATAACAACAGAAAAACACCTATTTCACGAGAATATGCAACGCAAAATGATTATGCAACAAAAACAAACAAATAGAGAAAAATAACTTCAAAATTTGTTCATCCATTATAACAACAATATAAAAAAACACCTTTTTCAATACAACAAACAACGCAAAACAGATAAAAAAGAATGACATATATGCAACAAAAAACAAACAAATAGTGGAAAAGAACTTCAAAGATATGTCATCAATGCTACCAACAAAAGATCAGTTTATTCTCATATCGCAGCAATAAACATCATCGCAAAAACTAAAACTGGAAAAAGGCAATAAAAATTAGCTAGTATATAACAATTGGTTAATATGAACTAACTTAAAGAAGTTTATGTATCTACCAAGCAATGACACAACACAGAATAATAATTAATCAAGAAACAACATCAATTAAAGTTGCAACAAACCTGAATAATAATAAATCAAAAATAAAATATAAGAACTGGAAACTTGGAAAGTACCGATCATTGTTAATAGTAGAGGATTCCTGCCCCTGTCTTTGGAAACGCTGCTGTGTTTGGGTCCTGTATGTATAAAATGGCAATCAGAAGATATAACAATGACTAGCAAAATCAAAACAATAAACAAATAATGGATATCAAGAGACTAGTGAAACTAGAACTAAAGATATAATCAAAGCATCCACCTGATAGAGATTTACTCAAAGCATCCCCATCATGCTTTGAAATCATCACAACAGGAATGCTTATGTTCAATGAATTTTCCTCACTGCAACTCATTTCCACAATATCTGCAACCAAAAACAAGAATAGACATTTAGAATCCCTTTATATAAATAAATACAGGCTGTCATGATTCAAGCAATTTTCCAAATCAACAACATACTTTACATAGAACTAAATATTTCATAAATGTATAACCTTCATCATTTATGACCACCGGGCGTGCAGAACCTGCCGCATCTGCCACTTCTGCTTTAGCCAAGTAGTCACAATCACCACAACAGGCAAAGGTTGTGAAGCCGGATAATTTCTTTAAGAGTTTGTCACCTAATATTTCAATAAAGACTGAGACCAGGAACATATGCAGTATGTGTTGTTCAAGGAAATACCAAAGTAATGCAAAATTGAAACAAAGTTTAAAAGTCACGAATAAATAACTTTGGAACTCGAGTGTGCTAGTGTGTCTGACCTAGAGATGAACCGTTCAAACAATGGGTCAGTTGAGGGTGCTAACCTGGCAGGAGAGGGGGACCTTTGGTTAACAGCTCTCTATAAGTAAATTTGTACATAATGCAAACCATGAAACTTGCTTTTGTAAATTTTCAGTATTGATGCATTAGAGAATCTAAGACTGCCAAGATGGAATTTTCTTATAATTGATACCTAAATGTTTAGTATTAACTTATAACCATCCATCTCCCTTCACTAAACATCAGGGCCCAGCTTGAAAAAGATTTTGTATATCCATATATATATTATATATATATATATATATATATTATATATATATATATATATATATATATTATATATATATATATATATATATATATGGACTCAATTTATATATATATATATATATATACTAGACATATGTATATACACCACCTTTTCATCTATATTTTGAAACTCCCATGAACCAAGGGACCCCAACTACCATCACCACTTTTAGTAGCATCAGAGGGGAGCTCGTGGTGATCCGGTGGTGGTTGTACGGTGGTAGACAGCGGTGTGACAGCTACCGATGGGTCCCCTGTTTCTACGAAATCGCTACTGCCTTAAGCGATGTCTAACTCGACCAGATCTAGATTGAATAGGTAGTGAGGTTGTCGTCGGCCTGATCTAGATCGAATAGGTAGTGAGGCTTGGATGTTATGAAGATGGTGAAGTTGTGAGGTTGTGGTCGGAGATGATGGCTCAACTCTAGCTAGATGTAGCTCGAACAAATAGTTGATATATGCTTCGGATCTGTATGTGTTTTTATGTATATGGTTTTGGATTTGACACATATAGATATAAAGATTTGGGATTGTATGCGTTTTTATGTATATGGTTTTGGAGGTTTTTTATTTATGATTATTTTTTATTGAAGGGAATGAATTATAGAGAAGGTAGAGGATGAATAAGAGAGAGAAGAAAGAGAGTGACAAACTAATCCCGGCAAGAGTTAATTACAGTGGTCCTATGAAAAGTAAATGACAAGAATGTGCATGTCATGTGACCACCAAACGTTTGTTTGGCTCTTGGACCAAACTCGTTAACGGAATTCCATGAAACGCGTAATCTCGTGGTTTTAGGGATGGTCAATGAAAGTTGTTACAAACCACAGGGACGAAAAATGTAATTAACTCTAGAAATAATAATTAACCACTAGTCAATAGAACTTGTGAGCCAAAGTCAAAATTAGCAATACTATGGAAAAGTGAACTAAAATCAAGGTTTTAAAAGATATAAAACGTAGCTTATAGTAGTTGATACTATAAATTTGAGAAATACCTCTCCATTCCCGCAACTTCACAAGCCGTAGAATAATCACATTAACATCAGCCTTGCCACTGGAAAATTTTGCCTTTTAAGTCATCCACATATGAATCCCAGAATGTAAACTTCATCTTGAGACCACTACATATTTACAAAAGAGTTAATTTCAAAAATCGTCCTTGTGGTTTTACCAAAAAATTACGTTTCATCCTTTAAACTTCAAAATGACACTGGTAGTCCTTTATACGCGGATAATGGTCACATTTCGTCCTTTAGTCGACCGTATAAAGGACGAAACGTGTCCATCATCCGTTAGATTAAAGGACGAAACGTGACCATCACCCGTTAGATTAAAGGACGAAACATGACCATTATCCGTGTATAAAGGACTACCAGTGTCATTTTGAAATTTAAAGGATGAAACGTGATTTTTTGGTAAAACCACAAGGACGATTTGTGAAATTAACTCTTTACAAAAAGAAAAAGACAAAAAATTACATAAGTATCAAATATTGTTGCCTTAAATAAAAATTAAAAAAAACAATTACAACATTTCTTACTCAATGTCTTGCGATTGCACGCTCATCCTCTTATTTGGGGATCTGCTTTTCTCACCAATGATCAAATCACCATATCCAGAAACTTTACCAATAACATCTGAATTTATGATAAATAGATAATTAATAAGTTTTTTCTTAAATAATGCATAAACTTATTAAAAATTTTGTACTTACAACCACATATACCACAAATACAGTTACGATAAAGGAATAATTTATAACTAATTTTATGAGTTTATCTAATGTACATATATCACATATGCGGTTATGATAAAGGCAAAAATTTTAACTTCTCAAACTAATTAACATCAATTCGTTCTATGCCTAGGCTTTTTATATTAAAACTAAAAAAACATCATATGTACAAACTTTCCCCATAAATCATTAGTTACTATTTTTTCATTTTTTATAGGAACCTGATCACAAACATAAATATCAAAAACCCCATCAACAAATTCATCCAATTCTCAACAAATTCATCCAATTCTCAACAAATTCATCCAATTCTCAACAAATTCATCCAATTCTCAATAGAGAATAATAGAAAGAGGTGTACATTGGAATTGTCAACCTTGTCACCCACATGAAAAACCTAATCCGTTTTGAAGTCTTTGGTAATTCCAGATTCATAATTTGAAGAAGACCGAACAAAAACATACAAATAGTGGAAAACAACTTCAAAGATATGTCATCAATGCTACCAACAAAAGATCAGTTTATTCTCATATCGCAGCAATAAACATGATCGCAAAAACTAAAACTGGAAAAAGGCAATAGAAATTAGCTAGTCATAACAATTGGTTAATATGAACTAACTTAAAGAAGTTTATGTATCTACCAAGCAATGACACAACACAGAATAATAATTAATCAAGAAACAACATCAATTAAAGTTGCAACAAACCTGAATAATAATAAATCAAAAATAAAATATAAGAACTGGAAACTTGGAAAGTACCGATCATTGTTAATAGTAGAGGATTCCTGCCCCTGTCTTTGGAAACGCTGCTGTGTTTGGGTCCTGTATGTATAAAATGGCAATCAGAAGATATAATAACGACTAGCAAAATCGAAACAATAAACAGATAATGGATATCAAGAGACTAGTAAAACTAGAACAACTAAAGATATAATCATATCTCAAAAAACATCCACATTGAACAGAATAAGTTTTAAGTTTTCCTTAATGACAGAAAAATAATAACTAATTACGGGGGATACATACAACTCCAAAAAAAAGAATGCATAAGCAATTTATCAACTGGCGAGTGGCGACAAAAATCACAAAAAAAAGTTAGATTGAAGGACTAGTAATCCTTTAAGATCAATGCATACAAGGCTGATTGATATGCCAATATTGGAAAATAGACCAAAGCACATTACTTAATCTATGATACATCACATCACACACTTATCACAGGAAGTACCAAAAAATTTCATACATGATGCCTATAAGGCTATAAATTAAAACTGGAAAGCATAAAGCATGATATCAGGTACTTAATTGAACTATATAACTTTGTAACTCGAAATTACCGATCATGATCTTCTTGATTGAAAGTTGAGGACGGCTGCCTCCTTGCTTGTGATTGCTGCTGTGTTTGGGTCCTGTATGTATAAAATGGCAATCAGAAGATATAATAACGACTAGCAAAATCGAAACAATAAACAGATAATGGATATCAAGAGACTAGTAAAACTAGAACAACTAAAGATATAATCATATCTCAAAAAACATCCACATTGAACAGAATAAGTTTTAAGTTTTCCTTAATGACAGAAAAATAATAACTAATTACGGGGGATACATACAACTCCAAAAAAAAGAATGCATAAGCAATTTATCAACTGGCGAGTGGCGACAAAAATCACAAAAAAAAGTTTTAGATTGAAGGACTAGTAATCCTTTAAGATCAATGCATACAAGGCTGATTGATATGCCAATATTGGAAAATAGACCAAAGCACATTACTTAATCTATGATACATCACATCACACACTTATCACAGGAAGTACCAAAAAATTTCATACATGATGCCTATAAGGCTATAAATTAAAACTGGAAAGCATAAAGCATGAAATCAGGTACTTAATTGAACTATATAACTTTGTAACTCGAAATTACAGATCATGATCTTCTTGATTGAAAGTTGAGGACGGCTGCCTCCTTGCTTGTGATTGCTGCTGTGTTTGGAATCTGAAAACAAATAATTGCATATCATCCATATCTCAAATAACATCCAAATTTAACATAATAAGTTAATTTTTCCTTGATGACAGAAAACTAATCAGGGTTGATACACACCATTACAACAACCAAAAAAAAAAAGAAAAAGAAAGCAATGAGAATTACAAAAAAAAGAGTCATAAACTAAAGGACTAATGCTCTTTTAAAATCAATGCACACAAGGCTAATTGATATGCCAATATTGCAAAACAGACCAAGCACATTACTTATCCTATGATGCATAAGATCGCACAATGATCACATGAAGTACAAGAAAATTTCATACCTGATGCCTATAACTTAAAATTTAGAAAGCATAAAGCACGAAATCAGGTAGTTAATTGAGCTATATAACTTTGTAACTTGAAATTGATGCCTATAACTTAAAATTTAGAAAGCATAAAGCACGAAATCAGGTAGTTAATTGAGCTATATAACTTTGTAACTTGAAAGTTGATGCCTATAACTTAAAACTAGAAGGCATAAAGCACGAAATCAGGTACTTACCCATCATGAGCTGATTCTGTTGAGGACTGATGCCCCCCTGATGGATGTCGGTGCCTCATTTCATATATGAAAATGTGTCAACTCATTAGCACTATTTCCGTGTATTTAAGAATAACAGATTACACAAGCTGAAAACAAGAACTGCATATACACCGAGGTGCAAGACTTGTGGTTCATTCGACTACAAAGAAAGTAGGGATGATGCACTCAAAGCTATCATTAAGATACAATGAAAAGACGACAAATCACCAGAAAAAGATTTCCAATCAACTGAATTGCATGTATAAAACGCTTAACACGGTCTACCTACATCCAATCAATAAAAAATGATGCCAAACATATAAAAATGACTTTTATGCAATACAAAGCATACACATAGTGCGAAACAACATAAAAAAAAATACTTTATCCACAATAACAAAGATAGAAAAACACCTAATTTTACAACAATAAACAACGCAAAACAGCCAGGAATGATTATGCAACAAAAACAAACAAATAGAGCAAAACAACTTCAAAAATAGTTCATCCAATAACAACAATACAAGAACACCTTTTTCAACAATAAAAAGAATTATTAAAATAGGGGCATGCAGTAAATGCAATATTTGTCGTTTTTAGGAAAAACCGAGTTGAGTTAACGTGCAATCCCAATATCTAAAAGCGGTTGTTGTTGTTTACAAATACATAACATGCCTACATTAGAGAATAGCAGCTTATCTGATACCTTGTTTTAGCCTAAATTTTAGAAAGCGTAAATGATGATGAATTATTTATTTCACTAAAACTAACCATAGAGCAACAACTATACCAACTTCGATCAAGTGGTTAACATCCTTGCCTCTCTAAAGTAAGGTCAAGTGTTCGATCCTTACTTTTTGCAAGGCTGAACGTCCTTTTCTACCATAGGTAGAACCGGAATTAGAGGCATGGTTGTCTACATCTCAACCTCCCCCATAAAGACAGTATTAGTTACTCATACTTTTTTTTTTACAACAACAACATGCAACAGCGATACGGTAAAAGGACTACAAAGACCACCTCCGGTATGTCGAAAGAAAACGAATCGTCATAAAATAATCAAATCCAAACGATAATTCTAAACAACTAGGATGATAAAATCATATCACATTCCAGTAAACAATTCCAATGCACATAAAGAATATTAATCTAATTAACTATGAAATATATAGAAGACGACCTTTCGTTAGTATCACCGTTATTGTGGACCGGTGGTGGTGGAACGGTAACGTTATCCGGTGCTACATTCACGGAGGAATACGACGGTGGAACGGACGTAGTGTAGGTGTTTATAACTGAGTAAGTGTAGTAGTAGGTGTTATGTGGTGACGGAATGGCATTGTTGTACGGCAGTGAAACGTTGGGTCGGTAATACATAAGATACGGCGGTCGAGCGACGGATGAGTACGTATTATATGGTGGTGGAACGGAAGTTGGGTTATAGGGTGGTGGAGGTGGTGGAATTACGGTTTTGTACGGGTGAATCAGGGCAAAAGAGTCAGTAGAATGCGATGGTTGGTCGCCGGGAGGAGGTGGTGGTTGATTGACGGCTAAGAAGCCGTCGGTTTCTTCTTCCCGACGACTTTGGTTTTCAGCCATGCCGATTTGCACGGTGACGGTTACTAGAGTGATTTTTATGCTGTTAGAATATATGTAAATTTGTTAGGGTGGAGGGAATGGGTCTCGGCTAGGGCTCGGGTTCCTGGTAACCGATCGGGTACACCATTTCAAGGTGTTGGGTAAGACTCGGGTAGGGTAATTTCGGGTATCATTTTGAGCTCCTTAACCGACGTGCGGGTATGAGTTTTGAACGTTGGAAAGGTGTGGGACCCCCCTCAAACGGCCACATCTCATTATTTAAAAAAAAAAACATTTTCTCCCTCTATATATACACTTTACATTTATTTTAAAACACACAACATACACCCATATTATTCACACAACATACCCTAATCTCTTCAAGTTCTTCAGAATCTCGTTGTGTCGTTGTTGGATCGGATTCGTCATCCGAATCCGATGGTATGTTCTTGCATAGCGCCATTCAATGGATGGAAGACACGGCATCTTCCAACGCGGTTCAAAACCGCCGAACCATAAATCGCCAACGCGAAATTGGTCATCAAATTTTACTAAACGATTGGTTTGTTGACGAGCCAAAATACGATGACGCTTACTAAACGCGGCTGTATTTTGCACAACATGGTGATAAAAGGCGATGGTAGAGCTATCTCACCGGTTCACATCATGGACCCGCCGGTCCAACCGGTGTTCGACGACACCGTTTTAGCGGAGTTACTAAACGAAGAGATCCATCATCGTCTTCGCTATGACCTCACTGAACACGTGTGGGCTCAAGACTTGGGATATCTCGACGACTAGTTTTTTTTTATAAATAAGTCTAGTGTTTTTATTTTAATGTATTTTTTTTATTATGTATTGTTTTTTTTTTAAGTGTTATGTAATGTTTTATTAAGTTTTAAATAAAATGTTTAGTTAAATTATTGGTGTAATAAAAAAAGAAAAAGAAAATGAATTTGGGTAAGTTTAATGAATTGGGTATGTATTTCAAGTGATTTGGGTAAGAATTGGGTTGAATTGGGTAGTGGTGAGTTGGAGGGTATTGATTGGGTGAAGGATTGGGTAAACTAACCAAGTCTACAACCATTCCCTCCACCCTAATATGATTAATAATTATAAAGGATATTTGTTTGTTAGTTATATAATAAGTTATAAAGTTAAAAGGAATTAAATCCTAATCCTAATATAATAGGTCTGATATTTTATCAAAATAGACTATCCATAATTTTAATTTTTTAATTAATTAATGAGAAATATTAATCCTCTTGACTAATTACAAGATTATGACATGTAACATGATCAAAAGATGAGATTAGATAAGATTTTTCTAGCCGTTCGAAAAAGAAATCCGTATGATATTTTTTTAATAAAAAAACTCACTAATACTTAAAGCAAGTTATTTTACTGTATTTATCTTGAAAAAGATTCATGTATTCTCTCTAAATAATTAACTAATTACAACTATATCAAACTAACAATTATAGAATTTGCAGGATTATAAAATTTTTTGTGTATAAGTTTTTTTTAAAGGGAAATTTAGATTGATGTGCCGACCTAATTATTTTCACATCAGGCTGAGTTTAACACAATATGTTTTGGTATTGCATTTGACGTGTAATTATAGTTTGAGTTCGTTTTTGTAAGTTAATTAAACTTTGAGTTAAGTCCAAAAACTAGTAATAACTAGTTTGCCAAATAAGCGATATACTTTGCCAAATATCAAAATATGCGACGTATTTAAAGGTTTTGTGTCGATATTAACGTTTTCAATTTTTTAACACGATAAAACATGGCTCACACTACAAGAAATTCGGGTTTTGAGGACGACAAAACGAAAGCGGAGAGCAGCGAACATTAAAACGGGCAAGATATGCGAGAGGGTACAAATCGAATTGAGCACCATAACCCAACGCATTTGATTATGGACGTATAGGGATTAGCATCAAACAAGCCATTGTGGACATTCGAACGAGCCATAATTATTTTGTGACTCGAGATATTACTTATGTGTGGATAAACACATTTTTATGTATTGCAAGAAGAAATCATAAGAGGACTAGGAGTGGTTTTTATGAATTTATCAACCCTCTCAAATCCTACCGATTTTGCCAACTCATTCCAACCTTTCAACCCTCCCAACCAACCCTTCCAACCATTTTACTGGCGCCCTTATTCAACCCTCCCAAATTTATTTATTTTTCTTTTGAATTTTGTTTTCTTTTTAACAATAAAACATAACATATTATTATTAAGAACATAATACTACATTTAGAGTAAACAATTATTACAAAAAACATATTTATTAAATACAAACTATCCAATAATAAACCTATTAGAATACTGGCTCATGTTAAAATATAATAAAATATTTAAACTAAAGCCCTGGCCCATCTTTTCCATCTTCATAATTTCATTGCATCATTCTATACTATATGTTTTTTTTAATTTAACATGTGAATTGTATTAATACTCAAATATTTACAATAAGATCAGAGCACTTGGCATACCAAGGCAAAAACATCAGAACAAAGCAACAAACCATACCAGTAAACATACATTCCAAATCATTCAAACCAAATTACACTCTTAAAGTATGCAAGAAGAGGACCAAGTAGCTTCATCTTTCACAGCTCACTATTCCAAATCGCATGCATACTCCAAGACATATCCACAACATCACCACCATCTTCAGATATCCACAAAGCTGCAATTAACCCACTTCAGATTCCACTGGGCACCAATACTAAGAACATTCTTGGTCTTCCTTAAACTGATGGACAGAAGCTTGTTTTTAACATTTTCCTTGATAATGCTACAGACAGCATCATCCTTTCTTTCCTTTTTCTGAAAGGTTCTCAAGCTCCTTTCTTGCCATAAGAATAAATTGCAGCCAACAGTAGTTTGTTAATAACAACTCCAAGATTACTCTTATCCTTCTTCCTTGCTATCTCATGAATAATACTCTGCAAAATTATTTTGACACCCCATACCCCACATATATTTCCCTACATTATTCCACACATTCTGAGAAAATTTGCACTGAAAGAAAAGATGCTCATGACTATCACTGCCAGAACACTGCATACTCCCAACATTCTACCACTTAGCCATTCTGTCCTGTGTCATTAACTTTCCATGAATTGCAAGCCATAAAATAAAAGCATGCCTTGGATTGAACTGTTTGAACCAGACCACATCTCTCCATATCACTTTTGGCCAATTACATTTCAAATCATGCCAAGCCTGTTTTGTAGAAAATTCCACATGTTGATTGTTCCTTGTAATCCACATAATTTTGTCCTCCTTATTACTCTGCAAGACTGGTGTGGATATATTTCTCAGAATGCTAAATTTGTCCTCCCATCCTTCAGGCCAAAGCCAATTTCCATTGCTAATCATATCCCCAACTTTAATATCACTTTTAATTCTTGCATCATACAACATTCTTTTACTGATAAACTTGCTTAAAGGCCCTTCAGAACACCAATAATCATACCACATAAAAGTTTTCCTACCATCTCCAACTTTGTAGAATACATTCTGCTTCACCAACTCTCTAATGTTTAACATAGTCTTCGAACCCCAACTATCATATTTGTCTTCCTCAATCTCCCAAATACTCTTATTTTTTAATTTGACAACATTTACCCATTTAGCCCAAAGAGAATTTGTATCCTCTAAAATTTTCCAGAATTGTCTAATAAGCAACACTTCATTCCACTTTTTCATGTCTTTTATGCCTAATCCACCTTGTTCCTTAGGCCTGCATACCATCTTCCAAGCTACCCTAGCCTTGCCAAGAGCAGATCCACCAGCATTCCATAAAAAACCCTTCAACAACTTTTCAATTTCCTTAATAACTGTACTAGGCAACATATAAACTGAAGCCCAATATAGCTGCATGGAAGATAACACAGAAGCAATCAACTGTACTCTCCCTGCATATGACAACATCTTGTTCTTCCAACAATCAATTTTAGACTTGATCCTATCAATTAAAACCTTACAGTCCTTCACCCCCAATTTCTTAGCAAGGAGTGGCACACCTAAGTATCTAACAGGCAACTTCCCACTCTTAAATGGTAAAACATTCAGCAAATCTATCTTATCCCTGTCCTTGATACTTCCAAATAAAAACATGAGCAAATTCTTCCAAATTCCTTAACCACTAATAGAGAACCCACATTCCCTTTACAAAACACCAATAGATCATCAGCAAAGCACATATGTGAGAGCTTAAGCTCCTTACAGCCAAAATGATACCCATAATCTCTAGAACCCTGAATATTCTTACACATAATGAGATTAAAAACCTCCATTACCAATGTAAAAAGGTAAGGTGATATAGGATCTCCTTGCCTAAGCCCCCTGCCACCTCTAAAATACCCATTAATTTGACCATTTAAACAAATAGAAAATTTTGTTGTAGTCACACAAGTCATAATCCATCTAATCATATCCCTATGAAACCCAAATTTCTTCAAAATGGTTTCTAAAATCTCCCAACTCACAGTGTCATATATATATGTAAAACACCATTGAAGGAAAAAAAAAAGAAAGAGCAGCAGTCAAAAAGCAATTAAAGGGGGGAAAGGGGGACGGATTCAACAGTCAAAAACAAAGGGGACCCACAGTTTTGATTTTATGTTCGGCGGGTTCTGAAACCTTTTTGGCCATCCATACCGCCGGGGCATAAATTCACAACCGCGACGGTTTCGGCCATAGATTCACACAACCCAGCTTCCACTTCTAGTGCCCTTATATGTATGAGACTAGAGAGGAGTTTTGATTTGGACTCTACGTGTTCCAAAATTACTTTTACTCTTTTATAAATTTGTTCTTTCTATTTCTATGTTATGTTTTTTTTTTTAACGGCATTCTATCCTACTCCTACTTCTACTTCTAAATTACACGTATACCTGAAAACCAGGATTTTTATTTTATCGAGTTTATTAAAATGCATAGATCTTATAATCAAAGAATTAATTACTTAATGGTTTTGTTACAACTTTTCAGTTTCCACATTTAGTTATTAGATAATAAAACTTTTTTTTCTTGAACGGCAATAAAACTCTTTTGTTTAACAAAATTCCAAGGTCAACATGATAATAGACCACCATTTCTTCAACAATTTACCGAAGTCCGTCTTTCTTGTTGCACTTGCACATGCATCAAATTATTAGTAACGTTAAACTAAATTTTCAACTCCTAAGCTGATAGAAATGTATCGATTTGTATTTCCAAAAAAAAAGGGTCAACTATATATTTTCCCCTACTCCTAGCCAAAGTTAGGGGAGTAAAGTTGCACTTGCACGGATACAAATTATTAGTAACGTTAAACTAAATTTTCAACTCCTAAGCTGATAGAAATGTATCGATTTGTATTTCCAAAAAAAAAGGGTCAACTATATATTTTCCCCTACTCCTAGCCAAAGTTAGGGGAGTAAAGTTGCACTTGCACGGATACAAAATTAGGGGCTACCAAAGGGTTGAAGAACTAAAACTACTACAAGGAAAAAAAATAACAAAGAATATAATCGAACTCGCAAGAATAAACAATGTGGGAAAGCAGCAAAGCCTCGAGTGCTTCCATTGTGAATCATTGATTTATTTTGCAGCCCCGGATGTATGGATGATCAAACTTGATGTATTTGACCCAATACGAACGGTACCTAGTCATAGCCAACTCTAGCCATGGTTTCATGTTACCATTGTAGTGAACAACAGCTGCATTTTCAATGTCACTCTTATCGATGCTAGGATTATAGCCAAGACCAAGTACATGCCAAGATTTGTCAAGTGGATGCGTAAGCCCATAAAACGTCATTAATCCTGGAGGTAAAGTCCCAAGCTTCCATAAAACCCTGTCTTCATTCTGAGATCCAGCAAAAGAACAAACCATTAATCGTGACTGATGAGACCCAAAAGTATATTGACTGAAATATTGGCGAAATAAAAAACTTTTGCCACTTTTGGGAGGCGCCAACATCTCCCGGTGACAGTTGACACACAATACAATGATCTGATTAAGCACGTCAAACCACATTTCATATCCCTGATATAGGGTTATCTAATAAAAGATAAAACATGGCTACCTACTTCAACCATAAAGTTCTACCAGTGTCAAATTTCAAAATGGAAACGCCAGTTTTGGCTATTCTACTAAATCACCTATAATAACGCAAGTCAAACACATTAGTTTAATAAATGCTAAGTGAAGAAAGGATGAAAATTCTTACCATATTTTGCCACTTGTGGTAAATGCCGGTTATATCCCACTTTTTCCACTGCTTGAGGTCAAACACATTCATCCCATAAGCCCATCCACACGCATTTGGGTCAAAATTACGGGCAATATGGGGATTTGAGAAATTTAAATACTTATCAAAACGGTGAAAACTTTCTCCACAAGTTTCAACAGCGCCATTGACTTTTCCATGAAGGTCAACCTTCCACAAACCAGTCAAATCTTTCTGAACAACAATGTCATCATCAAGAAACAGGATTTTATTCAGCTTAGGATAAACTTGTGGTAGATAAAACCGAAGGTGATTCAGCATTGAAAGATACTTTGGGTTCCTATATTTCAAATTGGAAGATCCAGCTGAGAGGGTTGTGTGATGATCTGCCTTGAAGTAAAACTCCTTCATTGCAGCAGATTCTAATTGGCGAAGAACAGGACAGTATGATGAATTTAGCCACTTAAATTCATCAACATTTTCTACATGGATCGTTGCATTACCAGGAGGGTTTAATAAAAACCACATATTCATTGCTCCAAAGTTCAATTTATCAGAAACAAGATGAAAAACATGTTTCTCTGGTTCCTGTATTTCCAACCAAGAAACATTGTTATAACAATAAAACAGCTGTTAACTTGTCAAAATATTGGTTCTTTACTTGGCTAAATTTGTTACCGAACTCACCCAATTGTTGCATCATATGTATAAAATCATACCTCACTTTCATTGCAAACTGACGTTCTCGCAAAGTGTCAAAAGAAATATGTACTTTCCAAAATTGGGGACAAACAGATGATATGTGAATGCAAAATTAAAAAAAATATATATATACATCTGACTAAAAAATCTTCATCCAAAATGGCTCATTATAAGCAAGTGTCCTGTTTTTCTTATAACATTAACACTATAATAATGAAAGATGTATTTTTAAAAGATACATGGATTCAAAACAAATGACAATCAAAGAGTCAATCTCTCCTTCCATTAAACCATAAAGTTGCATTTATAACATGGGATGGATGGAGTGTATCAACCAGACACTACGTGAAGCAATCATTGAATGTAGTATCAGTGATGCAACAATGACAAAAAGGAGCTCCATAAAGACTTGCTGCTAGAGGTAACAATTTCAACCCACTTACTTACGGATGAGTCGATTAGTGTGTCGGATGGGTCAAAAGTCACCCAAGTGTATTTATAATACATAAAAGCTCCTAGATTAGTTTATACAATATATTAGATATTTCTTGAAAAAAAACAATCCTAGTTTTCATAATTGACAGTTTTAAACTAAGAATAGAAAACATACATATTTTAGACAAAAAACTGTGCTGCTTAGCCCAAAAATATTCGATCCATGCCAGATAATCACCCATAATAAATAACTATCCATTTCAAGCAATACCCATTTGACAGACTACCCAAGCCGTTCTAAGTTAAAAGTTTTCCCAAAGCTACAAGAAGATATGAGACCATATACAGATATTTACCTTGGCATTCATGATTGTAGAGTTGACGACCACCGATGCAGCCAACACATTATCAGAAAAGAGAGCATAATGATATAGTATGTGCCCGTGTTCAGTGTGTGAGCTATATGGCCCTTTTTCCCCCAAATAATCTTACGCCAAGACTTTAGTCACTCTTCCCATATTTCCCACAATTGCTGATAATAACACGGTTGTTCATCCGTGAAGCTACAAAAGGTTAAAAAAGATTTTCCTACATATTTTCCTCATTTACCTCATGATGTTGCTGAAAGAACCTAGAATGTTAGATACTTTTTCTTTTTTGTATGTATTATTACATCATATAAAACGGATTCTTACGTTTTTGTTTTCTTACCTTTAAATCCTATGCTTTCAATGAAGATTGCATATTGACAACAACTTTGTTTGTGTATCTATATCTATATCTATACTATATTATAAAACAGCTTACTTGCATTATCATTATTGTCCTACTGTATTAAAGTTGTTAAGATAAATCGGGCCAACAGAAATCTTTACCACCTCCTCCACCTCTATCTTCACCAGGAAACTACAATGGCACATCACCACGACCTCCTCCTTTGGCTCCACCTCATCCTCATTTCTTCCTTAGTAGCTTTCGCTGACGACACCCCCATCATGTTCAAGTTTTACCATTCAATTTCGAATCCTCCAAACACTTGGAGGACTGGTACTCATTATTGTAAATGGGAAGGTATAGGCTGTGACTTATATAGTCATGTTACTTCCATAAATCTTTCGAAAAAATCACTCCATGGGATTGTTCCCTCAAATCTCAACAGGCTGTCGTATCTGAAAAAGCTTGACCTTGGACAGAACTCATTCTCAGGCTCCTTGCCTTCTTTAGCGAACCTAACTCTCCTCCAACATGTTAACATCCAAAGCAATGAATTCACTTCAATCCCCGCCGATTTCTTTCACGGTCTTATTAGTCTCGAGGACTTTAGGATCTCCAACAACACTTTTCTGGAACCATGGATCATCCCTAATGATCTCTGTCAATGTACCAAGTTACAAACCGTTTATGCCTCGTTCACAAAAATAACAGGTCCCCTGCCAGACAAGTTAAAATATCTCTCTAATTTAATTTACCTCTCTCTTTCTTACAATAACCTCAATGGCAGCCTTCTGACCTCCCAGCTCAACAACCTCTCCAAGCTCCGGCTGCTTTCTCTTGATCACAACAGCTTCTCTGGCGCCTTGCCAACTTTGAACCACAGTTCTCTCCTGGAGTTATCTCTGAACGACAACAATTTCACTTCAATTCCCTTTACCTTCTTTCTCGGTTTGACTAATCTTGAGTACATTGCCATCCCCAACAACTCACAATTGGAGCCATGGGTTATCCCAGACCACCTCAACCAATGCACTAAATTAGTGATGTTTAACGCTGATAGAGTTAACTTGAATGGTCACATTCCAGATTTTTTCCACAGTGTCCCCAAGATGACCTCTCTCTATTTGTCTTACAATAATCTCACAGGAACCTTACCTGCATCTTTTTCCACATCGGCAATTTCGCATCTTCATCTTGACAATCAGCTTCAAGGCCTTTCTGGTAGGCTTGATGTGCTATCCTCAATGGATCAACTTACGGTTGTTCAGCTAGAAGCTAATGATTTTAGGGGTCCTATTCCCGATCTTTCAAGATGTTTCGCTTTAGAAGTTTTACAACTTGGGAATAATCATCTTTCAGGAGTAGTCCATACTTCTTTGACAAATCTCCCTAGTTTACACTACATTGATTTGGAAAATAACAGGTTACAGGGGCCATTACCTGTGTTTGAGGATTGGGCTGAATCTATATTAGATGGCAATAGTTTTTGTTTACCTACACGCGGGGAATGTGATCCACAAGTGACCGCACTTCTTGAGGTCGCGAGAGATATTGGATACCCCTTGTCATTGGCAGAATCATGGAAAGGCAATGACGCCTGTTGGGGATGGAAATTTGTTACTTGCGATGCTTCGGGGAAGAATGTCACAGCTGTTAACTTTGGGAACCAGAACTTTTCAGGTATTATTTCTACGTCCTTCGCAAAGCTCGAACGGATAAGAAATTTATCACTCAATGAGAATCATCTCACGGGTTCTATTCCCGAGAGTTTGACAACCATGAAGGATCTTGAGTTCCTTGATGTGTCAAGCACTGACCTTTCTGGAAAAATACCTTTATTCCCAATGAAGGTGAAGTTGTTATATAACAACACTTTGTTAAGGAGACAAAGCTCTAGCAAAAATACTCATTCACTAGTTGCAGCTATTGATATTGTAGTAGCTAGCGTTTTTGCTTTAGTTGGGATTGCGTTATTCGCGTCTTACAAGTGTTGTAGAGTTTCCAAAAACTTAGGTATCCCGATTGTCGAAAGTCATGGTGAAATACAGAATGTCGAAAATTATGGTGAAATACCAGTTTCTGAAAATCGAAAAAAATGATTACCATGCAATTGCTTGAGCAAGCCACCCAAAATTTCGATAACAGCAATGTGTTGGGTAGAGGTGGATTTGGTACGGTTTACAAAGGTGTGTTATCTGACGGAACTAAGATTGCAGTCAAGAAAATGAAATATGATGTGAATGGAACAAATGGGCTTCAACAGTTCCACACAGAGATCGGAGTACTATCAAAAGTAAGGCATAGACATCTTGTTGCTCTTTATGGTTATTGTATTAATGAAAATGAGAGGCTTTTAGTGTATGAATACATGCCACAAGGTACTTTAAGTCAGCACTTGTTTAGAAAACATCAAACTGAACCTCTTAGTTGGAACCAAAGAGTTTCAATTGCATTAGATGTGGGAAGAGGGGTTGAGTATATGCATAATTTGGCACCTCAAAGCTATATTCATCGTGACTTAAAGCCTGCTAACATTCTTCTTGATGATGACATGAGAGCAAAGGTTGCAGATTTTGGTTTGGTTAAGAATGTGCCTCGCGGAAAGTCATCTATAGTGACAAAATTAGTGGCAGGGACTTTTGGTTACTTGTCCCCGGAATATGTTTGTAAGAACTACCTTGTTAACCTTTCAGTTTCAGTTTTTCTTTTATTTTTTAGTTCTTGAAATTTTATATTATCTCACATATAACAACTAAAGTTTGAACTTTCCTTTATGTATGTCAATTTAGATACCGGGAAGGTGTCACCGATGTTGGATGTTTTTGCATTCGGTGTAGTCTTGATCCAGTTGATTACCGGTCGAAAAGCATTAGACAAAAGTATGCCGGTTGAGTCCTTGGTTGCATGGTTCCAAAAGGTTTATGTTTGCGAAGAAGAAATGTTGAAATCTATTGATCAGGATGTTGATACCACTAAGAGTGAAACGGTTGCAAGTATTTTGGAAGTGGCTAGGGTGGCAAAAGTATGCACTGAAAATGATCCACTTGACAGACCTGCGATGAAACATGTAGTTGTCATGTTGGCTAAACTTGTTGAACAATGGAAGCCCTCTCCACGCGCAGATAAAACTTATGGCCACACACACCGTGTGAGCCTTCCCAATCTCTTCGAAGATGATGAGGATATCTCAGCATCAATGCCCATGTTGAATCGGTTAAAAACGTGGTAGTAAATATTATATTATACAGTTAAACTTGCATTATTTTGTTATTAACTAGATATATTACAGGATCTAGAGTGTAAAGGTAATCAAACCCTTTGCACAATACGCAATTGGCTCGTTCATAAAAAATTGGCCGATGATTTTGGTATGATTTATCCCCACGAGTAACCAATGACTGAGGCAAACTCGATTTCCGAAATTGTGTTGCGAATTCGTAATTCGGGTTGCAAACTTTATTCCTTAGTTGCGAATCGTGCTATTGTGTTGCGAATTCGAAATTCGCGTTGAGAATTCGACTTCAGGTTGCGAATTCTTGGTTCAGTGTTGCGACTTCAAATTTCTTTTCCCCCGAATGCGTGCTTTCGGAATTGGCACTTGTGTTACGAGTTGCAAATTCATCAGTAATTTCCCCAACCTCAAAAAAAGTTCGTTAAAATCGAATATTGCAAGCTAGTCATTTTCAATCAGTCTAAGTTATTTTTTCTATTAAGAGCCACTACTACCATCATCACTAAAAGTCTTTTCCCGCTATTGAAAGATACAGTGACCAACTAGATTTATATCTCGCATAAAATAGGTCTGTTAGAACAGATTTGTTTTCAGTATAGCAAATAAGGTAGACTAATCAAAATCTAAATAAAATGTATATTTATAATATTATGACTTGGACAAAATAATTGTATTATTATTGTTAGATCTTTAATAAATTAAGATGACCTAAAAAACTTATTATCAACATATATATTCAACAAAGATAAACTTACTTCTAAGAATATACTTATAAACTATATTGTTTTTAACTCAATGAGATTGATCATCATAACAATTCTTATTAGTAAACTTTTTCACAAACAACATATATCATGTCAAACATAAAATAGATTATATTGATGAAAACATTAACTTAAATGCATAAAAACAAAGTATAACATATGAGTGGGCAATAAGCAAATCTATTCTACTACTACACTAATGTATAAGGGGGCTGGCATTGGATGGAAGGTGGCCGCGTGGTGGGTGCGGCACCACCACTCAACACCGCCGCCAACCCCTCACCACGCGTCGTGGCTTCAAAACGAGTGGTGTGACCACGGTCCATAATCCAACTTTTTCACTTTGGATGCTTGTAAAACGGCTAGTTTGAACAGTCATTTGTTTTTGTTTTTTTAACTTTAATATTTTCTTAAAAAATACAACTAACTCAAACACACACACAACTAAAAAAAATGGAAAAACGTATTGGTTCCACTTACCACACCTCCAGCCGAACAATGAGTAGTAGTAGTATTTCTATCATGTATGTTATGTATTTTAGTATTATTATGTAATGTTTTTAGTTTAATGAAATTTTAATGTTTAAATAAAATGAAAATTGTAAAGTGAGTGGTGAAGTGAGTGGTCGGATGCCAATGAAATTTGGATGTTGTAAACGGTAGTTTGAACAGTCATTTGTTTTTCTTTCCTTTATCAACTGTTACTCCGACTCTTTAGTCTATATAAATATACAACTCACAACACACACACACACAAAACACAATACAACTCAAACACACACACAACTAAAAAAAATGGAAAAACGTATTGGTTCCACTTACCACACCTCCAGCCGAACAATGAGTAGTAGTAGTATTTCTATTATTTATGTTATATTTTTAGAATTATTATGTAATGTTTTTAGTTTAATGAAATTTTAATGTTTAAATAAAATGAAAATTGTAAGTGAGTGGTGAGTGAGTGGTGGAGTTGAGGTGGCATGTGTGATTGGTTAGAAGTGAGTGGTGAAAAAGGAAATGGAAGGTGGGATGCCATCCCTCTAACATATGAGTGGAAAACCAAATCTATTCTACTACTACACTAATGTATAAGGGGGCTGGCATTGGATGGAAGGTGGCCGCGTGGTGGGTGCGGCACCACCACTCAACACCGCCGCCAACCCCTCACCACAGGTCGTGGGCTTCAAAATGAGTGGTGAGTGAGTGGTGGAGTTGAGGTGGCATGCTGTGATTGGTTAGAAGTGAGTGATGAAAAAGGAAATGGAAGGTGGGATGCCATCCCTCTAACATATGAGTAAAACCAAATCTATTCTACTACTACACTAATGTATAAGGGGGCTGGCATTGGATGGAAGGTGGCCGCGTGGTGGGTGCGGCACCACCACTCAACACCGCCGCCAACCCCTCACCACGCGTCGTGGCTTCAAAACGAGTGGTGATGAGTGGTGAGTGAGTGGTGGAGTTGAGGTGGCATGCTGTGATTGGTTAGAAGTGAGTGATGAAAAAGGAAATGGAAGGTGGGATGCCATCCCTCTAACATATGAGTGGAAACCAAGCACAAACACGAAATGTACATAATATTCTTTCTAGCTTTTGACGAATTTTAGGACAAAATTCTTACACTTGAAAGCATTATCTGTATGACATAGACAAAGTACCCTAAGTTAGAAGACTTGTGCGTAATTACACCTACAATAAGACATTGTCGAATACATCGGTTCTTTTACTTCTTTCAAAATCAGGTTTTATGGTAGTTCAGGTTTCGACATGCTCGGCCATAGTAAATGTAGCTGCCCCAACCACCAGCTTTGAAAATTAGCTAGGATGTTTCATCCATCTACTATATGAATGCTTCTGTAGTAGCTATACCAGAACCTTCAGGAAATGACCACGGCCTATTTGGGTGGTCATGTGTTTCCCATCAGAAGCTGAGTTGACCACCTCACCTCCCCACTGGATCATTGATGCACCCTTGTTAAAAACATTTTTAATTAAGCTTTCTTGCTCATGCACATAGCCAACACATAAAAAACAATACATAATCTGAACCAACCTTAACAACAATAAACAATGATTGAATGATCTAGATATGATATATGATCTGTTTAGAGACAATATAACATGTGGTTGCTTGTTGGAACTAATCAAGGAGTGAGGGGTATATGAATTTGCATCAAAACTGATACAATCAGAGCTTATAAATCCATGATGAACTCATTTCTGATCATCTCATTGATGTAAATTAACCCAATTATTGATAACTATCCCAAACCTCAAGCCCATGATTATCTCATTATGTAAATTTACCAAGTATAGAACTAAATGAGTATTTCAAGTACTCTCACCAAATCGAGTAACCACGCGGATATTAACCCCGATAACCAAAATCCCACTAATATTGACTACCCTCTTTTTTTAATAATGCGAAACGAATCGTACAATACTTGATCCTCATAATAATATTAAAGCAACCTTGTTACGAGCAAGATAAAAAAACTCAAATAAACAATGAGACTACGTGGTTGCATATCTGAGATTCGTTAAATTAAAAGGCAATATAACAATAACAACTTTAGACATAAGTGAAATGGAAACCAACCGATTCGTATTGGATTTTTCAATGAAAAATTAAAGTTTCAACTTCTACGTGACTTCCCTCATAGTGTGTTTAATACGTTTCTTTATCATATATGTCATAGGTATAATTTAATAACCAAGAAATCTCGTAGACCAATTTTATAAGGTCAACAAAGTTTTTAACCTCTTTTTACCAAAAAAATTGTGAAGTGGTAAAAAAGTAGAGTCCTGTATTCATAAACAGGCAGACAAAGGGAGGCAAGTCTATATAATATAAGAGTGACGATTTTGATCTATTTGCTAGTGATTATATAGAGGTGGGTTATGTTTCACATCAAGCAAATCAAACAATATCTTGGCTAAAAGGGGAACACGTTCAGAGTTGCCCAAAACTCTACTTTTCGTGCATACGACCTCCTAAATAGTTTTCTATCCAGAGATATAACTTATGTTTTATAATAGGACCGTATAACTTGTAATTGGAATGAGCACATTCCTTATCTAAAGAAAACATAAAAAAGAAGTGATTGCACCTGTTTCAATATGTACTATATAAACGATCCGTTTTGACCCATTATCCAACATTCCAACCCGCCAGACCCCCAGCGGTGCAAGTGTATTCTGTAAACCAAACCGGCCCCTATTTACTTCCTAATTCCTATTTTTATGTTTATTTGGCAATGAAGAAAAGCTATCGATAATCAAATTTCGCTTAAACCTAGTTATAAACATATTATAAACCTACATATAGAAACTAACCAAATTAAGAAACTTATCAAAGAACTGATAGTGAATGTCAAAGGTACATCAATGCACCTAAATTGAAAATTTTAATTCAATAAACTTGAAAGGAAAAAAACGCAAACTTACCCCTGTCACTAACCGCCATTGTTGTCAACAAGACTGGTTAAATAGTGAAATTAGCTTAAACGGAATCGGTTCAAAAAGGTTGAATCCTACTGCGTGTATCTTTATGAGTATGATCTGGATCATTATTTTGAAGTTTATACTATTACGAATCTTATATTAAATTTGTAATTCTTTTGAGCAAATAGGTTATCTACAAACTATATATAAGTTTTGAATGCAAGTGTTAAGCAAAACTAATCACCTACACATAAAATCTTCGAGATCTTATCCTGCCTAACTGACCCACGCATTATGCCCACCCTAATCAGAATTGTTCTTTTTAACTTACCAATTTGATTGTAGTGAAGCCAAAAAGTGCACCAACAGACCACCCAACCCACCCAATCAAACCATGCCTGCATTTGGCATAATCACTTGAAAATTGAGTTCGGACATGCCTCTTCTCAATAGCACCATAGCAGCATTTATGCTGGGATGACAAGCTGCAAAGACACAATGTGTAACACGGCACAATTAGCGCAAACATGATTCAATATAAAAAGATTTTCTGAATTCAGATCAAACAAAGGAGACCATTGGTGCATGCAATCTATATAATTAATTTAGCTGGCAATGGCTAGAAAGTTCAGCTATAACAATAACAAAATCAAGAAATAAGGGTGCAATGGCTATAGGCTACGTCGATCCACCTAATTCTCTACAACCACGGCTCTGATACCATTCTGTAACACCCCAACAAAGCGGAATCATGAGGGTTACGTACTAAGCACAGCACGACATGGAAATTAAGTAGAGACAATCTAAAATGCATTAAAAGGATTGGAAATCCATATAATTCAATCAATTACAATTCCGAGATCATACAAAAATGCATAAGGAGCACGACCATCAAACGTTTACAAAAGAAAGTACAAAAGATGGCATATGATCCTAAGCATAACCCATAAGCGGGAACAATGAATCACGGATCCATGATAAAGTCCAAGTCCAATCCTAGCATGCAAACAATCAATCATCATCCAATACGTCTTTGGTTAACTTGTTCACCTCAAAAGTGTACTAGAGCGTGTCAACATAAAGTTGGTGAGTTCGTAGGTTTAAGTAATAAAAATCAAGTGTCGGGATAACAACCGTTAATGATATACGAGGATTAATAACGTTCAATAATGTGGGCTCAACAACCCATACCCATAACGTGGATATAGAGATACCCATAACGTGGATTCAACGATCCATAACGTGGATATAGAGATACCCATAACGTGGATTCAACGATCCATAACGTGGATATAGAGATATCCATAACGTGGATATAGAGATACCCATAACGTGGATATAGAGATACCCATAACGTGGATATAGAGATACCCATAACGTGGATTCAACGATCCATAACGTGGATATAGAGATATCCATAACGTGGATATAGAGATACCCATGACGTGGATATAGAGATACCCATAACGTGGATATAGAGATACCCATAACGTGGATATAGAGATACCCATAACGTGGATTCAACGATCCATAACGTGGATATAGAGATACCCATAACGTGGATTCAACGATCCATAACGTGGATATAGAGATATCCATAACGTGGATATAAAGATACCCATAACGTGGATATAGAGATACCCATAACGTGGATATAGAGATATCCATAACGTGGATATAGAGATACCCATAACGTGGATATAGAGATACCCATAACGTGGATATAGAGATACCCATAACGTGGATATAAGATACCCATAACGTGGATATAGAGATACCCATAACGTGGATTCAACGATCCATAACGTGGATATAGAGATATCCATAACGTGGATATAGAGATACCCATAACGTGGATATAGAGATACCCATAACGTGGATTCAACGATCCATAACGTGGATATAGAGATATCCATAACGTGGATATAGAGATACCCATAACGTGGATTCAACGATCCATAACGTGGATATAGAGATATCCATAACGTGGATATAAAGATACCCATGACGTGGATATAGAGATACCCATAACGTGGATATAGAGATACCCATAACGTGGATTCAACAATCCATAACGTGGATTCAACATCCATAACGTGATAAGATACCCATAACGTGGATTCAATAATTCATAACGTGAGTTTACCAACCCATAACGTGAGTATAAAGATACCCATAACGTGGATTCAACAATCCATAACGT
>CM067169.1:132767759-132791573 GCA_034093135.1 Erigeron breviscapus | reverse complement strand
TATTGGATGAAGGGTATGTGTTGTTAAAAGATACAGGGGTTATAGATTATATGCACCATACAATATAGAAAGTTATAATGAAAGGTTCATATTTTGGTCAGACCCTGATACAGAACTGAAGTTGTCTCGAGATATCGTTATTAAGGTCTTTCAACTGGAATAGATTAGACAAGGATCATGTGGCCTTAAAGATTCTGTAAGTAGTATAGTATATTGTACATAATAGAGGTGCCATCGATTTGGTGAGTGGTTTCTGATAAAATTATAACCACAACCTATATTTCACTTATTGAATCTCAATTCAATAATCAACCACAAAATATATGAATCTGATCTCAATCAGATTATCAAAACATCAACCACCACAGCTATTCTGGTGTGGTTCTATTATCTAGTAATGATAATAGTTCTATTACAAGTATTGAAATAATACCAGAATTTATGAATATATGAATGAATATATTGAGAGAGAATAGCAGCAGAAATTTTGATCGAATAGAATGATTGATTAATTAACCCTAAAATGGGTTAAGTCTTCTTTATATACTCCAGCACTTTTCCTTATTTGCAAACTGCACCTCCCACTTTATCATCTTGACACTTTGAGTCCAAACTATAACACCTGCATAACAAGTTCTAAACACACAAGTTTAGTCCCTGGACTTTATAACCAGATTAAGACTACATGAAATATATAAATTTAACACCCCCCTTTAGTCTTATTCTGGAAAATGTCCAGCAATTTGAGTTTAGAACACAAAAAATTGTGTTGTTTTGTATCCAGTGCCTTAGTGAGAACATCTGCAATTTGATTTGCAGAGCCTATCTTCTTAGTACAAACAACACCTTTCAAAAATTTTTCCCTAACAAAATGTAAGTCAATCTCAAGGTGCTTTGTTCTTTCATGAAACACTGGATTTGCAGCTATTTTAAGAGCTGCATCACTATCACAGAAAATGCTAACAGGACTTAAATTTTCACAATTCAAATCCTTTAAAATCTTTAAAATCCAAATAACCTCAGAAGTTACAGAAGCTAAAGCCCTGTATTCAGCCTCTGCTGAAGATTTTGAAATGGTATTTTGTTTCTTGCTTTTCCAAGAAACCAATGATCCACAAAAAAATACACAATATCCAGATACACATTTTCTGCTTACTACACATCTAGCCCAGTCTGCATCAACAAAAGCCTCAATAGAAATAGAAGAAGACTTAGATATTAAAATACCCTTACCAGGTGAGCTTTTAAGATATCTTAAAAGTTTTAAAGCTACCTGCAAATTGTAACACCCCGACTATAGCGGAAACACGAGATGCCACAGAACGACATGGTACAAAAGATTTAAGTAACAAACATCAACATAAAGTTTCAAAAGCCATTCGAATTCAAAGGTAACAAGTTCAAGTGGACGTTTAATAAACATTACATAACCAAATTCATAATCAAAAGATCAAATGTTTGCGTTACTAGTCCAACATGCAACAAATAAACACATCGTCCAAGGAGCGGTCCAAAAGCTAACTTACTGCCCTAGACCTGAAAAGCATAAAGAAAAAGTGTCAACTACGAGAGTTGAGTGAGTTCATAGGATTATGCTAACAACACACATATATTTAATCCAATTCAAGAAAGAATATGTCGTAAAATTTCCAAGAATTCCATCATACTGTCCATACCCAAACCGTATGTTCAAACAATAATTGCCATCCATAATATAATATCAATACCTCTGGGTCAATGGTAAGACTACCATGACATAATTTGATGAGATTGTTCTTGAGCCACTACTAAGACCGGTTATGTCCCAATAATCAGATATAATGTCCCAAATGATAAGATAATGATAAGCACATGCTGTCAATCACGTGCATAATGATAACCAAGGGTCGTGCCATGGAGACGCCCATAAATATATAGTAGTTAGAGCACCGCGAGGCCAGACTGGCGATGAAGGTGGCCACAAAGGCAAACCAAACATCCCACTGTTACCTATAATAGTGGATGAGGGGACAAATCCTAGTTGCGCAACCCTCTAACTACAGGCCTCAAATGAGTTAATAGTAGTGTACAGGGACCACCGTTTGACAGTACTCAAGCTCATCATATAACATATAACACGTTGAACATACAATATAATTCCCATATCATTATCATTATTTCAATGAATCATTTCATAAGAGAAAGTCATTTTAATTAATCATGCTTTTCACCCCGAAAGTAAACACGTAAAAGAGTTTGAAAGGGGGCTATGACTCACTTGATTAGAGGGTGAATAGGGGCTGATCAAACGTGATTCATTCGCTTAGATTTGTTGCGCCTCAAGCAAGCCTAAACCATAACGTATATATTCGCGGTGTAAGTTCGCGTGACATGAACTAGTGAGCTAGATCATGATGTATACTAGTAGACTTGCCCATATTTGGTTGTCATTAGATTATGGAATTTAAGTGCATTATGATGTTCTCATTGTTTGGGTATAAGAGATTTGGTGGTAAGAGTCGTTTCTCATTATACGTTTTTGTACGTTTATTGGAATTTCGGTAGTTTGACTTGGATTTATATGATTTCCATTGCACACTTTGCTTAGTAATAATATTTGACATTAGTGGTCTTATAATATAAATATTTTAAGTATATTTTCTGGTTTGTAAATATATATTTAATTTAATAATATTTAATTATTTATTTATTCACTTTATTGATTTATTTGCTAAATAAATCCTTAAAAATACTTTTAAGTGTCATAATTGTCTTTATAAATTATGAATGATTTCATTTGAATTATCTTCTGATATATAAGCTTCTTAATTTATAATTTCATGATTTATACTTTTATTTGTGTATTTTCCATTTATTTTAATAATAATATTTAATTAATTGTTTTTACTTAATTATTTATCTTTAAATTATGTACACATGTCTCTTGCCTTTTAGCTATTTTTCTCCAGTAGGTTTTAGTTATTTTTATCAATGGTTAAGTTGATTTAACTTCATTCTTGATGTACATAATTTATTTATGGATTTTTATGTCTTTTAATTACCATTTAAATTCAATAATTCATGGAAATTCATAGAAATCACCACTAAACATTTTGGCCAAAAATCTCAGACCTTTTAGGCAACTTTTATCCATACAAAATCATATCAATTCAACCTCTCTTGTGTCTTGCTCATTTTGAGGGTTTTATGAAAAATCGTTTACCGAAATAGTGATTTTAGCCTCATTTCTTAAGCAATTAAAGTGCTTCAAAATGGATTTTCATTCTTGTTTCTTTATTTCCAGAAAGTTCATCATATTTTGGTGTCCAAAATCGTGAGAGTGGTGGTGGTGTGATATGTGCAATTTAGTGCTTTCGGTTAGTGATTATTTGACCCGAAAAGGTGATTTTTGAGCTTATTGTTGTCATGGACCAATAGATCTGAGTTTTGTACTTTTATTTCAACTTATTTCCAGTAGGTTTATCATATTTTCTTGTTCATAAGATTATGGTGCATGTGTGTGCTCAAAATGCATTTTTGCGTGTTTTCGGTTTATGATTTCTAGCTTATTTTAACATGTTTTGATTCAAGCTTTATGTAACATCCCAAAACTTAATCGTTTCTGTTGACTAACGTCGTTAGGTCAAATTCTAAGTCCGTGATATGTTATGTGGTAAAATGTGTGTTTATATGTTTATGTGCCCTATATGTGAGATTTAATTACCTTTAATGAGTGACAATAAAGTGGACTAAATGATGTGTAAAAGGCCTTTGTAGTGTGCGAAAGTGCTTTAGTGTGTTATAGGTATCCCCAATAGGTGTTTTTAAGCGAAATAAAGTCAATATGAAGTCCAGGGACCAATTTTGCCAAAGTTAAAAAGTTAAAAACGGGTTTGGCATGGGATTAGCCTAATCTAGGTTAATTTTGCAGCCATTAATCATAATTAAAACAAATACAAAAGTTCCTTCAATTCTCTCTTGAATTCTTAAGCATAATCTTCAAGTTTTGGTCAATCAAATCGTGTGTTGCATTGAATCGGATTGGCTGTCATTCGTACAGGTAATCAATGATTTGTTGTCGATATTTTCAGATCTAATGATGTTTTATAAAGGATTAAATCTGATTTTATAAAGGAGTTTTAATAAATTAGGGTTCATAATATGTTTAAGCAAATTAATGATCAAAACGACATCAAACGAGTTTGTAATCGATCATTATGATCAAAATATGTTTAACAATGTCAAAAACATGTTTTGGGTGAAGCCTAAGTCGATTGATTTCTGGAAAAATGAAGAACAAAGTCGTTTTATGATTTCTGGACGAAAATAAGATGAAATTCGTTTTCTGGTTCAGCTGAGGTTCAAAACGAACTTTAAGTTCGTTTGTGGGTTCTAAATTCGTTTGCCACACGAAGATAAAATTCGTTTGAGGTTAAATTCGTTCGAAAGAGCCAAATTCGTTAATTCGTTTGTATAAGTGAAGCTTAAACTCGTTTTGGCCTAATGGAAGTCTAAATTCGTTTTAAGTGTTAAATTCGTTCTGGAATGCTAAATTCGTTTAAAAATGAAGTGTTGGTTATCAAAAGGTTATGATCTCTAAGGTATGAGAGGGCTATTTATAGTCTAACTACTCAATTATGCTAATTGTCACAATTAGCCCCTCAACCTTAGTGATCATTTATCTATGACTTAACAACAAGAAATTCTTCTATTCTAGATTACAATTTATCACTATTTTTGGATTTCTAACATTCTCCCCCTTAGTGATATATTGTAATGAATGAAGTACGTGTTATATTGTCTTGTAGGAATGAATTTGATGAGCCCGGTGGTGAAGACAATTGGTGTGTTGAAAACAAGTCTTCAAAGCTTTCTCTTTTGTCTTTGGAGAACTTGATTCAGTCTTGGTCTTGGTCTTGAACTTCTTGAAGTTAAATCATGTGAGGATTCTCAATGTTCTTTTAGAACAGAGAATAATGAAAGCATGTTTGGCTTGAATCTTCGAGAATTGATGAATCATGAATCAGAGTTGTCTTTTAAAATGCAGAAGAGATGAATCTTGGTTTTGACTGTATCAATCTTCGATTCTCGAATGAAATTCAACTTTTCGATTCTTCAGTTTTAATCCTTGAATGAATCTCATCTTTTTGAAATGAAGTTTCATGAATATGAACTCTCCCCCTTGATGTATGCATTGGAGTTTCTTGACAAAATGTTGTTGTATGACTTGAAGATCTTGAATGAAGAATGTTTGATGAAGACTCTTTTGAAGCTTTACTTCTTTGACTTGAATCTTCTAACAAATTTTTCAACCTTTTTGAAGCTTTGATCTTTGTCACATCAACTCCTACACTTTGGAGAGTAAGTATTTGAATGAAGTTTGGATGAAATTCTTATGAAGTATTCATGCTCCCCCTCAATCCATGAGTATACACATTTTGGAGCATTTTTGAACTTTTGAAGCATCTTGAGTGAAAATCTTTTATCTTCGATTTCATTCTTATCTCTGAAGTCAATTCAAATTCTCCCACTTTAAAACAAAAGTCTCAATCAACTAAAATCTAGAGAAAATCTGAAACTATTGACATATCTTTAAGAATTTTCTCCTCCTATACACAAACTCTGATAAGCCTCTAAACCTATTGAAACAACCACACACAAACTTTTCTTCTTGTTTCCTTATCAAACAGTAAATCAATCAATCATAATATTTTCTCCCCCTCATAATGACAAAATTGGGAATCAATGTCATTATGCACATATGAGATTGATTAAGTGTCAACAGGAATAACATGATCACATGAAGAAACGTCAACCATCAAAACATCAATCCAAACCATTAGCCCAACCCAAGAAATCCTAGGAGTGACTAAAATGTAAGATTGAAGTTGGTGAAACAAACGTTATATCATGGTGTTGGTGTTTTCTGTGTTTGTGTGAAGAGAAATGAAACCGGATAAGAATGATCCGTTAGCATGTTCAAAAATCGAAAGGATTAATGAAATGACCGATTGAAATGTATAACATTTTCGGATTCTTCAGTTTTAATCCTTGAATGAATCTCATCTTTTTGAAATGAAGTTTCATGAATATGAACTCTCCCCCTTGATGTATGCATTGGAGTTTCTTGACAAAATGTTGTTGTATGACTTGAAGATCTTGAATGAAGAATGTTTGATGAAGACTCTTTTGAAGCTTTACTTCTTTGACTTGAATCTTCTAACAAATTTTTCAACCTTTTTGAAGCTTTGATCTTTGTCACATCAACTCCTACACTTTGGAGAGTAAGTATTTGAATGAAGTTTGGATGAAATTCTTATGAAGTATTCATGCTCCCCCTCAATCCATGAGTATACACATTTTGGAGCATTTTTGAACTTTTGAAGCATCTTGAGTGAAAATCTTTTATCTTCGATTTCATTCTTATCTCTGAAGTCAATTCAAATTCTCCCACTTTAAAACAAAAGTCTCAATCAACTAAAATCTAGAGAAAATCTGAAACTATTGACATATCTTTAAGAATTTTCTCCTCCTATACACAAACTCTGATAAGCCTCTAAACCTATTGAAACAACCACACACAAACTTTTCTTCTTGTTTCCTTATCAAACAGTAAATCAATCAATCATAATATTTTCTCCCCCTCATAATGACAAAATTGGGAATCAATGTCATTATGCACATATGAGATTGATTAAGTGTCAACAGGAATAACATGATCACATGAAGAAACGTCAACCATCAAAACATCAATCCAAACCATTAGCCCAACCCAAGAAATCCTAGGAGTGACTAAAATGTAAGATTGAAGTTGGTGAAACAAACGTTATATCATGGTGTTGGTGTTTTCTGTGTTTGTGTGAAGAGAAATGAAACCGGATAAGAATGATCCGTTAGCATGTTCAAAAATCGAAAGGATTAATGAAATGACCGATTGAAATGTATAACATTTTTCGGATTTCCTATGTATCATTGAGATATGCACAAAACAAGTCTCTAACATAGTTCGGTCTGCGGCTTTTCAACCACTAGATTGCTTCAAAGAATATAAATCATGGTTAACACTACCGAAGCATTTGATAACCACAATTTTATCCTTAAAGACTTTTTGGGAAATAACATCCGAGGTCACATAGACTTCTTGTTAACTCAACAAATTCATAAATGAAAATGTGAGACCTACGTTCAATGTTGGAAAGGATGTTAGCATTGGTAGGATTTCCATTCGATCATCGTGGAATATCAATTAAGATATCACTACAAATGTTCCGGCTATATCACAAAGATAAGCAATTATATCACAAAGACATGAAGCTAGTGTGTCCTAAAAAGAATGAATGATAATCAAATCAATGATCAATCAAAGTAGCTCTAGACACATCGTGATCAAATGAAGTCGGGGACTGGAGCAGAATGTCGCCCTTTTTCAATATCAACATCTTCCAAATGAAGAGTCAATAGAAATGAGAAAATCTCCGTGAGGAATGAAACAAGCATTTGTTAAGAAATACTTGAGTGGTTAGGAATGATGTGCATTGCTTCACTGGGTCTATGAAGACTTCTTCAATATCAAGATATCAACAAATGAAATCTGATAGGTGCGTGTTTTACCCGGCTTTTTGAGAATTTGGGGAAGGGTATCATTTCTTTTAACCCTTTTCTCGCAACATATCACCTTAACCTCTCACTTTTCGACTTTACTCCCTCCATCCTATTTGCACGAAAACAACATCACTCAAAATACCCTCACTATCTAATGAAAGAAGTGAATACTCCGGGGTTAGAACTCATCGGCGATGATGAAATTCATGGAGTATAATTTGAGAAATACTTATCACTCATGTGCAAACTAATCACCGAACTCCATGTGATTGAAAGTCATTGGAAAAACAAAGTTTTGAAGGTTGTTGAAATCACAAACTCCTCCTTAATCTATGCAAGAATAGATCAAAAATTTTCATAGAAAGGTGGAGCAAAAATTGGTTTTTGTGAGTTCAAACATGAGTAAAATCTTTGTTGTGATATTTCGGAAAAATTTTGCTTCAACAACAATGTTGAATGTAAGACAGCTAGGGAGTACACAAAGGCGTTCAATCCGTCGCAACTTACAACAACACGTTGGAGGCAATAAAACTTTTAAGCAAAGGTTAACTTCCAATTGTTCAAGATGAGACAGCAAGAGAGTACACAAAGGCGTTCGATCCCTCGCTTTCTCATATCAATAATTGAGAGTTTGAAAAACTTTATTTGGAAAAACTTGATTGCTACTACACATACATATTCATATAAGAACACTTGGAAGTACACAAAGGCGTTCGATTCCATGTTATCTTATATCAATTTATATGTATAATAACAAAAGCTTAGAATGTAAAAACACTGTACAAATAAATATAGCATTTAAGAACGGGTTGCATACATAGTATATACAAGCCACTAAAAAATCTTTTTGTTAATTTTTGTAATTTTTCAATTTTGTATTTTGTTTTCTGAAATGTGTCAAGAATTCCTTCAAATGAAAAAGATTAAGGTTTAAGATTTAACATACCAAGCTTGGAGATCAGAAAATTAAACCTCTTTTCGTCCAATGGTTTTGTGAACAAATCTGCAAGTTGAAATTCAGTTCCCACAAAGTAGAGTTCGATGTCACCTTTCTCAATATGATCTTTGAGAAAATGATATCTAACATCAATATGCTTTGATCGAGAGTGGTTTACTGAGTTGACTGCAATGGCAATGGCACTCTGAGAATCACAATAGATAGGAATATGATCATACGTCAGACCATAATCAGTCAGTTGTGTCTTCATCCATAAGACTTGAGCACAACAACTAGCCGCAGCCACATATTCTGCTTCAGCCGTTGATAGTGAAACACAGTTCTGTTTCTTGGAAGACCAACTCACAATTTTATCTCCTAAAAATTGTAAAGTACCGGAAGTGCTCTTGCGATCAAGTTTACAACCTGCATGATCTGCATCTGAATAAGCAGTTAGATTGAATCCAGTATCCCTTGGATACCAGAGACCTAAATCGGGTGTACCCTTCAGATAACGAAAGATTCGTTTCACAGCTTGATAATGTAAATCAGTTGGAGCAGCTTGATATCTAGCACACATACATGTTGCAAACATTATATCTGGGCGAGATGCTGTTAGGTACAACAATGAACCAATCATACTTCTATATCTCTTTTGGTCAAATGGTTTCCCATTTGAATCAGTATTAATGGTTGTTCGAGCAGCCATTGGGGTAGAAATTGAAGAACATGAAGTCATATCAAACTTTTTCAACATGTCATTTATGTATTTACCTTGTGATATAAAAATACCAGTTGGTAATTGTTTGATTTGAAGACCCAAAAAGTAATTCATTTCCCCAATCATGCTCATTTCAAAATGATTGACCATTAGAGATGAAAAGTTTCGGCAAAATGTTTGACTGGTCGACCCAAATATAATGTCATCAACATATATTTGAACTAGTAGAACATGCTTACCTTGTTTGCGAATGAACAAGGTAGGGTCAATTGTGCCTTTGGTAAATCCACCTTTAAGTAAGAAAGTAGTTAAAGAATCATACCATGCTCGGGGTGCTTGCTTAAGACCGTAGAGAGCCTTGTCCAATCTGTAGACATGGTTTGGTCTTTGAGGATCAACAAAACCTTCTGGTTGATCAACGTAAACTTCTTCTTTGAGGTCACCATTCAGGAAAGCAGTCTTCACATCCATTTGAAACACAGTGAAGTTTCGGAATGCGGCATAAGCTAAGAAGATTCGAATGGCCTCCATTCTTGCAACTGGAGCAAAAGTTTCGTCGAAGTCAACACCAGGTTGTTGGCAATAACCCTTTGCAACAAGTCGAGCTTTATTTCTTACTACTACTCCATTCTCATCCTTTTTGTTTTTGAATATCCACTTCGTTCCGATTGGATCATCTTTTCTAGGATTTGGAACTAATCTCCATACCTTCAGTCTTTCAAATTGTGCGAGTTCCTCTTGCATTGCCTTAACCCATTCTGGATCTCGAAGAGCTTCAGATACTGTTTTGGGTTCGATATTGCTAAGAGAAAGTGCAACGAGACACTCATTCACTGAAGTACGAGTAGTTACTCCTGCTTGTGGATCTCCAATTATTTGATCAGTAGGATGATTTTTCTGCATGCGAATCCACTTGTGAGCATGAGGAAGAGGATCTTGTTGTTGAAGATCAACATCACCATCATTGAAACTTGAAGTTTGTTGAGAGATGGAATCATAACTTGGTATAACCCTTTCCTCATATGCTGGATGATCAAAGTCAAGTGGTACATACACATTTGGAGTGTTCAGGGGATTTGTTGTCTGAGTGAATTTAGAAGGTTGTTCTTGAACATTCACTTGAGAAGAATTATCAGGATAGGATGGTGGAATAGAATCATTTGAAGATGATTTTTGCTCAGAAGAACTTGATGACGATTCATGAGTGTTGTTAGGAACTGGATCGTTGTTATGAAGAGGTTCATTGCTTTGAATTGGTTCAAATCTCATAAGGAGTCTTTTCGAAACGCTGATTGATAATGGACCGATTCTGAGTGTGACAGGCAGTGTCAACAGCTTCAGCCCACATATTGGATGGTAATTTGGAATAAGCAAGCATTGTCCTTGCTGCTTCCACCAGCGATCGATTTCTCCTTTCAACAACACCGTTTTGTTGTGGGGTGCGAACTGCTGAGAATTGATGAGTAATACCTTTGGATTTGCAGAATTCATCAAAAACAGCATTCTTGAATTCAGTACCGTTATCCGAACGGATGTAACGAACAGGAAGTTGAAGATTTACTTGAGTATTGGTGATGAAATCTATCAACATCTGAGTTGTTTCATCTTTGGATGCTAGGAACTTAACCCAAGTATATCTTGAATAATCATCAACAATAACCAGGATGTATTTCTTCCCATTTCGGCTTTGAACTTTCATCGGCCCACAAAGATCCATGTGAAGCAAATGAAGAGGTGCTAAAGAATTTGGAGATTTCTTCGGTTTATGAGAAACTCTCTTAATCTTCCCAACAGCACAAGAAGGACAGACATGCTCACTTTCATACTTATAGTCAGGTAAGCCTTCAACAAGATGCTTATTGACTAAAGTATTGATTGTTTGGAAATTCAGATGAGAGAGCCTTCTATGCCATAACCAAGAATTCTTTGAAGTAGCCTTTGAAATGAGACAGATATTATCGGTTGGTTGGTTATCATCGAGATTGACGGTAAAAAGGTTATCGTCACGATCGCCACAAAGAATATCAACTCCATCTAAGGTTTGGACTTTGCAAAGAGATTTTCGAAAAAGAACTTGAAGATTGTTATCACAGAATTGTCCAACACTGAACAAGTTGTGACTTAAACCTTCAACATAGTGAACTTTCTTGATTATAATCCCATTTCGTTCAATGTCCCCATAACCTAAGATAGGAGCGAAATTGTTGTTTCCAAAGCGAACCGTTCCCATGAATCGTTCAACAAAGTTCTTCAGCAAAGACTTATTTCCAGTCATGTGCTTCGAACACCCGGAATCGAGTATCCAAACACAGATGGTTATTTCCTGCAATCAAAGAAATTTAACCGTTTTTAGGTACCCACTTGAAAACGGGTCCTTTTTGGTTAGATAAAACAGGCAGGGTATATAACTTAGTATGCGCATTCAAACATGTTATTGAATCAACATAAGCATCAACAAGCACATTATCAACAAACATATTTGAATAAAATGTACGAACATTCACACGAGAATTAAAAGTAACATGTCTACAAGCATTCATATCAATCACACAAGAATTAAAATTGTTTACAAGCTCACAAGGCCTTGCCTTGGCACATTCAACATTTATTAACAAAGATGAATTGTTTTGATTAATAGAAGCACTTTTCTTCTTATTAACAGCATTTCTCCTCCTTCTTTTCTTCATTTTCTCAACATTCTTTTGATTACTAGTGATCTTAGGTACTAAAGTTTTAGCAACCCATTTAGCACCACTAGTTAAGCTCTTTCCACCTGTTGAATTGAAACTTTGAAAATTAGAACTAGGAGTTTTAAACACTTTCATCTTTTTGGAATCTTTTGAAGGTGAGGAAACTTCTTGCTTCTTTGGTTTATCATGAGAAAACCATCCATATCTATCCTTATATCTAGTTGTACCATTTGATGCATCTTTAGTTAGTGAAATTGAGCTAGACTTAGACACCTTAGGTATAAAGCTAGATTGAGAGCTAGATTTAGAAGCATTTGAACAGTCTTTTGGAAGTTTCACTTTGGTGTACTTTGTCGTGTGTGGGGTTTCAGCTTGTTCCTTTTTGACATGTTTCACTGGGGTAGCAACAAAGGTTTCTAACTTAATGTTCTTTGGTTCAGTCTTGACGAGTTTGGTCTTAACTCGTTTCCTTGAGTAATATGAAGTTGGAGCTTTGGACAATGGTTTTTGAAATTCCAGAGATTCCTCTTTTGTTTCAACTTTGATTTTGGTAGATTCAATCTTTTTCTCAGTTTCTGAATTAAAAACATATTCTCCCTCCATGAATTTATCAAAATCATCCTTTGTGAAATCTTTATCAAAAGAAAATTGCAATGGAGATTGATTAGTTTCAAATTCATTTGAAAGTTTTGAAAAATCAGGAATCTTGGTGTCCAACTTCTCATCATGGGTATTCTCAGAAATTAGATCAACTTGAACTGACACATCTTTGGTCTCACAAGAAAATTGAGTAGGCGTATCAACACCTATACTAGCACTAGGCTTAGGGTGAACAACTAACTCATCAACAGTGTTGCATGTGAAAAACCTATAAAAGTACCATATCAAAACTAAACTCTGTGCAAGTTCGTCATTAGATAAATCAGATTGCACATAATCATCAGTATGACAAGTACATTCAAGAGAATCAGTCAAGGTCTGGGTAGAGGTATTGGTGGATGAATCACAAGTAGTTTGGGTAGAATTTTCTACTGAGGCACTTTGGTCAGTTTGAGTAGAAACATTCTCACAAACTTTCTTAGTATCAACAGCAATACATTTATCCTCTGAATTCGGACTTTGAGACTTGAGGTGATTAATAACTGTTTGTTGAGATTCCACCTTTTGTTGTAAACCTTCTATTTGCTTTTCCAAAAATGTGGTTGGAAAATACATTTTAGTTGATTTAGGTGAAGTACCAACAGATTCTTGGTTTTGAAAATTTGATTCAATTTCTTCCAATTTGAAAATTGAAGATTGTTTTGTTTTGTATGAATCATTGATTGCATCATAATTAACCAAAAAATCTTGATTAGGTATTCTCTCAACTTCATCAGTCTCAAATTCGTCATCCAATGGACGAATAAATTGTTGTATCATACCAAGGCGAAGAAATTTTTCATCATACAGGGGTTCGATTTCCTCTTTGGCTTTTTGCAATGGTGTGATATTCTCAAATCCCAACCCGAGAAGAAGTTCTGTTTTGTCAATTTTTGACTTGTTGAAATAGGCAGTGAAATTCAAGAAAGGATTTTGTTCAACTTTATATAGCTTTTCTTGATAGAAAAGTATATTCTTTTTAAATTCCTCAACTTGTTTTTCAAGATTCTCTATCTCAATGTCTTTTAAAAAACAATTATGATTTAAATCAGAAATCTTCCTTTCGAATTCAACATTGTTTGGTTTAGCTTCTTGGAGCTTCTTATTGAGAATATCAACATCCATTTGTCTTGCATTTGCCCGAAGCCATTCATTGGTCTTTTGAATTTCAAGATCTTGATTGGCTTTTTCAAGATCATGAATGGTCTTTTCAAGATTTTGACATCTTTGTAATAACTTAGAATCAGGAGTGACATTCATCTCACATTCTTTAACCAACATTTTGTCTTTGTATGTTTGAAAATCTTGTTTAATAGTATCATGTTCAAAAAGTAATTTTGAGTGTTCTTCAAGAAGATTTGAAAATTCACTTTTTGAAAATGAAATACTATTTTTCAACTTTTTGTTTTTGTTGGCTAAAGAATTGATATGATTTGTTAATTTAGATAAAGCTAATCTACAAGACTCTTTGTCCTTAACCAAAGAAAAAGTAGAGTCGAGATTTACCTCATCATCTGGGTATTCATCATCAGTGCTTTCTGCTTCAAGGACTTTGTTCTTGGCCAATCTCGCCATATAGCAAACATTAGCGGAGAGATCTTGATCTTCATCATCAGTGCTTTCTGCTTCAAGGACTTTGTTCTTGGCCAATCTCGCCATATAGCAAACATTAGCGGAGAGATCTTGATCTTCATCATCAGTGCTTTCTGCTTCAAGGACTTTGTTCTTGGCCAATCTCGCCATATAGCAAACATTAGCGGAGAGATCTTGATCTTCATCATCAGTGCTTTCTGCTTCAAGGACTTTGTTCTTGGCCAATCTCGCCATATAGCAAACATTAGCGGAGAGATCTTGATCTTCATCATCAGTGAGCAACAGCCATTTGTCATCTTCGGCAAGCAATGCATGTCCTGCTTCAACTTGTTTTTCAAGATTCTCTATCTCAATGTCTTTTAAAAAACAATTATGATTTAAATCAGAAATCTTCCTTTCGAATTCAACATTGTTTGGTTTAGCTTCTTGGAGCTTCTTATTGAGAATATCAACATCCATTTGTCTTGCATTTGCCCGAAGCCATTCATTGGTCTTTTGAATTTCAAGATCTTGATTGGCTTTTTCAAGATCATGAATGGTCTTTTCAAGATTTTGACATCTTTGTAATAACTTAGAATCAGGAGTGACATTCATCTCACATTCTTTAACCAACATTTTGTCTTTGTATGTTTGAAAATCTTGTTTAATAGTATCATGTTCAAAAAGTAATTTTGAGTGTTCTTCAAGAAGATTTGAAAATTCACTTTTTGAAAATGAAATACTATTTTTCAACTTTTTGTTTTTGTTGGCTAAAGAATTGATATGATTTGTTAATTTAGATAAAGCTAATCTACAAGACTCTTTGTCCTTAACCAAAGAAAAAGTAGAGTCGAGATTTACCTCATCATCTGGGTATTCATCATCAGTGCTTTCTGCTTCAAGGACTTTGTTCTTGGCCAATCTCGCCATATAGCAAACATTAGCGGAGAGATCTTGATCTTCATCATCAGTGCTTTCTGCTTCAAGGACTTTGTTCTTGGCCAATCTCGCCATATAGCAAACATTAGCGGAGAGATCTTGATCTTCATCATCAGTGCTTTCTGCTTCAAGGACTTTGTTCTTGGCCAATCTCGCCATATAGCAAACATTAGCGGAGAGATCTTGATCTTCATCATCAGTGCTTTCTGCTTCAAGGACTTTGTTCTTGGCCAATCTCGCCATATAGCAAACATTAGCGGAGAGATCTTGATCTTCATCATCAGTGCTTTCTGCTTCAAGGACTTTGTTCTTGGCCAATCTCGCCATATAGCAAACATTAGCGGAGAGATCTTGATCTTCATCATCAGTGCTTTCTGCTTCAAGGACTTTGTTCTTGGCCAATCTCGCCATATAGCAAACATTAGCGGAGAGATCTTGATCTTCATCATCAGTGCTTTCTGCTTCAAGGACTTTGTTCTTGGCCAATCTCGCCATATAGCAAACATTAGCGGAGAGATCTTGATCTTCATCATCAGTGCTTTCTGCTTCAAGGACTTTGTTCTTGGCCAATCTCGCCATATAGCAAACATTAGCGGAGAGATCTTGATCTTCATCATCAGTGCTTTCTGCTTCAAGGACTTTGTTCTTGGCCAATCTCGCCATATAGCAAACATTAGCGGAGAGATCTTGATCTTCATCATCAGTGAGCAACAGCCATTTGTCATCTTCGGCAAGCAATGCATGTCCTGCTTCAACTTGTTTGGCTAACAGCATCTTCTGCTTGTAGTACTCATAATCCCGCTTTCGAGGTTGTTTGCAGTCAACGGCAAAATGTCCAGGAATACCACAATTATAGCACTTTTTGTCTGATGCCTTACCCTTCTCAACTGTTTGTTTCTCATATGCTTCCTTCTTTTCACCATACCTTGAACCAGTAGCTTCACTTTGCTCATTGCTCCTTGGATGATAGTGTTCCTTCTTTGGAAATGCACTTGTAGAAGAAGTGCGGAGATTGTTGTTTGTTGGCCTCGCTTTGTAATATTTCCTTTTGAAATGCTTTGTTACCGCGGCAAGAGCTTGATATAGTTCATCCGAAACACCATCTCTTGTAGCCATCAGATCATCTCCCTCCTCATCAGACGAAGAAACAACTACCATTTGCCTTTTGAGAGCTTCAGAAATCTTTTTCTCAACTATCAATGCCAAAGGATCAGAAGATACAACTTCTGGCATTTTGTTTGATGAAGCTTTGCTTAGGACTTGGTTTTCATTGAGTTTGAAGGATTCATATAGAGTATGAATGGTGAACTTGGTCAGGTTTTGATGTTGCTTGATTTGGGTTCCAAAATCTTCCCATTCTTGACCAAGTGCTTTGATGAACTTGATGTTTAACTCAATCTCAGTTTTCTTGACATTGTTCTTCCTCAGTTCATTTATGACATTGCAGAATCTGTAGTAAACTGCCTCAAGAGATTCATTTGGCATTTTGGAGAAGTTGTCAAACTCAGTCAAAATGTTGGTTAATCTGATTGTCGAAGTCACGTCAGCTCCTTCCATCTGTCTAGCCACCTCATCCCATATCTCTTTTGCTGTATCATAAGAATCAACAGACCCATAGATTTCATCCGGTAGAGCTCTGTATAAACATGACCTTGCTCTGTTATCTGCAGCTGTTCGATCCTTTTGCTCAGCATTCAAAAGTTCATGAGTTAGAATAACTGCATTAGTTGTGGGATGGCGATGAACAGCAAGTCCATTCAGAATGGAATCTTTCATCATATGACCATTTGTTTGACTTTCCACATAGTCCATGAATCTTTTCTTCCATAGTCCGTATGAACCACGGTAGAGAACTGGAGGTCTTGTATCAGAACCTAATGCCAATGCTTCACGAGAAGCCATTTGAGATTGATTTGATTTGAAAGATTGAATTGATTTTTTTTTTTTTTTAATGGCAAATGAAACGATCTTGATAAGATCAGGAAATAAAACGACCTTGAAGTAACCAGTAATTGAAACGATCTTGAGTTAACCAGGAAATGAAACGAACTTCGTGAAAATCGTTCTGAGCAAGATCGTCTTGGAACTCTTGATGAAAATTTGGTTAAGTCTTGAAATTGAAACGATCTTGGTAAGATCGTCTTAGGTTTTGAGGAAATGAAACGATCTTGTAAAAATCGTTCTGAGCAAGATCGTCTTAGAAATTTTTGTGAAAAAATTGGTTAAGTATGGAAATTGAAACGATCTTGTAAAAATCGTTCTGAGCAAGATCGTCTTGGAACTCTTGATGAAAATTTGGTTAAGTCTTGAAATTGAAACGATCTTGGTAAAAATCGTTCTGAGCAAGATCGTCTTGGAACTCTTGATGAAAATTTGGTTAAGTCTTGAAATTGAAACGATCTTGGTAAGATCGTCTTGGAACTCTTGATGAAAATTTGGTTAAGTCTTGAAATTGAAACGATCTTGGTGAAGATCGTCTTAGGTTTTGAGGAAATGAAACGATCTTGGTAGAAGATCGTTTTGGGTTCTAAGAAATGAAACGATCTTGGTATGAAGATCGTTTTAGATTTCTTTCTCAAAATTTCTAAGTATTTGAAATGACCCAACCAATCCTTTCGGATTAATTAGCCAGAATCAAACACTACCACAACACACTCTTGTTTAGAACGATCTTGTAAAAATCGTTCTGAGCAAGATCGTCTTGGAACTCTTGATGAAAATTTGGTTAAGTCTTGAAATTGAAACGATCTTGAAAGATCGTCCTAGTGAAGATCGTCTTGATCATCTTCTTCATCTCAACAGTTTTCCAGAAAAACTCCATTAACAACTTTTTAAAACTTCAATATCTTTTGAATTACTAGGAGTTAGATCATGAATTCACTGGCAAACTGTTTGAATTCATGTCCGCAACAAGATTATGAACAAAATTCAACACAAAACACAACAGATTCAAATCCCTCAAAAATCGCGCCAAAACTCAAAATTCAATCTCGAGATTTAGATTGAATTGGAACTTGAAACTTGACAGGATTATGTTTTCAACTATCACAAATCTATTGATGAACAAATAATTGTGATTTTATGTGATTTAATGTGTGAATTTTGATGAACCAGACGGTGAAAAGTTCGAACAGAATTTGAAAATTAATTTGATTTTGATGAAATTTTGAATGAATTCAGGTATGGATCGTCATCAGATTGATGTTTCTCTCTGATACCACTTGTTATAACACGATTTCTACCACTGAATTCGATTCAACAATGGCGGTTTGATAGTGTGTGTTCTTGGTGTGTGTGTGTGTGTTTTGAGAGAGAATGATTGATTCAACTGAAAGATTGGGATTAATGTGTGTTAAAATGAAGTGTTGGTTATCAAAAGGTTATGATCTCTAAGGTATGAGAGGGCTATTTATAGTCTAACTACTCAATTATGCTAATTGTCACAATTAGCCCCTCAACCTTAGTGATCATTTATCTATGACTTAACAACAAGAAATTCTTCTATTCTAGATTACAATTTATCACTATTTTTGGATTTCTAACATATATTAATGTACGATAGGTGTCGGGGATTACTATTAAGCACTGTTAGCTTTTGTTGCGCGCACATTCTACTACCAGGTAAGATACACTACTTTTGTCACGCTGAGGGTGCAACAAAAAAAATGGTTTCATAAACTATAACCTCCATAACGGTAATGTATAACCTATATTGTGGTTGGGTTGATATGGGAGGTATACGGGGATTAAAGATGACGAAGCCTATGCCTAAAATGCTTCCCCGTAAATACGTTTATGATATGATATGTGATGATCTGTTTAACGATATGATATGTTATGATGAATGGTGGTTAATGATATGATGTAATGATGATATGTGCATGTATATGTGGCTTGTTCATCTAGAACACTAGACCTTTTTAGGTTGCCATGACTCGTGCACGTTTTAAGGGCCCTAACGTGAAAAGATGATAGATGTGGATTAGTTTAGGATTAATGTGGAAACCTAAACTAAACGTGGTAAATGCTTGAGCTAATTAGACGTTAAGAGTTATGCATAACCCGTGCCTGCGGTGGTAATAGGTACGTATAAATCGTGCTCGTATGTGGGAGAGTACGTCGTGCTCGCATGTGGGAGAGTACGTAGTGCCCGTATGTGGGAGGGTACGTTAAAATGGTTGCTCGGGTGGCTCTTTGCAACAAGTCATATGTGGCGAGTAGTTCGGGTGGCCTGATGACCCACCTAATGTCGTGAACATAACGTGCTACTCATGGATCGACATTGTCTTTCCTTAACGGTAACTTCGGTTACAACTTAACGGTGACCTAGTCACACTTAATGAGATGAGATGAAATGACGAAATTGATTAGGCACACTTAGGGTCATGGACTCTATGCTTATATGTGATATGGATACGTTATGTGGTGATATAAATGCCTAAATCAAATGACGTAATGTTTTAAAGTGACGTGTTTAATGGATGAAATGTTTTGCTTAAACCTGGTGTTATCTTACTTAGCTTTATAGCTAACACTTGTTTCTTCTTATGTGTTGACAACCCTCAGGTTAAGCAGTGAGATGTCGTGTGAAGCTTGGCGAGAGATGGGTAGATGATCAAGATGGCTTTAGTTTACCCAATAACTTCGCATAGACTTAATGTTAATGATTTCCTTTATGGAACTATTGTAATGACTATGTTATGGTTTCTTTATGTTGGGCAATCTTATGGATTTCTTTTATTACTGATTTGATGCTATTAGTAACACCACTTATGTTTCTCAACTGTTTTCATTGGTTGAGGTTTTTATAAACTGTTTCCGCTTTATTGACGCCGTTAGGCGAAAATTTTTGGAAATCCATATTTTTACGAAACGGGTGTTACAAGTTGGTATCAGAGAAGTAGTTTAAGTGAACCAAGGCCTATTGACCATAGGGTTGGACTTAAACTTAAGATGTGCATGCTAGGTACTCGTAGGATGCCTTAGCTAGTGATGACATGTGATGTAGGATGGGTTGGGGATGAGTGCGAGTGTGATAGGGCTTACGAGATGTTTACGTTACGATGATATGTTTTAGCCCTATCTCAACGAGCTTTTTGTTTTATTTTGCGCTTATCGACTCCACCATTTTATTGAAGGAAAATGGTTAACACTCGCAACCGCAACATCCAACGCGACGGAGCTACTGCTAGCGTTACTCCACCTGTCCATCCGGGTGCAGGTGCTTCTAATGCTGCTAATGCTAATGTGAATCGTGTGACCCCCCGCCGTGTTAATCAACCAGGCTCATTGGGTCCGATGCCTCCACCACCTAGCAATCCTCCGAGAGTTAACGATGTAGTGGTGGATCAGATTCCCAATCAGGCGGAGATGTATAATCTTGTGCTAACTCTTCAGGCCCAGTTGGCCCAAACGCAAGAACAGTTGAATCAGACGTTGGCAGCTAACGCAGAAGGAACTGGTAACAGTCACTCTGTGCCTTCTCACCACACTGAGCCACCGGTCGATGATGTCGTTATTCCCCATGCTAATGTTAATGTGGTTCCTCCTAATGATGTTCACGCCCCTCGATTCAAGTTTGAAAGTTTCCAGAAGTGTGGAGCTTAGAAATTCTATGGAACACTTAATGCAGTAGGTTGCATGGAATGGCTTGATGATACTGAGATGGTTTTTGAAGCTTATGATTGTCCCGAGGATAAGAAAGTGTTGTGTGCTAGTAGGATGTTGAAAGAAGGTGCTCGGGACTGGTGGAAGAGCATTACCATTTCGATGACTCCAGCTATGGTATCTGCTATTACGTGGGCTAACTTTAGACAGAAATTTATTGAAGAGTATATTGGAGTTCATGAGCAGCGCAAAATGGAAAAAGAGTTTCGTGCCTTGACGACTGAAGTGGGTAAAATCAATGATTATGCTCGTTCCTTTATGGAGAAGATGAAGTTCGTGGGTCATTTATTCCGAACTGATGCAGATCAAGTTGCTTGCTATGTTGATGGTTTGCCTCCGAGTTATCGAGGTATATACAGGCAGCATAAGACTCTAACTGAAGCTATCAAAGAGTCTAAGAAGCTTGATGATGATTTTGCTGCGGATAAGAAAGTGGAAAAGAAAGAGGATGAGAAGAAGTCTGGCAATAAGAGGAGGTTTGGTGGTCAAATCGTTTTGGTAAGAAGTTCAAGGGATCTTCGTCCTCTGATAAGGGAAAGACAGACAAGGATGGAAAATGGTGTTCTAGCTGCAAGGCTTTTTCATTCTGGTCAGTGTTCTGCTAAGACCCGCAGGTGCAATAGGTGTGGAGCACAGGGTCATACTTTTGATGAATGCACTGATAAAGCAAGATGTTATAAATGTGGAGATTCAAAGCATCGTATTGCCGATTGTCCCCAAATGAAGAAAGATGAGGGAAAGAAAGCGGAAGCCCAAAGCCAAAGCCCGTGCTTATCAGATGACGGCTGAAGAGGCCAAAGATGACGACCAGGTAGTTACTGCTACCCTTATTGTTAACACCAAACTTGCTAATGTGTTATTTGATTCTGGTGCGAACAAATCTTTTGTGTCTACTCTGTTTGCTCCTAAATTAGACATGATTACGAGTCCCTTACGATGTCCTATAGAGGTAGAAGTGGCTAACGGTGCAACGTCTATTATACGGGAAGGTTACTCCGATTGTCCATTAGAGATAGAGGGTCGGTCGTTTACTGCTAACTTGTTACCAGCTACCATTCCTAGTTTTGATGTTGTTCTCGGTATGGACTGGATGTCGAAAAATGATGCTGTCGTCTTATGTGCACAGAAAATAGTTCGTATCGCTACCCCTGACGGTAAAGGTGTCTGTGTTTATGGTGACAAGAAGCCGGGAAATGTTAAGGTGATCTCGATGATGAAAGCCCTTCGTTGTATACGGCAAACTAAGTCACATTTTCTAGATTATGTCATCGATTCTCGTATCGCGAAGCCTACAGTCTCTGATGTCGAGGTTGTTTCCGAGTTTCCTGATGTTTTCCCTGAAGATCTTCCAGGTCTTCCTCCTGATCGTGAGGTTGAATTTTCTATTGATCTCATTCCTGGTGCTACTCCTGTAGCCAAAGCTCCTATCGATTAGCTCCGACGGAGATGAAGGAGCTGATGACCCAAATTCAGGAACTTTTAGATAAAGGTTTCATTCGTCCGAGTTCCTCTCCATGGGGTGCTCCTATCCTTTTCGTAAAGAAGAAAGACGGATCCATGCGTATGTGTATCGATTATCGCGAGCTGAATAAAAGAACAGTGAAGAATAAGTATCCACTCCCTCGCATTGATGATTTGTTCGATCAACTTCAAGGTGCTTCCTATTTTTCGAAGATCGACTTACGATCTGGCTATCATCAACTGAAGGTTAAAGAGGAAAGTGTAGCCAAAACAGCGTTCCGAACTCGTTATGGTCATTACGAGTTCCTTGTCATGCCATTCGGTTTGACAAATGCTCCGGCGAAGTTTATGGATTTGATGAACCGTGTCTGTCGACCATTTTTGGATCATTTCATTATCGTTTTCATCGACGACATCCTTGTGTATTCAAAGTCGGAAGAGGAACATAGAGAGCATTTGAGAGCTGTCCTTCAAGTCCTCCGAGAGAAAAAGCTATATGCTAAGTTCTCCAAGTGCGAGTTCTGGCTAAAGGAAGTTCATTTCCTCGGCCATGTCATCTCCTCTGATGGTATAAAAGTAGATCCTTCGAAGATAGAAGCGGTGTCGCAGTGGGAGCAGCCTAAGTCTCCTACTGAAATTAAGAGTTTTCTTGGTTTGGCTGGCTATTATCGACGTTTTATTCAGGATTTCTCGCATTGCCAAGCCAATGACTGAATTAACGAAGAAAGGTGTGAAGTTTGTGTGGACCGATGCTCAAGAAAAAGCCTTCACGACGTTAAAAAAGAAGTTGTGTGAAGCTCCAGTCTTAGCTTTACCCGAAGGAACCGATGATTTAGTGGTCTATAGTGACGCATCCATCACGGGGTTAGGGTGTGTATTAATGCAACGAGACAAAGTTATCGCTTACGCCTCTCTACAGCTGAAGCCACATGAGCGGAATTATCCTACTCATGATCTTGAGCTGGCTGCTGTTGTTTTTGCTCTGAAATTGTGGCGACATTATCTGTATGGTACAAAGTGTACCCTATACACGGATCATAAGAGCTTACAGTACGTGTTTACTCAGAAGGACATGAATGTTAGACAACGACGGTGGATGGAGTTATTAAAGGATTTTGATTGTGAGATTAAATATCACCCAGGCAAAGCTAATGTGGTTGCTGATGCCTTGAGCCGCAAAGATATGCGAAGAGTAGGTTATGTGCAATGATTACGAAGGTTGAGTCGAACTTAATGGAACCTATTCGATTAGCTCAAATTGAAGCGTTGAAGGAGGAGAATGTGAAAGAGGAGTCTATTGGGAAAAAGAAGAAAAATAGACTTGAAATGGAAGAAAATAGTCGCGGTCTTCGAACTTACAAAGGTAAAATATGGGTTCCTCTATATGGAGGCAATCGTGAGTTAGTGATGGACGAAGCTCACAAGACTAAGTATTCTGTACACCCTGGTGCCACAAAGATGCATGCGGACTTGAAGCCGATTTATTGGTGGCCCAGTATTAAAAACGATGTGATAATGTACGTACAGAAGTGTTTGACATGTGCTAAAGTAAAAGCTGAACACCAAAAGCCTTACGGGAAGTTTCAGCAACTCGAGATCCCTGAGTG
>CM067169.1:132747424-132766759 GCA_034093135.1 Erigeron breviscapus | reverse complement strand
GGAGATCTGATAGGAAAGACTTCGGGTGGTTGGTGGAATTGTGAAGGTACAAGACAAAGTCAGATGCTGCTAGTTGAAACAGGATTTTTGGTACTGCAGTTTGTGATTCAAGCTACAGAGTTTCTTATTTTTGTGAGAGCTGATTGATTTGATGCTGATTGTTGGAAATTCAACTTCTCTATTATATGCCTGGTTAAGCAAGTCGAGGAATGTCTCGAGCAAAGTTCCAAGCAGGAAGAAGATTGCATATGTTTAATTCGGAGATGGCTACTGTTGAGGGGGAGAACTACAATGAGATGTGTTAGGTTAGTTGGTTGTCACAGAGATACAGAGATTTTGGAGTTTGAAGATCAGAATGTTGTGTCAGAAGATCGAGTCTCAACAAAAGAAGACCCGGTATCATTAGTTAAGGGGGAGTTTGCTTTTGCAGGTTTTCGATTACTAATGATTATCGGTGAATGAATTGAGTGCATCGGTCAAGGGGGAGACTGTAAGTGCACGTTTTGGTGCACAATTTGTGTCCGATGCATCTCAATTAATGGGCTGTTTTGCTACATGTGAATAGTGACACGGGTTTAGACTAAACACGTGTGAATAGTGTCACGTGTTTAGACCAAACACGTGTTACTGTTTACACGTGTTTGGAAGCCCACGAGTTTGAAGCCCAGCCCATTTCTAGCCTATATATAGTGTTCTTAGGTTTCGGTTTTAGGTAATGATTTTAGTTGCAACAGATTTCATTCACGGCAGGCTGAGGTATGCGCAAACCTCAGTCCGTAAGTCCACCATATTATTCGATTATCAAGAGTCGTCTCGTTGATTGTAATCCGTAATCATCGTAGATGTATTGTAAACGGATTTATTCATTGTAATCATTTGACTAATGATAAAGGAATCAGATTTATATCTCCTGTTCTTATTCATATATATGTGATTCATTCAATTGCCTCAATAACGATTATGTTTGGATTCCGCACTTACATAGTCGTAGGAATCTCGAATCGATCCGTCCCCTGCACCTACACTACTTCATTCCCACTGATGACCAACTTGCTGATATTTTCACTAAACCTTTAGATGAAACCAGATTTAAATATCTGGTCAGCAAGTTGGGAATGCTGAATGGTGAATCAGCGACATGACTTGTCATGTCTGCTAATGCCTCAACTTACATCTCTCTTATCAGTTGAAAAGTGACCTTATTTCTCCTATTAAGTTCAAGTGTCTTACTTGCTGACCAAAACAAAAAATTGAGAGCTAAAAGCAATAGAGAGCTAAAAGTCTCTATCTAGTCCAGCAGCAAACGGCTGCTGGTAAAGACTTTTCAAATCCGTTGATTCCTGTTGCTTTGGGAAAAAGCAAATAAAAGTAATAGAGAGCTAAAAGTCTCTATCTAGTCCAGCAGCAAACGGCTACTGGTAAAGATACATCAAATCCATTAAAATCCCTGTTGCTTTGGGAAAAAGCAAATAAAAGTAATAGAGAGCTAAAAGTCTCTATCTAGTCCAGCAGCAAACGGCTGCTGGTAAAGACACATCAAATCCGTTGATCCCTGTTGCTTTGGGAAAAAGCAAATAAAAGTAATAGAGAGCTAAAAGTCTCTATCTAGTCCAGCAGCAAACGGCTGCTGGTAAAGACATATCAAATCCGTTGATAGCTGACAATTTGCTAAAAATTGTATTCCTTACTCATCAGCGACCAACGTTAGTTGAAAAGTCGCTGATTGAAATTTGCTTACTAAAAGAGGTAACCATATTTTCTAACCTTGTCAGCGGATATACTTAGATCTCAAAGATCCATCATTTGAGCATATCCACTAAACATCCTTATTAATATTTTAATAAGAATCACAATCGGTTACCTCGATTTTCTCCCTAATGGACAACTTGTACACTGTATCCGCCGTAAAACTCGGGTACTTTTGAAATAAGGGTACAAGTTGTCACATCAATCCACTTTTATACGTTACTCAAATACTTATATGTATATGTACATATTACGTATGAAAGAGAGTATTGGTGACAGTTCACTATCATAGTTATGGGGCCCATATCCATGCTATATATATTCAAATCTTTTTCAATCACCATTATTCATACTCTCATAATTCTCCTTCTTTTTCTTATTCTCCAAATCTCTCAAACTTCTCAAAATCCTCTCTATCTCCTCTAACTGTTCATCTTCCTCTTCCCATTTCTAAATCTCAATCTAAAATGGCTTCTTCATCGGAACAACAACAACCATCAAAAATTCAAAACCCTTCTTCGAAAAATCAACCTAAATCTCCAACTCATGTTGAGTTGCCTGATGACCTGGCTACTCAAAAGGCTCTTAAACATGTTCCCCTCTACATGCATTCGAAAACATTTGATCCTAAAAAAATTGTTCCCTCATCCAAAGCCAAATTCCAAGCCCATACAATCTCCATCAAACCTAATAATTATTTGGGGTCCATTGAAGTTCCCTCTGGTATCACTGGATATCAACAAATGCTGGACTTTATAAAGGCATGTCCTGCAAGTAGTGCTATTTATGCTGACCCAGAAGATATGTATGTCTATCTTCTTAGAGAATTTTGGTGGACATGTGATTATCACGTAAGTATCGGTGCTATTTCTGGCACCGTTAAAAAGAAGCAGGTACGCATATCAATAACACCAAGATTCTTCGAACTGCTCTTGGTCTACCTGACCAGACAAAAGAAAAACCTTTTGTAAATCCGGCAACAGTTGAACAATGGAAGGAGTGGTTGCCAACCATTGGGTATGGTGCGAACTTGGAAAAACCAGAAGTTGTTCCCAGCAACCCCACCAAGAAAAATCTCCCTGGTATATGGAGATTACTTTTTTCTCATGTTATTCAATGCTTGGGAGGCAATTCTGGATCTCACGATCAAGCCACAACAGCAAATATGCAAATTATACATGCATTAGCCACTGGAAGGTTTATTGATTTTGCCTCAGTCATTTTTGAAGACATGAAGGCTAAAGTCCAAGCAAGCAATCGTTCCTACACAGTTCCATTCACAAGATTTTTCTCTCTAATATTCAAACAAGAGTTGAAAGAAAAGTACAATCAATTTGGTGCTACTATCTGCAAAGCACCAAGAATTGGTCCCTCTGTCTACAAACAGCCAGCCTGTGATAGTAATCTTTTTGATAGCAAGTTTGCCACTCTCACTCCTCAAATGAAAGAAGTTCTATTCTCTGCTTATCTCTCTATGTATAAAAAAATTTGGTGGCAGTGAGACTGCACCATCCTCCTTTGTGATCACTAACACTAGTGCAAACGCACCAAAGAAGGTAAGAACCAAGTTCACCAAATCTGCTGCTCCATCCTCATCCGCTGCTGTTGCTCTAAAAAGAAAGAAGAAAACAGCAAAAGGTGTGATGATTAAGGGGTTGGAATCCTCTCATCCCCTGCTGCTATTGAAAACATAGAGCAGCAACAAACTGAAACAGAAGCTCTTCAATCTCCCAACCCAATCAGCTTCTCTATTGCTGAAAGGGACGCAACTACTGCTGATATTCCTGAAGTGCAAGTTACTGGGGGTGACAATTTAACTGAATTGACTGAACATGATGTTGGTGATGTTGAAATTGAATGTGTTGAAGAAAGAAATGTGGAACGTGATATTGATGTTGAAAGTGAACAAACGGTAGTTGCTGAAGAAGAAGTTGATGATGAAAGTGAGTTTGACCTGGATGATTTTGTTGCTGACGATTTTCAGCTTGATTCTTACAGTCATGCTGATGAAATAGAAGCAAGTGACATGGAGGTTGATGAAAATGATGATGCTGCTGCTGCTGGTGAAAATGCAGCAGCCACTAATGAAAATGTTGCTGTTGATGCTGCTACTGGTGAAAATGTAGCAGCGACTGATGAAAATGTTGAAGAAACTTCTGAGGCAGTTACTCTTACTGCAAAACCTAAAACTCCTCCAATGCGACCAGTGAACACCATGCTGTCTCTTAGCATGCCTTCTTCCTTCTTAAGTATTCCTAGCTGCTCATCCTCAGTTCCCCCTGAAATTGAACCTCAAACAGCTAAGGACCTGGGTATTTCTTACTCCACCTACTCTGCTGATAGGTTGGAAAAGGTAGAGCATCAGTTAAATGATCTTACCAAGGATGCCACTCTTGCAATTAAATTGAAAGATATAGAGTCTGACAGGCTGGTGTCCACATTGACCAGTTGGTACAACAAGCAGCATGAGAACAGCGAAGCTATTGACAAGCTGAAGGATAACACAAGCTCCATTGCTGCTGCTCAAAGCAAAATTAGTGCCAAAAATTCTATTATCAAACGTGATCAGCAGATCATTAAATCTGGTGCCATATCGCTGATCAAATGTGCAAACTCTACCAGCTACCCAGCGAAGAAGGCAGCCTCTACCAGCAAGTCTGCTGCTGCTAATGTAAAGAAATTGAGTAATCTCATCTCCCCACTGACTACTCAAGTAGAAAATAACACTAAGGCAATTCATGCCTTAGAAAAACAAGTGGCTGATCTTCCTATTCCTCAAGCTTCTTTCACTGAGGAGGATCGCCAGCGGCAAGTTAAGCTGGAGAAGGAGGTTGATGAAATCAAGAATTTGTTGGCCCAGCTTGTTAAACAACAATCTAAACAGCCAGCGACTATGGAAGTTGTCATTAACACTACAACTTCCAAGGGGGAGAAAGTCGATGCTGCTGTTTTAGATATGGTAAATGAAGCAGTGAACAAGGCAGTTGCCCAAATCTATGAAGAATCTGCTGAAAAGGTTTTGAATGAGGATGATGCCACTGACACTACAACTGCTAATGAAATGGCAATTGTGGCTGTTAGTGAGGAAAAAGAAAGTGAAATTCCCCCTGCTGGTGCTAAGGGGGTGTTAGAAATCCAAAAATAGTGATAAATTGTAATTAAGATTAGAGGACATTCTTGTTGTTAAGTCATAGATAAATGATTACTAAGGTTGAGGGGCTAATTGTGATAATTAGCATAGTTGTATTGTTAGACTATATATAGCCTCATACCTTAGAAATCATAACACTGATCATAACAAACACTTCATTTCACACACAATTAATTCCAAGCTTTCAGTTTACTCGTTCATTCTCTCTCAAAACACACACACACACACCAAGAACACACACTTGCAAACCGCCACAACACACACACACACACACACACACACACACACACACACACACACACACACACACACACACACACACACACACACACACACACACACACACACACACACACACACACACACACACACACACACACACACACACACACACACACACACACACACACACACACACACACACACACACACACACACACACACACACACACACACACACACACACACACACACACACACACACACACACACACACACACACACACACACACACACACACACACACACACACACACACACACACACACACACACACACACACACACACACACACACACACACACACACACACACACACACACACACACACACACACACACACACACACACACACACACACACACACACACACACACACACACACACACACACACACACACACACACACACACACACACACACACACACACACACACACACACACACACACACACACACACACACACACACACACACACACACACACACACACACACAGCAACACACACACACACACACACACACACACACACACACACACACACACACACACACACACACACACACACACACACACACACACACACACACACCCCTCCCTCCATGACACACACACACACACACACACACACACACACACACACACACACACACACACACACACTACAACTGCTAATGAAATGGCAATTGTGGCTGTTAGTGAGGAAAAAGAAAGTGAAATTCCCCCTGCTGGTGCTAAGGGGGTGTTAGAAATCCAAAAATAGTGATAAATTGTAATTAAGATTAGAGGACATTCTTGTTGTTAAGTCATAGATAAATGATTACTAAGGTTGAGGGGCTAATTGTGATAATTAGCATAGTTGTATTGTTAGACTATATATAGCCCTCATACCTTAGAAATCATAACAAGAACTGTACAAACACTTCATTCAAGATCGTTTCAATTTTTTTAATCAAGATCGTTTCACCTAAGACGATCTTCATCTAAACCGTTTCAATTTTCATACTTAACCAAATTTCTCCAAAATTTCCAAGACGATCTTCAATCAAGATCGTTTCAATTCTTGTTTAAGTCAAGATCGTTTCAATTTCCTGGTTTAATCAAGATCGTTTCAATTCTTGTTTAAGTCAAGATCGTTTCCCTGAACGAACTTCAAACCAAGATCGTTTCACCTAAGACGATCTTCATCTAAACCGTTTCAATTTTCATACTTAACCAAATTTCTCCAAAATTTCCAAGACGATCTTCAAACAAGATCGTCTCAATTCTTGTTTAAGTCAAGATCGTTTCAATTCTGTTTAATCAAGATCGTTTCAATTCTTGTTTAAGTCAAGATCGTTTCAATTCTGTTTAATCAAGATCGTTTCAATTCTTGTTTAAGTCAAGATCGTTTCATTTCTTATACTTAACCAAATTTTCCAAAATTTCCAAGACGATCTTCATCAAGATCGTTTCCCAGACGATCTTTCAAGATCGTTTCACCTAAGACGATTTCAATCAAGATCGTTTCAATTCTTGTTTAAGTCAAGATCGTTTCAATTCTGCAAATCAAGATCGTTTCACCTAAGACGATCTTCATCTAAACCGTTTCATTTCTCATACTTAGCCAAATTTCACCAAAATTTCCAAGACGATCTTCAATCAAGATCGTCAGGTTTTCAAGACCGTTTCATTTCTTATACTTAACCAAATTTCTCCAAAATTTCCAAGACGATCTTCAATCAAGATCGTTTCCCAAGACGTCTTCATCTAAACCGTTTCATTTCTATACTTAACCAAATTTCTCCAAAATTTCCAAGACGATCTTCTCAAGACGATCTTCATCAAGACCGTTTCATTTCTCATACTTAGCCAAATTTCTCCAAAATTTCCAAGACGATCTTCAATCAAGATCGTCCCAGTTCTTCAAGACCGTTTCATTTCTTATACTTAACCAAATTTTCTTCAAAGTTTTCCAAGACGATCTTACTCAAAGACGATCTCACCAAGAACGATTTTGTCAAGATCGTTTCATTCTTGTTTAATCAAGATCGTTTCAATTCTTGTTTAAGTCAAGATCGTTTCATTCCCTGGTTCAATCAAGATCGTTTCAATTCTTGTTTAAGTCAAGATCGTTTCATTCCCTGGTTTAATCAAGATCGTTTCAATTCTTGTTTAAGTCAAGATCGTTTCAATTTCCTGGTTTAATCAAGATCGTTTCAATTCTTGTTTAAGTCAAGATCGTTTCAATTCTTGTTTAAGTCAAGATCGTTTCAATTTCCTTGTTTAATCAAGATCGTTTCAATTCTTGTTTAAGTCAAGATCGTTTCAATTCTTGTTTAAGTCAAGATCGTTTCAATTCTTGTTTAAGTCAAGATCGTTTCAATTCTTGTTTAAGTCAAGATCGTTTCAATTCTTGTTTAAGTCAAGATCGTTTCATTCCCTGGTTCAATCAAGATCGTTTCAATTCTTGTTTAAGTCAAGATCGTTTCAATTCTTGTTTAATCAAGGTCGTTTCAATTCTTGTTTAAGTCAAGATCGTTTCAATTCTTGTTTAAGTCAAGATCGTTTCAATTTCCTTGTTTAATCAAGATCGTTTCAATTCTTGTTTAAGTCAAGATCGTTTCAATTCTTGTTTAAGTCAAGATCGTTTCAATTCTTGTTTAAGTCAAGATCGTTTCAATTTCCTGGTTTAATCAAGATCGTTTCAATTCTTGTTTAAGTCAAGATCGTTTCAATTCCCTGGTTTAATCAAGATCGTTTCAATTCTTGTTTAAGTCAAGATCGTTTCAATTTCCTGGTTTAATCAAGATCGTTTCAATTCTTGTTTAAGTCAAGATCGTTTCATTCCTTGGTTAAGAATGGGAAGATTTTGGAACCCAAATCAAGCAACATCAAAACCTGACCAAGTTCACCATTCATACTCTATATGAATCCTTCAAGCTCAATGAAAACCAAGTCCTAAGCAAAGCTTCATCGAACAAAATGCCAGAAGTTGTATCTTCTGATCCTTTGGCATTGATCGTTGAGAAGAAGATTTCTGATTTAAATCATAATTGTTTTCTTAAAGGCATTGAAATTGAGAATCTTGAAAAACAAGTTGAGGAATTTAAAAAGAATATACTTTTCTATCAAGAAAAGCTATATAAAGTTGAACAAAATCCTCTCTTGAATTTCACTGCCTATTTCAACAAGTCAAAAATTGACAAAACAGAACTTCTTCACGGGTTGGGATTTGAGAATATCACACCATTGCAAAAAGCCAAAGAGGAAATCGAACCCCTGTATGATGAAAAATTTCTTCGCCTTGGTATGATACAACAATTTATTCGTCCATTGGATGACGAATTTGAGACTGATGAAGTTGAGAGAATACCTAATCAAGATTTTTTGGTTAATTATGATGCAATCAATGATTCATACAAAACAAAGAAATCTTCAATTTTCAAATTGGAAGAAATTGAATCAAATTTTCAAAACCAAGAATCTGTTGGTACTTCACCTAAATCAACTAAAATGTATTTTCCAACCACATTTTTGGAAAAGCAAATAGAAGATTTACAACAAAAGGTGGAATCTCAACAAACAGTTATCAATCATCTCAAGTCTCAAAGTCCGAATCTAGAGGATAAATGTATTGTTGTTAATACTAAGAAAGTTTGTGAGAATGTTTCTACTCAAACTGACCAAAGTGCATCCGTAGAAAATTCTACCCAAACTACTTGTGATTCATCTACCAATACCTCCACTCAGACCTTGACTGATTCTCTTGAATGTACTTGTCAAAATACTGCTACTTTTATAGCTGATGATTGTGTGCAATCTGATCTTTCTGATGAAGAACTTGCACATAGTTTAGTTTTGATATGGTACTTCTATAGGTTTTTCACATGCAACGCTGTTGATGAGTTAGTTGTTCACCCTAAGCCTAGTGCTAGTATAGGTGTTGATACGTCTACTCAATTTTCTTGTGAGACCAAAGATGTGTCAGTTCAAGTTGACCTAATTTCTGAGACTACCCATAATGTGAAGTTGGACACAAAGATTCCTGATTTCTCAAAATTTTCAAAACCAAGAATCTGTTGGTACTTCACCTAAATCAACTAAAATGTATTTTCCAACCACATTTTTGGAAAAGCAAATAGAAGATTTACAACAAAAGGTGGAATCTCAACAAACAGTTATCAATCATCTCAAGTCTCAAAGTCCGAATCTAGAGGATAAATGTATTGTTGTTAATACTAAGAAAGTTTGTGAGAATGTTTCTACTCAAACTGACCAAAGTGCATCCGTAGAAAATTCTACCCAAACTACTTGTGATTCATCTACCAATACCTCCACTCAGACCTTGACTGATTCTCTTGAATGTACTTGTCAAAATACTGCTACTTTTATAGCTGATGATTGTGTGCAATCTGATCTTTCTGATGAAGTTGAGAGAATACCTAATCAAGATTTTTTGGTTAATTATGATGCAATCAATGATTCATACAAAACAAAGAAATCTTCAATTTTCAAATTGGAAGAAATTGAATCAAATTTTCAAAACCAAGAATCTGTTGGTACTTCACCTAAATCAACTAAAATGTATTTTCCAACCACATTTTTGGAAAAGCAAATAGAAGATTTACAACAAAAGGTGGAATCTCAACAAACAGTTATCAATCATCTCAAGTCTCAAAGTCCGAATCTAGAGGATAAATGTATTGTTGTTAATACTAAGAAAGTTTGTGAGAATGTTTCTACTCAAACTGACCAAAGTGCATCCGTAGAAAATTCTACCCAAACTACTTGTGATTCATCTACCAATACCTCCACTCAGACCTTGACTGATTCTCTTGAATGTACTTGTCAAAATACTGCTACTTTTATAGCTGATGATTGTGTGCAATCTGATCTTTCTGATGAAGAACTTGCACATAGTTTAGTTTTGATATGGTACTTCTATAGGTTTTTCACATGCAACGCTGTTGATGAGTTAGTTGTTCACCCTAAGCCTAGTGCTAGTATAGGTGTTGATACGTCTACTCAATTTTCTTGTGAGACCAAAGATGTGTCAGTTCAAGTTGACCTAATTTCTGAGACTACCCATAATGTGAAGTTGGACACCAAGATTCCTGATTTCTCAAAATTTTCAAATAAATCTAAAATTAATCAATCTCCATTGAAATTTTCTTTTTCAAAAGATTTCACGAAGGTTGATTTTGATAAATTCATGGAGGGAGAATATATTTTTGATTCAGAAACTGAGAAAAAGATTGAATCTACCAAAATCAAAGTGGAAACAGAAATGGAATCTCAAAAACCATCGTCCAAAGCTCCAACTTCATATTACTCAAAGAAACGAGTTAAGACCAAACTCGTCAAGACTGAACCAAAGACCATTGCTACACCTGTGAAACATGTCAAAAAGGAACAAGCTGAAACCCCACACACAACAAAGTACACCAAAGTGAAACTTCCGAAAGACTATACTAGTGCTTCTAAATCTAGCTCTCAATCTAGCTCTTTACCTAAGGTATCTAAGTCTAGCTCAAATTTGCTAACTAAGGATGCATCTAATGGTTCAACTAGATATAGGGATAGATATGGATGGTTCTCTCATGATAAACCAAAGAAGCAAGAAGTTTCCTCACCACCAAAAGATTCCAAAAAGATGAAAGTTTTTAAAACCCCTCGTTCTAATCTTTGTAGCTTCAATTCAACAGGTGGAAAGAGCTTAAGTAGTGATGCTAAATGGGTTGCTAAGTCATTAGTACCTAAGATCACTAGTAATCAGAAAGAGGTTGAGAAAAAGAAGAAAAGAAGGAGGAGAAAAGCTGTTAATCGGTGGAAAGGTGTTCCTGTTAAACAAAACAATTCTGATTTGTCAATAAATGTTGAATGTGCCAAGGCAAGGCCTTGTGAGCTTGTAAACAATTTTAATTCTTGTGTGAATGTTCGTACATTTTATTCAAATATGTTTGTTGATAATATGCTTGTTGATGCTTATGTTGATTCAATAACATGTTTGAATGCGCATCCTAAGTTATATACCCTGCCTGTTTTATCTAACCAAAAAGGACCCGTTTTCAAGTGGGTACCTAAAAACGGTTAAATTTCTTTGATTGCAGGAAATAACCATCTGTGTTTGGATACTCGATTCCGGGTGTTCGAAGCACATGACTGGAAATAAATCTTTGCTGAAGAATTTTGTTGAAAGATTCATGGGAACTGTTCGCTTTGGAAACAACAATTTCGCTCCTATCTTAGGTTATGGGGACATTGAACGAAATGGGATTATAATCAAGAAAGTTCACTATGTTGAAGGTTTAAGTCACAACTTGTTCAGTGTTGGACAATTCTGTGATAACAATCTTCAAGTTCTTTTTCGAAAATCTCTTTGCAAAGTCCAAACCTTAGATGGAGTTGATATTCTTTGTGGCGATCGTGACGATAACCTTTTTACCGTCAATCTCGATGATAACCAACCAACCGATAATATTTGTCTCATTTCAAAGGCTACTTCGAAGAATTCTTGGTTATGGCATAGAAGGCTCTCTCATCTGAATTTCCAAACAATCAATACTTTAGTCAATAAGCATCTTGTTGAAGGCTTACCTGACTATAAGTATGAAAGTGAGCATGTCTGTCCTTCTTGTGCTGTTGGGAAAATTAAGAGAGTTTCTCATAAACCGAAGAAATCTCCAAATTCTTTAGCACCTCTTCATTTGCTTCACATGGATCTTTGTGGGCCAATGAAAGTACAAAGCCGAAATGGGAAGAAATACATCCTGGTTATTGTTGATGATTATTCAAGATATACTTGGGTTAAGTTCCTAGCATCCAAAGATGAAACAACTCAGATGTTGATAGATTTCATCACCATTACTCAAGTAAATCTTCAACTTCCAGTTCGTTACATCCGTTCGGATAACGGTACTGAATTCAAGAATGCTGTTTTTGATGAATTCTGCAAATCCAAAGGTATTACTCATCAATTCTCAGCAGTTCGAACCCCACAACAAAACGGTGTTGTTGAAAGGAGAAATCGATCGCTGGTGGAAGCAGCAAGGACAATGCTTGCTTATTCCAAATTGCCATCCAATATGTGGGCTGAAGCTGTTGACACTGCTTGTCACACTCAGAATCGGTCCATTATCAATCAGCGGTTCGAAAAGACTCCTTATGAGGTTGTTAACAAACGGAAACCCAACATCAACTACTTCCACATATTTGGGTGTGTTTGTTACACGTTGAATGATCGGGAGAATCTTGGAAAATTCGAGAAGAAAGGTGATGAAGGATACTTTGTTGGTTATTCCAAATTGCCATCCAATATGTGGGCTGAAGCTGTTGACACTGCTTGTCACACTCAGAATCGGTCCATTATCAATCAGCGGTTCGAAAAGACTCCTTATGAGGTTGTTAACAAACGGAAACCCAACATCAACTACTTCCACATATTTGGGTGTGTTTGTTACACGTTGAATGATCGGGAGAATCTTGGAAAATTCGAGAAGAAAGGTGATGAAGGATACTTTGTTGGTTATTCCAAAACATCAATTGCCTACCGAATCTACAATCGCCGAACAAACACAATTCAAGAAACAATGAATGTGTGGTTTGATGAGATGTCAGGCATGATTTTTGAGCAAGAAAGCTTGCTACCAACAAGTATGGATTCAAGTGCTTCAAGTCCTTCTACAAGGAATTCTACCTTAGCTTCTAAATTCAAGAAATTTCCAACTCCAACCAGTGATGAATTAGATATTCTTTTTGAAGAATTCTATAATTCAAAACCGGTTCATGATCAAGAACCTCAGATCATCGTTGAACCAATTCCAAACAATGAACCTCTTCATAACCACGATCCAGTTCCTAACAACACTCATGAATCAGCATCAAGTTCTTCTGAGCAAATATCATCTTCAAATGATTCTATTCCATCATCCTCTCCTGAGAATCCTACTCAAATGAATGTTCAAGAACAACCTTCTCAATTCACTCAGACAACAAATCCCCTGAACACTCCAAATGTGTATGTACCACTTGACTTTGATCATCCAGCATATGAGGAAAGAGTTATACCAAGTTATGACTCTATCTCTCAACAAAACTCAAGTTTCAATGATGATGATGTTGATCTTCAAGAACAACCTTCTCAATTCACTCAGACAACAAATCCCCTGAACACTCCAAATGTGTATGTACCACTTGACTTTGATCATCCAGCATATGAGGAAAGAGTTATACCAAGTTATGACTCTATCTCTCAACAAAACTCAAGTTTCAATGATGATGATGTTGATCTTCAAGAACAACCTTCTCAATTCACTCAGACAACAAATCCCCTGAACACTCCAAATGTGTATGTACCACTTGACTTTGATCATCCAGCATATGAGGAAAGAGTTATACCAAGTTATGACTCCATCTCTCAACAAAACTCAAGTTTCAATGATGATGATGTTGATCTTCAAGAACAACCTTCTCAATTCACTCAGACAACAAATCCCCTGAACACTCCAAATGTGTATGTACCACTTGACTTTGATCATCCAGCATATGAGGAAAGGGTTATACCAAGTTATGACTCCATCTCTCAACAAAACTCAAGTTTCAATGATGATGATGTTGATCTTCAACAACAAGATCCTCTTCCTCATGCTCACAAGTGGACACGTATGCAGAAAGACCATCCTACTGATCAGATAATTGGAGATCCACAAGCAGGAGTAACTACTCGTACCTCAGTAAATGAGTGTCTTGTTGCACTTTCTCTTAGCAATATTGAACCCAAAACGGTATCTGAAGCTCTTCAAGATCCAGAGTGGGTTAAGGCAATGCAAGATGAACTCGCTCAATTTGAAAGACTGAAGGTATGGAGGTTAGTTCCAAATCCTAGAAAAGCTGATCCAATCGGAACGAAGTGGATATTCAAAAACAAAAAGGATGAGAATGGAGTGGTAGTAAGGAATAAAGCTCGACTTGTTGCAAAGGGTTATTGCCAACAACCTGGTGTTGATTTCGACGAAACTTTTGCTCCAGTAGCAAGAATGGAGGCCATTCGAATTTTCTTAGCTTATGCCGCATTCCGAAACTTCACTGTGTTTCAAATGGATGTGAAAACTGCTTTTCTGAATGGTGACCTCAAAGAAGAAGTCTACGTTGATCAACCTGAAGGTTTTGTTGATCCTCAAAGACCAAACCATGTCTACAGGTTAGACAAGGCTCTCTATGGTCTTAAGCAAGCACCCCGAGCATGGTATGATTCCTTAACTACTTTCTTACTTAAAGGTGGATTTACCAAAGGCATAATTGACCCTACCCTGTTCATTCGCAAACAAGGTAAGCATGTTCTACTAGTTCAAATATATGTTGATGACATTATATTTGGGTCGACCAGTCAAACATTTTGCCGAAACTTTTCATCTCTAATGGTCAATCATTTTGAAATGAGCATGATTGGGGAAATGAATTACTTTTTGGGTCTTCAAATCAAACAATTACCAACTGGTATTTTTATATCACAAGGTAAATACATAAATGACATGTTGAAAAAGTTTGATATGACTTCATGTTCTTCAATTTCTACCCCAATGGCTGCTCGAACAACCATTAATACTGATACAAATGGGAAACCATTTGACCAAAAGAGATATAGAAGTATGATTGGTTCATTGTTGTACCTAACAGCATCTCGCCCAGATATAATGTTTGCAACATGTATGTGTGCTAGATATCAAGCTGCTCCAACTGATTTACATTATCAAGCTGTGAAACGAATCTTTCGTTATCTGAAGGGTACACCCGATTTAGGTCTCTGGTATCCAAGGGATACTGGATTCAATCTAACTGCTTATTCAGATGCAGATCATGCAGGTTGTAAACTTGATCGCAAGAGCACTTCCGGTACTTTACAATTTTTAGGAGATAAAATTGTGAGTTGGTCTTCCAAGAAACAGAATTGTGTTTCACTATCAACGGCTGAAGCAGAATATGTGGCTGCGGCTAGTTGTTGTGCTCAAGTTTTATGGATGAAGACACAACTGACTGATTATGGTCTGACATATGATCATATTCCTATCTATTGTGATTCTCAGAGTGCCATTGCCATTGCAGTCAACTCAGTAAACCACTCTCGATCAAAGCATATTGATGTTAGATATCATTTTCTCAAAGATCATATTGAGAAAGGTGACATCGAACTCTACTTTGTGGGAACTGAATTTCAACTTGCAGATTTGTTCACAAAACCGTTGGACGAAAAGAGGTTTAATTTTCTGATCTCCAAGCTTGGTATGTTAAATCTTAAACCTTAATTCTTTTTCATTTGAAGGAATTCTTGAAACATTTCAGAAAACAAAATACAAAATTGAAAAATTACAAAAATTAACAAAAAGATTTTTTGATGGCTTGCATATACTATGTATGTAACCCGTTCTTAAATGATATATTTATTTTTAAACGCATTGTTATTATACATATAAATTGATATAAGAAAACAAGGAATCGAACGCCTTTGTGTACTTCCAAGTATTCTTATATGAATATGTATGTGTAATAGCAATCAAGTTTTTTTTTTTCCAAACAAACTTTTCAAACTCTCAATTAGTGATATGGGAAACGAAGGATCGAACGCCTTTGTGTACTCCCTTGTTCTCTCATATTGTACTAATTGATTGGATTTTCACTTTACTTAAATGTTTTTTAATTGCCTCCAACATGTTGTTGTAAGATGCGACGGATTGAACGCCTTTGTGTACTCCCTAGCTATCTTACTACCAACATTGTTGTTGAAGCAAAACTTTGTGTTTCTTTTTGATTTCGCAAAAACAATTTTTGCTCCACCTTTCTATGAAAACCATTTTTGATATATTCTTGCATAGATTAAGGGGGAGTTTGTGATTTCAAAAATTCTCAAACTTCAAATGTGTTTCAAACCTTTTCATTCACACATTTGATGTTTTTCCAATGATTTTTTAATCAAATGGAGTTCGGTGATTAGTTTGCACAATGAGCGATAGGTATTTCTCAAAATTTACTCCATGAATTTCATCATCGCCGATGAGTTCTAACCCCGGAGTATTCACTTCTTTCATTAGATAGTGAGGGTATTTTGAGTGATGTTGATTTCGTGCAACTAGAATGGAGGGAGTAAAGTCGAAAAGTGAGAGGTTAAGGTGATTTGTTGTGAGAAAAGGGATAAAAGAAATGATACCCTTCCCAAAATTCTCAAACGCCGGGTAAAACACGTTTCTATCAGATGTCATTTGTTGATATCTTGATATTGAAGAAGTCTTCATGGACCCAGTGAAGCAATGCACATCTTTACCTAACCACTCAAGTGTTTCTTAACAAATACTTGTTTTATTCTCACGGAGATTTTCACACTTCTATTGACTCTTCTTTTGGAAGATGTTGATATTGAAAAAGGGCGACATTCTGCTCCAGTCCCCGACTTCATTTGATCACATTGTGTCTAGAGCAAATTTAATTGATCATTAAATTGATCATCTTTCATTCTTTTAGGACACACTAGCGTCATATCTTTGTGATATAATTGCTTATCTTTGTGATATAGCCGGAACATTCGTAGTGATATCTGCAATGATTTTTGATGATAATGATCGAATAATTGCTTATCTTTGTGATATAATTGCTTATCTTTGTGATATAATTGCTTATCTTTGTGATATAATTGCTTATCTTTGTGATATAATTGCTTATCTTTGTGATATAATTGCTTATCTTTGTGATATAATTGCTTATCTTTGTGATATAATTGCTTATCTTTGTGATATAATTGCTTATCTTTGTGATATAATTGCTTATCTTTGTGATATAATTGCTTATCTTTGTGATATAATTGCTTATCTTTGTGATATAATTGCTTATCTTTGTGATATAATTGCTTATCTTTGTGATATAATTGCTTATCTTTGTGATATAATTGCTTATCTTTGTGATATAATTGCTTATCTTTGTGATATAATTGCTTATCTTTGTGATATAATTGCTTATCTTTGTGATATAATTGCTTATCTTTGTGATATAATTGCTTATCTTTGTGATATAATTGCTTATCTTTGTGATATAATTGCTTATCTTTGTGATATAATTGCTTATCTTTGTGATATAATTGCTTATCTTTGTGATATAATTGCTTATCTTTGTGATATAATTGCTTATCTTTGTGATATAATTGCTTATCTTTGTGATATAATTGCTTATCTTTGTGATATAATTGCTTATCTTTGTGATATAATTGCTTATCTTTGTGATATAATTGCTTATCTTTGTGATATAATTGCTTATCTTTGTGATATAATTGCTTATCTTTGTGATATAATTGCTTATCTTTGTGATATAATTGCTTATCTTTGTGATATAATTGCTTATCTTTGTGATATAATTGCTTATCTTTGTGATATAATTGCTTATCTTTGTGATATAATTGCTTATCTTTGTGATATAATTGCTTATCTTTGTGATATAATTGCTTATCTTTGTGATATAATTGCTTATCTTTGTGATATAATTGCTTATCTTTGTGATATAATTGCTTATCTTTGTGATATAATTGCTTATCTTTGTGATATAATTGCTTATCTTTGTGATATAATTGCTTATCTTTGTGATATAATTGCTTATCTTTGTGATATAATTGCTTATCTTTGTGATATAATTGCTTATCTTTGTGATATAATTGCTTATCTTTGTGATATAATTGCTTATCTTTGTGATATAATTGCTTATCTTTGTGATATAATTGCTTATCTTTGTGATATAATTGCTTATCTTTGTGATATAATTGCTTATCTTTGTGATATAATTGCTTATCTTTGTGATATAATTGCTTATCTTTGTGATATAATTGCTTATCTTTGTGATATAATTGCTTATCTTTGTGATATAATTGCTTATCTTTGTGATATAATTGCTTATCTTTGTGATATAATTGCTTATCTTTGTGATATAATTGCTTATCTTTGTGATATAATTGCTTATCTTTGTGATATAATTGCTTATCTTTGTGATATAATTGCTTATCTTTGTGATATAATTGCTTATCTTTGTGATATAATTGCTTATCTTTGTGATATAATTGCTTATCTTTGTGATATAATTGCTTATCTTTGTGATATAATTGCTTATCTTTGTGATATAATTGCTTATCTTTGTGATATAATTGCTTATCTTTGTGATATAATTGCTTATCTTTGTGATATAATTGCTTATCTTTGTGATATAATTGCTTATCTTTGTGATATAATTGCTTATCTTTGTGATATAATTGCTTATCTTTGTGATATAATTGCTTATCTTTGTGATATAATTGCTTATCTTTGTGATATAATTGCTTATCTTTGTGATATAATTGCTTATCTTTGTGATATAATTGCTTATCTTTGTGATATAATTGCTTATCTTTGTGATATAATTGCTTATCTTTGTGATATAATTGCTTATCTTTGTGATATAATTGCTTATCTTTGTGATATAATTGCTTATCTTTGTGATATAATTGCTTATCTTTGTGATATAATTGCTTATCTTTGTGATATAATTGCTTATCTTTGTGATATAATTGCTTATCTTTGTGATATAATTGCTTATCTTTGTGATATAATTGCTTATCTTTGTGATATAATTGCTTATCTTTGTGATATAATTGCTTATCTTTGTGATATAATTGCTTATCTTTGTGATATAATTGCTTATCTTTGTGATATAATTGCTTATCTTTGTGATATAATTGCTTATCTTTGTGATATAATTGCTTATCTTTGTGATATAATTGCTTATCTTTGTGATATAATTGCTTATCTTTGTGATATAATTGCTTATCTTTGTGATATAATTGCTTATCTTTGTGATATAATTGCTTATCTTTGTGATATAATTGCTTATCTTTGTGATATAATTGCTTATCTTTGTGATATAATTGCTTATCTTTGTGATATAATTGCTTATCTTTGTGATATAATTGCTTATCTTTGTGATATAATTGCTTATCTTTGTGATATAATTGCTTATCTTTGTGATATAATTGCTTATCTTTGTGATATAATTGCTTATCTTTGTGATATAATTGCTTATCTTTGTGATATAATTGCTTATCTTTGTGATATAATTGCTTATCTTTGTGATATAATTGCTTATCTTTGTGATATAATTGCTTATCTTTGTGATA
>CM067169.1:132726502-132746424 GCA_034093135.1 Erigeron breviscapus | reverse complement strand
TTCACCTCCAATTGGAATCAGGTCAAAAGACGAAATAGAACTCCAGATATGGCCGTTCTACTAAAAGTGGTCAGAACTGATTTCCTGCTGTAACTATAACTTTTATAATGGAGGTAACTCCTTCACAACAAGGTTAACACATCATGTAACCATAGAGAGGCATCAAGCTTACATATATATCATTCAATATGTGTTCACAAAATTGCTACATGCCAAATACTACGTGATCATCGTCACACAAAAGATAGAAGTTCAAGAAAAGGAAACAAAGTACAAACGTTCATACATCAATTAAGTTCATAAATAAAGTAGCTCTTAGGTTTACTTCCTAAGCATGAGAGCTATTACGAGAGTGCAAAAGCTGTAAGCACACATCCCATAATGAATATCACTTCATTGATTCGTCGAACTTCTGATATCGCCAAGCTCGCATAGTCTCCTGTTCGATCCATAACTCCTAAGGCCCTTTCCATCATCACCTCTTGAGTCCTCACCCTTACTCTAGCATCCCTTAACCCGTTTGCTATCCCCCACACCCTCTCCCTTTCTTCGCGAGTCATACCAATAGGAGGTGGAGGGGGTACTCCATAGACTGGGCGGTGTGGCTCCTCTCCTTGACGCCTATGCCCATGCTGGTACCAGGGATGATCACGAGGAAGACGCGGCTGAAAGTAGGGGTCTTGGGCTGGAATTCGCCCATCGCTTATGTCCATAGGTGCATCTTGCCTCGGCGAAGTGGGTGCTCTAGGGGCAGGTGGTGATGGTGGTGGCGAGGGTGAGCGGCGTTCAGGTTGGCTAGGGACAACACTTCGAACATTATCCTCGTCCGATGGGGCTTCCGATGGATCGGTCTCTTCTTCGTCTTCTTCTTGAAGCGGTTGGGGTGGTTGCTCTGGCTCGAGGTGCCTACCTTCTTCCTCTTCCAAGTAGTCCACAAACCCGTACAAGTTCCTCGGTCCAGGGGCTGTTCCGGAAGCTCTGCTTGCTCGTGACATGACGTTCCTACACAAGTTTCACAAAGGCGTGAGATGACGACTTGACTCGACGCTTAGACGACCATGGACGACCGACTTGACCATTGACGACCCATATGGCAACTTACGGACAGCAAGACGACTTGACGGACCATGAGACGACCTTAACCATTCGACAAGCAACCAATCATCACGACCACGACTCACAAGCTTAACAACCGAACGACGACATGACCATTCACAACCGACGACCAACCCAACCCGCACGACCGACATAACCATTTATAATTAAGTAATGACTAGAATTTAACTTGTGCATAGCTCTCATGTATTATCTCTAAATGGACAAAGTAATGCTAGCCAAGTGGGGGTATCAACTAAGGGTTCTAATAGGTAATGCAAACATTGGATTTGGTTATGTATCTTTTGTACCAAGAATCGTTTTTAAAGTTTATTTTCAAACGACTCATTTTGAATATCTCTTAGACAATCATTTCGATCATTCCATATTAAATTTTTAGTTAGGCATAGTTGATCAGGCTATGTATAAGTAAAACAAGAATACTTTATGATCGACTCAATTGTTTAAGAAATATTCGACTCGGTTGGAAAATACGTAGGTTATAGCAAAAGTTCTCTATAACCTTGATCTCTGATACCATTTTTCTGTAACACCCCGACTATAGCGGAAACACGAGATGCCACAGAACGACATGGTACAAAAGATTTAAGTAATAAACATCAACATAAAGTTTCAAATGCCATTCAAATTAAAAAGGTAACAAATTCAAGTTGACGTTTAATAATCATTACATAACCAAATTCATAACCAAAGGATCAAATGTTTGCGTTACTAGTCCACATACAACAAGTAAACACATCATCCATGAAGCGGTCCAAAAGCTAACTTATTGCCCTAGACCTGAAAAGCATGAGAAAAAGTGTCAACTACGAGAGTTGAGTGAGTTCATAGGATTATGCTAACAACACACATATATTTAATCCAATTCAGTAAGGAATAAGTCATAAATTTCCAAGAATTTCATCATACTGTCCACACCCAAACCGTATGTTCAATCAATAATTCCCATCCATAATATAATATCAATACCTCTGGGTCAATGGTAAGACTACCATGACATAAATCGATGAGATTATTCTTGAGCCACTACTAAGACCGGTTATGTCCCAATAATCAATATATAATGCCCCAAATGATAAGATAATGATAAGCACATGCTGTCAATCACGTGCATAAAGATAACCAAGGGTCGTGCCATGGAGACGCCCATAATTATATAGTAGTTAGAGCACCGCGAGGCCAGACTGGCGATGAAGGTGACCACAAAGGCAGACCAAACATCCCACCGTTACCTATAATAGTGGATGAGGGGACAAGTCCTAGTTGCGCAACCCTCTAACTACAGGCCTCAAATGAGTTAATAGTAGTGTACAGGGGACCACCGTTTGACAGTACTCAAGCTCATCATATAACATATAACACGTTGAACATACAATATAATTCCCATATCATTATCATTATTTCAAAGAATCATTTCATAAGAGAAAGTCATTTTAATTAATCATGCTTTTCACCCCGTAAGTAAACATATAAAAGAGTTTGAAAGGGGGCTATGACTCACTTGATTAGAGAGTGAATAGGGGCTGTTCAAACGCGATTCCTCCGTTTAGATTTGTTGCGCCTCAAGCAAGCCTAAACCATAACGTATATAATCGTGGTGTAAGTTCGCGTGACATGAACTAGTGAGCTAGATCATGAGATGTATACTAGTAGACTTGCCCATCTTTGGTTGTTATTAGATTATGGAATTTATGTGCATTATGATGTTCTTATTGTTTGGGTATAAGAGATTTGGTGGTAAGAGTCGTTTTCTCATTATACGTTTTTGTACGTTTATTGGAATTTCGGTAGTTTGGCTTGGATTGATATGATTTCCATTGCACGCTTTGCTTAGTAATGATATTTGACATTAGTGGTCTCATAATATAATTATTTTAAGTATATTTTCTGGTTTGTAAGTATATGTTTAATTTAATAATATTTAATTATTTATTTATTCACTTTTATTGATTTATTTGCTAAATAAATTCTTAAAAATACTTTTAAGTGTCATAATTGTCTTTATAAATTATGAATAATTTCCTTTGAATTATCTACTGACCTAGATGCTCTTTAATTTATAATTTCATTTTTTTATACTTTTATTTGTGCATTTTTCCTTTATTTTAATGATAATACTTAATTAATTGTTTTTACTAAATTATTTGTTTCAAAATTATGTAACACATGTCTCTTGTCTTTTGATTATTTTTCCCCAGTAGGTTTTTTTCCCAGTAGGTTTTAATTATTTTTATCAATGGTTAAGTTGATTTAACTTCATTCTTGATTTACATAATTTATTTATGGATTTTTATGTCTTTTAATTACTATTTAAATTCAATAATTCATGAAGATTCATAGAAATCACCACTAAACATTTTGGCCAAAAATCTCAGGCCTTTTAGGCAACCTTTATCCATACAAAATCATATCAATTCAACCCCTCTTGTGTCTTGCTCATTTTGAGGGTTTCATAATTAAAAATCGTTTACCGAAATAGTGATTTTAGCCTCATTTCTTGAGCAATTAAAGTGCTTCAAAATGGATTTTCATTCTTGTTTCATTATTTCCAGAAAGTTCATCATATTTTGGTGTCCAAAATCGTGAGAGTGGTGGTGGTGTGATATGTGCAATTTAGTGCTTTCGGTTAGTGATTATTTGACCCGAAAAGGTGATTTTTGAGCTTATTGTTGTCATGGACCAATAGATCTGAGTTTTGTGCTTTTATTCCAACATTTTTCCAGTAGGTTTATCATATTTTCTTGGTCATAAGATTATGGTGCATGTGTGTGCTCAAAATGCATTTTTGCGTGTTTTCGGTTTGTGATTTCTAGCTTATTTTAACATGCTTTGATTAAATCTTTATACCTTTGATATTTTACCAATTTTTCCAGAATCTTAACATTCATATTAACATGTTTTTCACTTATAACAAGTCCATATCCATCTCATAATCCAACAAAAGATCCAACTTTCTTAAATCTAGCATATATGCATTCGAATCAACACTCTTTACTATCAACTTTTATAGATCTAACTTTCAACAATACAAAAACATCTTTTATATGAAAAATCTCAGAATATACTCTTCAAAAATATACAAAAACATATAGATCTATCAACAAGAAAGTCACTTTAAAAGCTACGAATCTATAACCACACTTTTGGGTCTTAAACTTGTTGAATCCTTGGATCTTTCTTATTAGATTCGACATGCATGAGCATGGAAAGAAAGATCCTATCAACTTTGCCCTCATCAAGTGTATATTACAAAGAAAACAAGAAGAAAGTATGAGTTTTTGATAAAACCTTTGAATATAAACAAAAACGAGATTAGATCTAGTAAAAAGGATGAAGATTATACCCTCTTGGACTTGGTTTTGGATGAAGATTTTGGGCAGATTTTTGTGGCCTTCAAACCCCTATAATACCTTGAATCTAAGCCTAGAACAACCCTTGAATGTGCCTTGGATTAACCCTTTATCAAACTAACTTAAACCCTTATTATTAGTAAGTGTTAATATTGATTTAAGCTTTCCCTTTTCTTGTTCTCTTTTGGCCGTAGGTAAGAAGAAGAGAGGAGGGAGAAGAGAGTTGTTTTGAGAGAAAAGAGAGTGTGTGAGAGGAGTGAAGAGTTGAGAGAAAAGTGGTGAGTTCCAAGGGAGTGAATGAAGAGTGTATTTTGAATTTGTGTGTGTGTGTAGTGTGAAGGGGGGGGCCGGCCTCATAAGGGGGTATGGGAAGGGTTTTGTGTGTTTTTTTTTTTTGTTAATTATAGTGTAAGTATGTATGTGTATGTATATATTAGATGGGTATTTATTTTATAAGTGTAATATATAGTTATTTGTTTATATAAGTTGATTAGTTAGTCTAGTGTACATATATGTATGTGTTGTGTATACATATATGTATGTGTACATTTTTGGTGTTTTCGTTTGTGATTTCTAGCTTATTTTGTGCTTTTATTCCAACATTTTTCCAGTAGGTTTATCATATTTTCTTGGTCATAAGATTATGGTGCATGTGTGTGCTCAAAATGCATTTTTGCGTGTTTTCGGTTTGTGATTTCTAGCTTATTTTAACATGCTTTGATTCAACATTTTTCCAGTAGGTTTATCATATTTTCTTGGTCATAAGATTATGGTGCATGTGTGTGCTCAAAATGCATTTTTGCGTGTTTTCGGTTTGTGATTTCTAGCTTATTTTAACATGCTTTGATTCCAACATTTTTCCAGTAGGTTTATCATATTTTCTTGGTCATAAGATTATGGTGCATGTGTGTGCTCAAAATGCATTTTTGCGTGTTTTCGGTTTGTGATTTCTAGCTTATTTTAACATGCTTTGATTCCATCATTTTTCCAGTAGGTTTATCATATTTTCTTGGTCATAAGATTATGGTGCATGTGTGTGCTCAAAATGCATTTTTGCGTGTTTTCGGTTTGTGATTTCTAGCTTATTTTAACATGCTTTGATTAAATCTTTATACCTTTGATATTTTACCAATTTTTCCAGAATCTTAACATTCATATTAACATGTTTTTCACTTATAACAAGTCCATATCCATCTCATAATCCAACAAAAGATCCAACTTTCTTAAATCTAGCATATATGCATTCGAATCAACACTCTTTACTATCAACTTTTATAGATCTAACTTTCAACAATACAAAAACATCTTTTATATGAAAAATCTCAGAATATACTCTTCAAAAATATACAAAAACATATAGATCTATCAACAAGAAAGTCACTTTAAAAGCTACGAATCTATAACCACACTTTTGGGTCTTAAACTTGTTGAATCCTTGGATCTTTCTTATTAGATTCGACATGCATGAGCATGGAAAGAAAGATCCTATCAACTTTGCCCTCATCAAGTGTATATTACAAAGAAAACAAGAAGAAAGTATGAGTTTTTGATAAAACCTTTGAATATAAACAAAAACGAGATTAGATCTAGTAAAAAGGATGAAGATTATACCCTCTTGGACTTGGTTTTCATTGAGTTTGAAAGATTCATAAAGAGTATGAATGGTGAACTTAGTCAGATTTTGATGTTGCTTGATCTGTGTTCCAACATCTTCTGCTTGTAATACTCATAGTTCCGCTTTCAAGGTTGTTTGCAATCAACAGCAAAATGTCCAGGAATACCACAATTGTAGCACTTTTTGTCTGATGCCTTACCTTTCTCAACAACTTGTTTCTCATAAATTTCCTTCTTTTCACCATACCTTGATCCATTAGCTTCACCTTGCTCATTACTCCTTGGATGATAGTGTTCCTTCTTGGGAAATGCACTTGTAGAAGAAGTGCGGAGATTGTTGTTTGTTGGCCTCGCTTTGTAAAATTTCCTCTTGAAATGCTTTGTTACCGCGGCAAGAGCTTGATATAGTTCATCTGAAACACCATCTCTTGTAGCCATCAGATCATCTCCCTCCTCATCAGACGAAGAAACAACTACCATTTGCCTGTTAAGAGCTTCAGAAATCTTCTTCTCAACTATTAATGCCAAAGGATCAGAAGATACAACTTCTGGCATTTTGTTTGATGAAGCTTTGTTTAGGACTTGGTTTTCATTGAGTTTGAAAGATTCATAAAGAGTATGAATGGTGAACTTAGTCAGATTTTGATGTTGCTTGATCTGTGTTCCAAAATCTTCCCATTCTTGACCAAGAGCTTTGATGAATTTGATGTTTAGCTCAATCTCTGTTTTCTTGACATTGTTCTTCCTCAGCTCATTTATGACATTGCAGAATCTGTAGTAGACAGCTTCAAGAGTTTCATTAGGCAATTTCGCGAAGTTGTCAAACTCAGTCAAAATATTGGTCAATCTTATCGTCGAAGTCACGTCAGCTCCTTCCATCTGTCTAGTCACCTCATCCCATATCTCCTTGGCCGTATCATAAGAATCAACAGAGCCATAGATTTCATCCGGTAGAGCTTTGTATAAGCATGACCTAGCTCTGTTATCTGCAGCTGTTCGATCTTTTTGTTCAGCATTCAAAAGATCAGGAGTTAGAATTATTGCATCAGTAGTGGGATGGCGATGAACGGCAAGTCCATTAAGGATGGAATCTTTCATCATATGACCATTTGTTTGACTTTCCACATAGTCCATAAATCTTTTCTTCCATAGTCCATAGGAACCACGGTAGAGAACTGGAGGTCTTGTATCTGAACCCAATGCCAATGCTTCACGAGAAGCCATTTGAGATTGATTTGATTTGAAAGATTGGATTGAAATAAGAACAGAAAATGAAACGATCTTGAGAAGATCGTCCTGGGTGAGATCGTCCTGGGTGAGATCGTCCTGGGTGAGATCGTCTTGTGTGAGATCGTCCTAGGTGAGATCGTCCTGGGTGAGATCGTCCTAGGTGAGATCGTTCTAGGATTTTGATGAAATTTGGTTAAGTCTTGAAATTGAAACGATCTTGAAATGAAACGGTCTTGAAATGAAATGAATTTAGATTGAAATGATTCAAGGAACTGGAACGATCTTGGTTGAAGATCGTCTTAAGTGAGATCGTCTTGGGATTTTTGTGAATTTTTGGTCAAGTCTTGAAATTGAAACGATCTTGAAATGAAACAGTCTTGAATTAAAATGAATTTGAGAAGATCGTCCTGGGTGAGATCGTCCTGGGTGAGATCGTCCTGTAAGATCGTCTTGAGCAAGATCGTCCTAGGTGAGATCGTCCTAGGTGAGATCGTCCTAGGTGAGATCGTTCTAGGATTTTGATGAAATTTGGTTAAGTCTTGAAATTGAAACGATCTTGAGATGATCGTCCTAGGTGAGATCGTCCTGGGTGAGATCGTCCTAGGTGAGATCGTCCTAAGTAAGATCGTCCTAGGTGAGATCGTCCTAGGTGAGATCGTCCTAGGTGAGATCGTTCTAGGATTTTGATGAAATTTGGTTAAGTCTTGAAATTGAAACGATCTTGAAATTATCGTCCTGGGTGAGATCGTCCTGGGTGAGATCGTCCTGGTGAGATCGTCCTGGGTGAGATCGTCCTAGGTGAGATCGTCCTGGGTGAGATCGTCCTAGGTGAGATCGTCCTAGTGAAGATCGTCTTTGTGTCATCTTCTTCATCAGAATGTCAGTTTTAACCAAAAACTCCATTAATGACAAAAAAAACTTCAATATCTTTTGAATTACTGGGAGTTAAATCACGAAATCACTTGCAAACTGATTGTATTCACGTCCACAACCAATTTATGAACAAAATTCAACACAAAACACAACAGATTCAAATCCCTCAAATTCGCGCCAAAAACACAAAATTCAATCTCGAGAATTAGATTGAATTGGAACTTGAAACTTGACAGGATTATGTTTTCAACAACCACGAATCTATTGGTGAACAAATAATTGTGACTTTATGTGATTTGAAGTGTGAATTTTGATGAACCAGTAGGTAAAAAAATACGAACAGAATAGTAAATAATTTTGATTTTGTTGAATTTGTGATTGAATTCAGTTATGGATCGTCATCAGATTGATGTTTTTCTCTTATACCACTTGTTATAACACGATTTCTATCACTGAATTCAATTCATCAATGGCGGTTTGGATAGTGTGTGTTCTTAGTGTTTGTGTGTGTTTTGAGAGAGAATCGTATGTAAAAATGTGTGTGTGTTACTGGTATTAAAAGTTATGAAAGGGTTCTACCAAAAGTTATGTGTTCGTTCTGATCTCTAAGGTATGAGAGGGCTATTTATAGTCTAATTATACAATTATGCTAATTGTCACAATTAGCCCCTCAACCTTAGTAATCATTTATCTATGAATTAACAACAAGAAATTCTTCTAATCTAGATTACAATTTATCACTATTTTTGGATTTCTAACATTCTCCCCCTATACACAAACTTTAAAAAAAACTAAAACCTATTGAAACAACCAAACACAAACTTTTCTCCTTGTTTCCTTATCAATCAGTAAATCAATCATAATATTTTCTCCCCCTATTATCAATCAAATGATTAATCATATATCACATCAAAACCATTCGGTCATCAAGGTTTCAATATCGTCAATTTCAACAACTTTCAAATTCCATATGAGGGACAATACCCAAACCGTATGTTCAAACCATAATATCCATCCATAAATAATATCACTTACATTTAGCCAAAGGCATAATTTGATGAGTAAATGCTTGAGCCACTACTAAGACCATTTCATGTCCCAATCAACATAATATTTCATTTCATAGCACAAGCTGTCAATCAAGTGCTTTAATCACAATTGGGGTCGTGCCATGGAGACGACCATTTAAATTTAAAGTAGATTAGAGCACCGCTCGGGTCGGACTAGAAGTGAAGGTCGTCACGAAGGCAACCAACATTCCACCGTTACCTATTTAGTGGGTGAGTGGACGACTCCTAGTTGCGCAACCCTCTAACTACAGGCCTCCCTTTTCGGAGTTAATAGTAGTGTACCGAAGTGAAACAGTTTGACAGAACTCAAGCTCATCATATAACTTATATCACATTGAACATACAATATATCCCATATCATAATCATTCTTTCATATATAGAAAGCAATTTTAATTATCAAGCTTTTCACCCCGAAAGTAAAACACATAAAAGAGTTTGAAAGGGTGCTATGACTCACCTTGATATGCCGCATATTATATTCACTTATCCAAAATGGGTACTTCCCATCTATCGCCTCCTTGATCATGTATTCCTTATGGTCCTCAATTTCATTTCAAAGCCAAGACTATCCCTACGATAGGACTAATATACGTAAGTTCCTATCTTAAGCCATCACTTAGAAATGCCACTTTCATTATGTTGTCATCAATTTTTGGGAACCAAGTGTATTGCTAATATTCGCATCTTTTTGGTTGTAGGATTGATGGTGAATGAGGTCACTTTCATTATACATGTAGTTATAAGTTGTTAGAATTTCGGTAACTTGCCTTCATTTGTGGTTTCGTTTGGCATCTTAAGTTATCATATGAGAATGCCATATTAAGTTATGTTCTCTTCAACATTATTGGATGTGTAACAAATTTTTAATACTAAATAGCATTTGTGATCTCAATTAATAGTTGGGTTAACGTAATTTCTAATGTCCATTCCACTTGATTATCTTTTGTGTTACTTTGATTTCGCTTATCTTTTAACTCACATATTCCTCGATATGTCTTATAATTATTCGGGTTTATGAAATTTGTTTATGTATCATGTCCATTACCAATTGGGCCTAAGTGTGATGGTCCTTTAAACGACTTGGGCTTAATTTTGTTATTGGGCTATACCTTATTTGGGCTAGATGCTTAATGGGTTATATTGGTTATTGGGCTTTATGGTATGTTGGGCCAAGTGGGCCTACTGATTTATGGTTTATTATTTGGGCCGGGTTAGCCCATTATGATCCTTAGTCCATTCCTTAGCCCCTTACACAAATTATTAGTTCACTTTAGAATTTTCTGTTTTCTTCACATTTTTATGAAATGTTGGCTACTAATTAAGGGTTAAATTTAATTATTTGGGATTTGGTGATTTTTATACAGTGAACTATATGTGTCCACTTATTTTGAAATTTTTGGCTTAATTTATAAAGAATGTTTACTACCTCTAAGTGAAAGTGGTCAAAACAGTCACTGTTTTGCATACCCGAATGTTTTATAAAATTTCTTTGGGTTATGCTCTTAGTAAAAATTCCGTGATTTTATTTTAAGTTTAGAACACATTGAACCTACTTTCCACCAAGTATGACCTCCTGGAGCCTTTTGTTTTAGGAGATAAAAATTGTTAAAGTTTATAAAATATTCATATAAAAGTGCAGTCTTGACCAGTGTTAGTAGAAAAATCATATCTTTCGTTTGGTTTAGTATTTTTGAGTAATTCCAGTTGGAGGTTAAACTTAACTTGTTTATCTACAACTTGTATTTTGATAACTTTTCTTGAATCGGCCTTAACATGCTCAGTTTATCCGTCCAAAGTGAAAACTGTGATTCTGTCAGATTGTATTTTGGTCCAAACAACCAACCAATGGCTTAGTTTGCTTACTTTAGCCTCTAGATTACCACTAACAAGATTATTACTTTATTTTGTATCCCTTAACCTCAAATTTCCAGATTATTATCAATTTCAAAATCATCAATCATCATCCAAGGATCCATCTCAAATCCTAGCTCAAAATCAACATAAACTAGTATAAATCTAAGCATGCATGTAATCATCTCATCTTTTTTTACAACAAATCTTTATCCAACAACATAAAAACATATTTTTATGAAAAATCCCAGAAATATATTCATCAAAATATATAAAAATATGATCATCTTTCAAAGGAAAAATCACTTTAAAAGCTATTTAATCTATAACAACACTTTTGGGTCTTAAACTAGTTGAATCCTTGAATCTTTCTTCATGGATTCGACATGCATGAGCATGGGAAGAAAGATCCTATCAACTTTGCCCTCATTAAGTGTATATTTGAAAGAAAACATGAAGAAAACATGAACTTTTGATAAAACCTTTGAATATAAACATAAATAAGATAAATCTAACAAGAGATAAAGTGTTATACCCTTGAAGAACTTGGATTTGAGGAGGGAAAAGATGCAGATTTTCGTGACCCTTTATGCCTCTAATAACCCTTATTCTTGCCTTGAAATAACCCTTAAACCTATCTTTAATCAACCCTTTATTAATCTACCTTAAACCCTTATTATTATTATAGTTTAATTATGATCTGCTCTTGTTTTCCTTGGGTGTTTGTGGCTGGCCAAAAATGGTGTTGGGAGGGGGAGAAAGAAGAGTTTTTGAGAGAGTATTGGATGTATGTGTGTTGGAAAGAGAAGAATTGATTGTGTGGGAGGTGAAGGTTAAGTTTGGGTGTATTATGTCTTGGAGAGTGTAAGGTTTAGCATGCTTCTACACACCCATTGGGTGTTACGGTTTAGAGGGAGAGAGAGAGGGCCGAAATTTTGAATTATTTTTGAGGTGGGTATTTAGTTTTGTAGGTAACTTATGTATGCATATGTATTGTATGTATAGGTTTAATGTATAGTTATGTGTTAAGTGTCTAGGTTCATGTATGGACTTTTAAGATAAATGGGTGAGTATGTATATACATATGGCCGTGTATATATATATAGGTGTGTACAAAATTTTTGATGTCTTAACATTTTATTTGACTCCTTGGTTATAAACTTGTATTCACATTAGACATATATATATATATATAATATATATATATATATATATATTATATATATATATATATATATATATATATTATATATATATATAATATATATATATATTATATATATATATTATATATATATATTATATATATATATTATATATATATATAATATATATATATATTATATATATATATTATATATATATATATATATAATATATATATATATTATATATTAAGTATATAATATATATGTATACTTATATATTATATATACTTATATATATATATATTATATATATATATACTTATTATTATTATTCAAGCACTTTCGTGTACATACTAGTTTATAAATATATTTTGAGATAGTCATTTTATTTTCATGTCATATTTACTTAAATTGGCTTGGTGATTAAATTGTTGGACATTTGTAAGAATTCTTGATTGTTATCCCAACTTGTGAGACTTACATTATTATTTATATAACTTAACTTCTCGAAATAAGGTTTTTGGTTTGTTGACATTTCGTCAAGTTCAATTAGAACTAGTTTATAGCTTGAGAGTGCCTTGATTGATTATTGTTATTGTTTATGGCATTTCTAAGATAGCTAGTCATTTACGGTATTTCATTGAACTAGAGGGTAATTATTACTACACCTTAAATGTCTAGAAGGTCAATTCTCTCAATAAACTTCTAGGGATAGATACCTAGATAAATATAAGTAAGTTGTCCTAGTCAGAAATTGAGGGTTGTTACAGTTAGTGGGCGCGTGAAGAAGTTAAGTCGTCGTAGCATTTAATGCTGGCACGGAGAATTAAATTTTTTACTTCAAAATTCAAATTTTTAGTTAGTAAAATATCTTGAAATTTTTTTTTTTGGGCATTAAAATATTCTTGGTATTTCATTGGGATTACAATTTCTCTTATAAATACCCCTTATTTACTCTGATCACATTTACTTCCTTTTTCATTCCTTCATTTACTTCCCAATCATCAAAATCGTTTTCTTTCTCTCTCTGCTCAATAAATCAAGAACCCTAATTCCTAAAATTCTCAATTTCACTTTCAAATCATTCTAAAATGGCTCCTAAATCCTCGAGAAGTAGGTATATAAATCTGCTTACAGTCCCACACAATCCATCTACAAATGTCAAACGTGCCAATGGTGCCCCTCCACATTCTAATTTGATTAAATTAAATCCTAATAATCCCATGGCAAGTTTGCAAGGGGTTCAAACTCCCGATACTCTCATCGGAAAGATTCAGGAATTCTTTCGGGATTCTCCTATCGGTGAGTGTTTTTCCCTAAACCCACGCAAGATGTATCACGATTACTTGTGTGAGTTTTGGTACACTGCCCAACTATCTGAAGACTGTTCATCTATCTTCTTCACCCTTAAAGATGGTTCAGTCGAGTGTACCATGACAGTTGAAATGTTGAGGGATGCTCTGCACCTCAACTACTGGAAACAGGGTGAGTCTCCAGTTGCGATATCCCAAAGTATCAACTTTCGCCAGGTGCTCCTCGATATGGGGAATAAGGAGTGCCTGGAAAACGGGGTATTAAAGACAAAAGGTACTATGACTATGAAGGGCCTCTATCCCTGGCGACGTTACCCTGGTAACTGAGCCTTCAACAGATGAAACCTTCCAGGAAATTGGAGAAGGTCATCTGGAGCCTGACCAATCTGGTCAGCCATCTCTATCGTTCATGAATCTGGGCATGAATGATGATGAGTTCCGGTTAGAGTCTTCAGATTCTGAAGGAGCAACTTCAGATACAGAGATACTTGATGCTTCTGTACAAAATCAAGTCCCTTCATCTCTTATCTCACCCCCAGATCAACAAGTTTCAGTTTCCTCCCAACAGGAAACTAGAGATAGTCAAAGTGATGAACCGCAAGCAACCACCCTCGAAATTTCTGTAGGAGAGGTGGTGAAGATAATACTGGGATAACCCAACCCAGAGTAGAGTCGGTGTCTGCACAATTCGGATCTGGCCAAATTTCTGACACTACTTTTGCACGAACTGACGAAGTCTCTGGCCAGTCACAGCTGGAGACTGAGGTTCCAGACTATGCGGTCGATGATGTTATAATTGTGGATAGAGCAATTATAACTGAGGTAACCCTTGTGACCTCTATCCCTGGCGACGTTACCCTGGTAACTGAGCCTTCAACAGATGAAACCTTCCAGGAAATTGGAGAAGGTCATCTGGAGCCTGACCAATCTGGTCAGCCATCTCTATCGTTCATGAATCTGGGCATGAATGATGATGAGTTCCGGTTAGAGTCTTCAGATTCTGAAGGAGCAACTTCAGATACAGAGATACTTGATGCTTCTGTACAAAATCAAGTCCCTTCATCTCTTATCTCACCCCCAGATCAACAAGTTTCAGTTTCCTCCCAACAGGAAACTAGAGATAGTCAAAGTGATGAACCGCAAGCAACCACCCTCGAAATTTCTGTAGGAGAGGTGGTGAAGATAATACTGGGATAACCCAACCCAGAGTAGAGTCGGTGTCTGCACAATTCGGATCTGGCCAAATTTCTGACACTACTTTTGCACGAACTGACGAAGTCTCTGGCCAGTCACAGCTGGAGACTGAGGTTCCAGACTATGCGGTCGATGATGTTATAATTGTGGATAGAGCAATTATAACTGAGGTAACCCTTGTGACCTCTATCCCTGGCGACGTTACCCTGGTAACTGAGCCTTCAACAGATGAAACCTTCCAGGAAATTGGAGAAGGTCATCTGGAGCCTGACCAATCTGGTCAGCCATCTCTATCGTTCATGAATCTGGGCATGAATGATGATGAGTTCCGGTTAGAGTCTTCAGATTCTGAAGGAGCAACTTCAGATACAGAGATACTTGATGCTTCTGTACAAAATCAAGTCCCTTCATCTCTTATCTCACCCCCAGATCAACAAGTTTCAGTTTCCTCCCAACAGGAAACTAGAGATAGTCAAAGTGATGAACCGCAAGCAACCACCCTCGAAATTTCTGTAGGAGAGGTGGTGAAGATAATACTGGGATAACCCAACCCAGAGTAGAGTCGGTGTCTGCACAATTCGGATCTGGCCAAATTTCTGACACTACTTTTGCACGAACTGACGAAGTCTCTGGCCAGTCACAGCTGGAGACTGAGGTTCCAGACTATGCGGTCGATGATGTTATAATTGTGGATAGAGCAATTATAACTGAGGTAACCCTTGTGACCTCTATCCCTGGCGACGTTACCCTGGTAACTGAGCCTTCAACAGATGAAACCTTCCAGGAAATTGGAGAAGGTCATCTGGAGCCTGACCAATCTGGTCAGCCATCTCTATCGTTCATGAATCTGGGCATGAATGATGATGAGTTCCGGTTAGAGTCTTCAGATTCTGAAGGAGCAACTTCAGATACAGAGATACTTGATGCTTCTGTACAAAATCAAGTCCCTTCATCTCTTATCTCACCCCCAGATCAACAAGTTTCAGTTTCCTCCCAACAGGAAACTAGAGATAGTCAAAGTGATGAACCGCAAGCAACCACCCTCGAAATTTCTGTAGGAGAGGTGGTGAAGATAATACTGGGATAACCCAACCCAGAGTAGAGTCGGTGTCTGCACAATTCGGATCTGGCCAAATTTCTGACACTACTTTTGCACGAACTGACGAAGTCTCTGGCCAGTCACAGCTGGAGACTGAGGTTCCAGACTATGCGGTCGATGATGTTATAATTGTGGATAGAGCAATTATAACTGAGGTAACCCTTGTGACCTCTATCCCTGGCGACGTTACCCTGGTAACTGAGCCTTCAACAGATGAAACCTTCCAGGAAATTGGAGAAGGTCATCTGGAGCCTGACCAATCTGGTCAGCCATCTCTATCGTTCATGAATCTGGGCATGAATGATGATGAGTTCCGGTTAGAGTCTTCAGATTCTGAAGGAGCAACTTCAGATACAGAGATACTTGATGCTTCTGTACAAAATCAAGTCCCTTCATCTCTTATCTCACCCCCAGATCAACAAGTTTCAGTTTCCTCCACAGATACGCTCACCAGAATTCCCCAAGAAATAACTCCATCACTGTTATCACCGCCGCCGTTGGTCACACCTGAGCTTTCTCAGCATGACCAACACATTGAAATCCCCCAGCGTTCTTTTTCTTTACCAATTTCTGGTTCTACTTCTTTTGCTACTGGGACAACTGGAGAGGTTTCCCTTATTGTGCCTCCTCCAGTTGCTCCAGTGCAGCCTGCTACTGGTCCAGTGACAACTTCCCCTCCGTCACTGGACACTCAATTTGTCTCCTTTTCAGCCGACATCCAAAATCTGATCAAACGGGTGGAGGGTGTTCAAAAGACAATTGAGCAGAATTCCAAGTCCCTCTCCAAATACAACAAAGACACTGTTACAAACTCTAAAGTTGTCGATTTGGGGATTAACAAATTTGCTGCAAATGAGGACTTGGTTTTCAGGAAGTTGAATGAGTTAGTCACTGGCTGCAACAATCTGGCCACATCTCTGAAAGAAGCCTTTGACCTAACTCAAACAAAAGTCACCACATCTATCTCCAACTTGCTGGGCAACACTGTTAGATCATCTGAAGTGGATCTGAAGGAGATAGAAAGGCAGGTTAAGGAATTGTTTAATAAACCTGGCCTTAATGTGGTTGAACTTGGGCAGCAGGTGGCCACTTCAGTTGGCCAGAAGATTGATGACACACTGGTCAACAGAGAAGATGAACTGGTGAAAAAGATAATGGCTTAGATAGCCAAGATACCCACTCCTCAGGTTGATCTGGAGCCTTTATCACTTGAAATCCGCCAGTTGAGGGGTGCATTGAATGCTGTGAACACCCAGTTGTCTTCTCACACAACATCAATTGATAAGTTGGTCACTGAAGTGGAGAACTTGCAAAAGAAGGATGCGAAAGTAAAAGAGAATGTGGTTCGTGGTCTCGCTTAAGATACACAAATTTTGAAAGATTTAAAGAATGGTCAGAAACAAACTGCTGCAAATGTTTTGACTCAGTCCAGGGAGACTAACCACTTATGGAGGTCCTTTAGAATGATCTGCTCTGTCTTTAAAGAGTGCAAGGGCATGCAATCATGGCAGCCTCTTGACCGGTTGCCCACCAGCAACTCTGACTGGGAGGCAACTCGTCAAGGTCTTGATGCTGCCTGGGGGGAAAGAGCTGCAGTCCTTGCACCCAGATTGCCAGGTCCAGGTGTTAGACCTCTTGTAGAAAGACAAGTTGTTGGTGATGTTGCTGGTGCTAGTACTGATGCTAAACAGCATATTATTGAAGAATTTGGTGATATTGGTGATGGGGGGAATGTTGATAAAGGCAAGGAAATCATGCTGGCCACTGATACACAAACCAAAGCAACTGGTACTGATGCCAGTGTGTTAGAAACTGGCAACGTTGACAAGCTTCCTCCAGTTTCAGAGAGTGATAGCAAAAGGTTAGCAGGGCTTGAAATGAAATAAAAGAAAGAAAAATAATGAAACAAAGAAACCAAGCTGAAGCGAGAGAGCATCTAGCAAAGATAAAAATGCTCGATATAAGTGATGCTCTTCTTTTGGGTATCACTAAGGAAGAATATGCCAGAATCAAGAATGATGCAAGGATTGTGGGCGTGTTGAAAGAAATGCTGGATATTGAACTGGATAAATTCTATCCTGATGATGAAGCTGAGCATGATGCCAAGAATGTTAATGTGTCAGTGGAGAGGGCGAAAGAAATTCGAGCTGAAGGAATTCAGAAGAGAATTGAGCATGTTCAAAAGGTGGTCAGAGGAGTGTTGAATGCACCCAAGCCCAATGGAAAGTCTAAACCATTGCATAGAGATGCAGACCTAAGGACATCGGTAGAACCAAATGAGCCATCAACTGAAGATATACAAGCTGCTGTGCAAAAACTGAGCACTGGCCAGATTCGGCTGGCAAATGAATCTGAAGCCAGGGCATTCTTAAATGAACTTATGCAGCGAAGGTTTAATCCAGGCCAGGTCATCAATGTAAAAGTGTCAATGAGGCCTGGATCACAACACTTCATTGATGGGGTTCAGTATTTCAATGGGCCCATGCGCCAAACTGAGAACCCTGACATTCACCAGTATGGACATGCAGAACATGTGGAGATGTTGAATCTGTTGGAGGCCAGGCAACACAAGAGCAAGGTAGAAAGGGGTTGGGTTTATGTCCTCAACAACTAATCAAGTTCAAAGAAAGTGTTGAAGAAAGATTGAACTTTGATCCTGAAGATAAGCAACCCATCTCTACAGCTGCCAAGAGGAGGAAAACTGGCGAAGGGCCATCTGTATAAGTTTTCCTCCAGTTTCAGAGAGTGATAGCAAAAGGTTAGCAGGGCTTGAAATGAAATAAAAGAAAGAAAAATAATGAAACAAAGAAACCAAGCTGAAGCGAGAGAGCATCTAGCAAAGATAAAAATGCTCGATATAAGTGATGCTCTTCTTTTGGGTATCACTAAGGAAGAATATGCCAGAATCAAGAATGATGCAAGGATTGTGGGCGTGTTGAAAGAAATGCTGGATATTGAACTGGATAAATTCTATCCTGATGATGAAGCTGAGCATGATGCCAAGAATGTTAATGTGTCAGTGGAGAGGGCGAAAGAAATTCGAGCTGAAGGAATTCAGAAGAGAATTGAGCATGTTCAAAAGGTGGTCAGAGGAGTGTTGAATGCACCCAAGCCCAATGGAAAGTCTAAACCATTGCATAGAGATGCAGACCTAAGGACATCGGTAGAACCAAATGAGCCATCAACTGAAGATATACAAGCTGCTGTGCAGAAACTGAGCACTGGCCAGATTCGGCTGGCAAATGAATCTGAAGCCAGGGCATTCTTAAATGAACTTATGCAGCGAAGGTTTAATCCAGGCCAGGTCATCAATGTAAAAGTGTCAATGAGGCCTGGATCACAACACTTCATTGATGGGGTTCAGTATTTCAATGGGCCCATGCGCCAAACTGAGAACCCTGACATTCACCAGTATGGACATGCAGAACATGTGGAGATGTTGAATCTGTTGGAGGCCAGGCAACACAAGAGCAAGGTAGAAAGGGGTTGGGTTTATGTCCTCAACAACTAATCAAGTTCAAAGAAAGTGTTGAAGAAAGATTGAACCTTGATCCTGAAGATAAGCAACCCATCTCTACAGCTGCCAAGAGGAGGAAAACTGGCGAAGGGCCATCTGTATAAGTTTTCCTCCAGTTATCTTCTTGTAATTTTGTTTTGCATACTTGTAACTTGTATAAATTTCCTTGTATAAATGAAGTTACCAGTTTGTAACCACAAGGTAGATAACATATTAAATCTAATAAACCCAAAAGAAAACCCAAGGCATTTATTGATCTATAAAAATGCCTTGGTAAATTTAAGTAGATTTAGTCAATTAGGTCTTTCCAGTTCATACTTGTACAGATACAAGAACTAGAAAGACTTAGCAATATTTCAGGACAAATGGGGGGAATTTGTTAGGACCAGTTTTACCTGGAAACTGGCCAGTCTCCAGTTGCACCTGGAGACTAGAAGATTTGTCCAGAAATATATTGAAGTCCAATTGCATCATACAGTTAACGCAACTGAAGACTTCATCTAGTTACATCTGACCAAGACACCTGAAGACATTCCAACTGAAGTC
>CM067169.1:132689495-132725502 GCA_034093135.1 Erigeron breviscapus | reverse complement strand
AACGGCTTTTCGTTGAATCTCCCAGCGTGTCAAAAGTAGTATATCTTACCTCGGCGTAGTCCACAACAATCAACAACTAGTCACTGTGTAAAGCAACTATTAATTCGTGTTGTATTGCGGAAGTAAGGTAATCAACAATGGTGGAAAGTGTGTGTGTTAGTGTGTGTTCTTGAGAGAGAAAGATGTGTGTGTGTGGGAAGCAGGAATGATTGATTATCATAAGTGTGTAAAAGGCTTTTAAAATTTGAAGGCTTGAGGGGTATTTATACTCTAAGTATATTTCAAAAACTCCCCCTCAACCTTACATTATATACATAAAATACAATGTTTAGAAATACAACTAAGCACTATTTTATATTTCTAACATTCTCCCCCTTAGTGCTTGGTTGTCCATCATCACTTTCTATGTTGTCTCCTCCTCTTGTTTGCACGTCTTTGCTTGTTCTTTCTTTTCTTATATCGTCGTGCAGCATTTGAGGTTGATGGCTTGTCAATCTTTGAACTCCAGAAGGCTCTCTTCTTATAACTGTTCCATGAATCATTCCAAAACTTCTTAGGGATGAAGTGCCAATTATCACCTACAGGACGTTCATCTGGCAATTTGATATTATCTTGAAAGTTTACAGGAGGAATGTTATGAGGACCACGTTCATGACTAGGATTCCAAAGAACCCATGAACCTGTCTTGGTGTGAATGATTCCTTCTTGAGGCTTGGGAGTTCTTGTGACAATGAGATCTCTAATCCTTTGACGCATATCAAGAGTATCTTTGATACATCTTATATGATCTTCTCTCTGAGACTTGATTTGTTCATCTTCTTCATTGTCAGAATCTTCATCGATTGCATTCAGAATTGATTGACAATATTTCAAGGTACCATCTGAATATTTGAAATCAGAGGCACGAATGAAGATCTTTTTCTTCAGTCGATTAATGAAGACAAATCCATCCAAATTTTCAATTGGATCTCCAATCATATATGAATCTAGCTCATAACCTCTGGCTCTTTGGTTTGGTTTTGTAAGGTTAATCCTGCTAGTTCTTCTTTCTAATCCAATTTGAAAGTCATTGAACTCATAGAATCTGATCAATGCTTGAATATGACTTTTCAATGCTTCATAGGCTAGAAGGTGATCTGGAGTCTTGATGATCAGATAAGCATATTGATTGTAGAGAAATAAGATGTCTGAGCTCGTCATATGTTGAAAAGATTCTTCTTGAACAACATAGACATGGCCATCAGCTCGACGAACTCGGAATCGAACAAGTCTGAGATTGTGGTTTTTGAGAGGAGTAAACAATTGAAGAATTTTAGTGATTGGGATTTGAAATTGCTGATACCACCATTCAGCTCTTACAGAACTTTCAGCATTAATTAGCTCCATATATGCATCTCTTTGACCTTGATGTCTGAACAGAAGAATGCTCTTAATCGGTTCAAGGTCATGTTGAGTCTTTCACTTGGTGAGCAATAGATTTGAAAGGCTCTTTCTTCAAGATATCTTGCTCTACACACAATTTCTTCAGGTCTTGTGCTCAAATCCAAGATCTGTTCATAATTCTCAGCAAAATAACCTTCATTGATCTGCCATATCTTCTCTTGAGATCCTTGGATGTCTAACTCCTTGTCCAAGTTCATTTGGAGTCTCAAGATTTTCTGTGTTTCTGAGATGATAAACTATCTCTTCAAAGATATCTTCCATATTCTGCTTGACACTACTTGCTGGAGCATCATCAAGTTTATCAGAATCAGACTCATCATCATTACCATTTCCTGGTTGAAATGGATCAGGATCACTTGACTCATCAGAACTTGATGTGGAAGAATAATAATGGGAAATATTTCTGATGAGTGGAGGTAAATCATCCGAATCTTCTTGAATTTGAGTTCCTCCTTGAGTTTTAGTAACAACTTCTTGAATAGTTTCTTGACCATCTTGAGCTTGTGTCTCATGACCCTCTCTAATATCTCTCATATTCTCCCCCTCGGGTTGATCATCAGGTTCTTGATCATCCCGACGCCTTGAGATATTAGCCAGTCGACATTGTTGATCAAGCTCAATGACTCGAGGGGAAGATGTCGGCAAGGGAGGCGGGGGGGCGCGGAGCGACGGGGAAAAGACAAAGAGGCAAGAAGGGAGGGAAAAAGAGAGCGGGGAGGCGAAGAGAAGAGGGGGGGCGCGGAGGCGAACCTGAGGCAGAGAGCAAAAAAAAAAAAAAAAAAAAAAAAAAAAAAAAAAAGGAGAAAAAAAAAAAAAGGGGGGAAGGGGTAAAAAAAAAAAGGGGAGGGGAAAGGAAGAGTTGAAAAAAGAGGGAAGAGGGAAAAAAAAAAAAAAAAAAGGGAAGAAAAATGAAAAGACAAAGGAAAAGAAAAAAAAGTAAAAAAAGAAGGGGTGTGGAAAAGGGAGAAAAAAGGGGGTGTAGGGGAAATACGAAAAAAAAATTTTTGTAAAATTTAAAAATTTAATTCATGAGAGCAACAATTAGAGTATCGGTAGAAAACCCACTGGTGGCAATTCTGTTTGGTGAGCAATCGCTTAAGTATTCGGATGAATCAGATGATTCAGAAGAAGGCTGGAAGAATGATGTGGTGAATTTGGATCAGGAAATGATTGTGGTGGTGTTGGTGGTATGGTTGTTGTTGTTGTTGTTGTTTGGATATGTGGGGGTGTTGGTGTTGTTTGTGTTGGTGTTGGAGTCTCTTCTGGAGAACGAATGTGTAAAGCACCTCCAGTACGCAATCTAGGTGGTTGAGATGTGTTTGAGATGCAGGAAGTTTACCAGTGATAGTGTTTCTCGAGATAAGTAGCTCACTTCTTTGTCCCTCTTCAATACCTTCAACAAAATGAGTAATTAATCTTTGAGCCTCGGGTGGTAATGAATATCAGAAATTGGCACATCAGTAGTCTCAAGTGATTCTACTGAGTGACCTGAAGACATCATGACTGTCTCAGGATTTCCTGTTGGTTCAAAAGTATGAGCAACAGTTGATGATTTGGCTTTGCAACCAGAATCTTTTGGAAAATGGATATAAATAACACCGGAGTCACTTAGACGAACCGTTAAGCCCATAGCACGAAGAGCTGATGCAACAGTTTGAGCTCGTAAGAATTCAGACTGTCGCACAACTAGGGCACCTTCGTTCAAAGTAAGCTGGCGTGATGTTAGCAATGGAAGGATTTCCAAACAATCTTCGAGAGGGCACAAGAGCCGATCTCTCTATGTTTGTTCCGGCAGCATCACTTAGATGTGCAAATGGTATCACAATTGGTGTCCTAAAGGTACTAGACACACGTGCAGAAACGAAATTCAAGAGAGGGGCAGGTGTCTCTTTTGCTTCAACATTCACAGACTCTGAAGGAGAATGGAATGGAGTACGTGGTTTTTGCCCGTGCAAAAATGAGACGTCAGTCTGTAGAGAGACTTCCGAATGGCTTATGGAGGTTTGTTCATGCGAGAGTTGGGAGCTCTCGTCTTCTACCCTACGGCGAACCCAGCGTAGATATTGGTTTGAGACTAATTGGAGGCCAACGTTTTCTTTTTGCCTTTCACTCCCGGACCTCTCAACCTCTCTGGTATTTTCAACCCCTCCCTCATTCCTTCCTTGTTCCTCCGGGATGTCTATGACATCATCAGCAAATTGATTTGCATCATCATCAGATGCATCATTATCAGAAGTAATCGTATCTTCTGGTTCGGGTTCTTGAAATCGGTCATACTCAAAGCGAGATCTTTTAAAAGTTTTCTTAATGTTTACTGGAATTGATTTCTTTCTGCTCTGAGTATAAGTTGGTGGAGGAGATCGAACAAAGGATGATGAAGGTATGGTTGAGATAGATTGAGGTATGATTGGTTGTTCAGGTGTTGTAATTTCCGGAAGTGGTGAAGATTGATGAATTGGTGTTTGAGGTAATTTGGGTGAAGATGGAGATGATGGTTTTTGAGGTGATGGTGTTCTGTGATCGGATTAAATTGATTGTTTTGGGAAGTGGTGATCGGATTGGTCTTTGAGACCCAGAAACAGATATTGTTTCCTCAGAAGATCTTGGAGAAGAAGTTTCAGCTGTAGCTTTACTTTTGAGTTTCTTTGATGAACTCTTCTTCTTCTTCTTTTGATGCACTTGTTTACTCAATTTTAACACAAACATTTCTCCTTTTTGTTTCTTTCTTTTGCTTACTGGAACTGGATTCACCCTCACGCTCTTTTCTTTTACTACTTAACCCCTCACCAGGTGTCCTATGTACAGCTTGGGTAGGAACCGGGAGGCTTTCCGGTCCCAGTGCTGTTCTAATCCAGTCCAGATAAGCAATCTTATCATCATCAGAAAATCTGAAACCATATCTAATAGAAATGATGGAATCAGGAAAGTATAGTTAGCAGTTCCTGAATCTCTAACATACTTATAAAAGTGTATGGTCACTTGGCTACTGGCTGGAAGCCTTGGAATGCTTCTTTCCTGTCTGACTGCACTGTAGAAAATTGCTGTGAGAAATCTTATGAATGGAATATACTTCTTGGGAGCAGAGACTTTGCCATTTACTAATACTATCAATTGATCCCACAGAAGTTGAGCAATGTCATAGTGTTTGTTGAAGACAACACCATAGAAAATGTGCAGCATTGGCTGTGTCAGATTGTCCATCCCTCTTGTGTATGGAGTTAAGCAGTTGCTTATGATGGAATACACATAATACCAAATCTTTGGTAGATTCTTTAATTTGAAATCTCTTGTTTTGGTTAAAGGACCTTCATATCCAATAGAAATCAAGGCAGCAAACATCTCCTCATTGGACTCAAACATATCATAATCAACATGTCCATTGAAGTTTGCTTCAGAAAGTCTTAAAATTCTTCGGAAATCATCAAGATTGAATTCAAACTCATATCTTCTATCTCCAGAATTCAATTGATATTGGAAATAACCTTGGCGACGAAGATCAGGTGATTTGGATTTAGCTTTGGCTCTTGGATTTGTTGGATCTTGAGGTTGAACAAAGATAATGGATCTCCACATATCAAAAAGATAGACTTCAGCTAAGTCTTGTTCAACGGTAAGTACATATGTGAGAGGGTGATTATGAAGAATTCTTGGAACAATTTGAAAGCCGGGAGCCATGAAAGGATCAAACAATGCTCTGTTATTTCTCATGTTCCTTGTGTTTCCGGCAATAAGAATTTCTTCAATCGATTCATTTAGAGCAACCTCTTCATCATGTTCAATAACTTCTTGATGATCCATTTTTATTTTTCTGATTTAAGACATAAAAGAGTTTAACGCACACATAAAACAAAGTTTGAACAGCAAATAATAAGATTCAAACAGGTGATTTATATAAGATACAAAGAGGTTCACAAAGGCGATCAACTCAGTGTATTTTATATAAATAACTTGTTATGAGAAAATGAACATAGAACAGTCAAATACATATTTCCATATATAAACTTACAAAGAAGTTCACAAAGGCGATCAATTCTCTGTACTTTTATATATTTTCATGTGTACATGACTTGAAAAATAGGTAAAATCATATAAGTACAAGATATTTGAAAATAGTAAGGAAGTACACAAAGGCGTTCAATTCCCCGTATTTCAAATATATTGTGATTATATGATAATACAAAGCACTTTGTCACACCACACAAATTTTAAAAAAATTGGAAAGAATAAAAAAAAATTAAAATTTTTTTTTTCTAAGTATAGACAGCTAGGACGATCTTGATGAGATCGTCCTGAGGTTGAACTCAGTTTGGAAAACAAAACGATCATAAGAAAGATCATCTCAACATTTGTTTTGTTGAAAAAGTTTAAGGACAATTTGAACCGTGGGACGATCTTGGATAAGATCGTCTCAACATTTGTTATGTTGAGAAAGGTTTAAGAAAAGGAAAAATGGGACGATCTTGTATAAGATCGTCTTAAAGTTTTATTACTTGAAAGAAAAATATTGAAGTGAAGGAAAATGGGACGATCTTGTATAAGATCGTTTTAAAAACAATTCTAACACTTTGAAATATAAAGTGAAATCATCTCAATGATTTCCCCTTAAATCAAGAAAAATAACCTAGAACAAATCGAAGATCGTCTTAGGTCATCTTCTCCACAAAACAAAATGAGTTGCAGGTTTTTGAATTTTCGAAACCACAATACTAAGCATTTAAACATGTAATAATCATACACATATAACCTAAACATGCTTCTAAATCAATCCAACAATACAGAATCATTACCAGTAGCTCAAAATTCAAGAAATAAAAAAATAAGTTCTTCATTTAAGTTCGGATTCTTACTTGAATAAGTGATCAGAAGACAATGTTGTTATGGAATAAAATGCTCAGTATGAAATCACCAACAAAACCCTTATCTTGTTTCAATGATCAGCCAAAAGTTGTATTTGAAGTGATTTGAGAGTTTTTTATGGGAAACTGGGATATGATAAAGAAATGGAAAAAAGAAAGAAAAAAAATTAGTTTCCCTCCTCCTTAAGGAATAGGAAACCGATTTGGTTGGGTCGGGTGGGTCATGGGCTTATTGAAATTGGGCCTCTTTTTTTTTTTTTTATTTTTTTTTATTTTTTTTTTTTTTTTTTTTTTCATTTTTTGAAATTTTTTTTTTTTTTAAAAAAAAAAAAAAAAAAAAAAAAAAAAAAAACAATTTTTTTTTTATTTTTATGAAATTTTTTTTTTTTAAATTTTATATTTGGTTTTTCTAATATAAACAATGAGTTTCTCTTCAAATAGTGCAAATACACAAACTCCCCCTAGATTCATGAATTATCCTTTTTCTCCCCCTCAAACATTGCATGATATTTAAGCACATTGCACATAGGGATAGCATCAATGTTTGACAGATAATGAATGAGAGAGAAAGAGATGAAGGATTTGTACGAAACATGCAGAGGCAAGTAAGTGCATTGGTAATGAGCACTTATTTGAGATTGTTTCTTGAAAAGAAACTCATTCCAGGATCATGTGTTGAACAGTATCCGAGATTGGAATACTAAACACAGACCTTTATTACCTGCAAAACACAATCAAGGTTTTCTAGGTACCCACCTTTGAATGGGTCCTTTTGGGTTAGTGGAATCATTCAAAGTATACAGATGAGGTTTTCGAACAAGAGGTTTATTCTTAAGATTCATTACAATCCCATTGGAATCAACAATCAAAGGTTTAGAAATCTCAGTTAAAGATTTAGACTTTCTTACAGACCATGGTTTAGCTAAATTACTCAAATTTGAATCAAATTTTCTATCAGGAACTTTCTTCTTGTAATCATTAGCTATCCAACTTCTTCTAACTGTGATTTATCAGACACTTGTGTTTTAGCATAGCTAGTAGATTTTATCAATGATGATTTAAAAATCCACTTATGGTTACTAGCTAAGCTCTTCTCCTTTATCAGATAACTTCTTAGATTCAGTTCGAGGAGTTAAAAACACATTCTGATTTTTGCTTTGCTTGGTGGAGGTTTTGATATTCTGTTTCTTTTGAGTTGCAACAGTGAACCAACCATACTGATCTCTATAACTAGTTATACCATTAGATGTATCTTTTATCAACAAATCTTGGCTAGTTTTAGACATCTTAGTAAGACAACTAGATTGAGAGATAGCTTTAGAAGCAGAGGTTCTAGAAACAGATGAAATATCAACTTTAAGCTTTGAGTTAGTAGAAATTGCTTTCTTACCTTTGACAGCTGGGGCATGCTGACCTTTGTGTGTATAAAATGAAGTTGGAGCAAACTTAGATTTAGATTCCTTCTTTGGTTTAGATTTTTTGGGTGAGAGTTTTTCAAGCTCTTTTTCAACTTCTGGTGCAAAAACATGATCAGTTTCCATAAACTTATCAAATTCTTCAACAGAAAGATCTGGAAAAATAAATTGTAATTCTTTTGATTGAACTTCTGGTTTAAAAACAGTTTTGTTAGTCAATTTTTCAATCAATGCTTTTGCTTTAGCCTTAAGATCAGTAGGGATCTCAATCTTTTGCTCTAAGTTCATTTTATTTTGGTCAACAGGGGTGATCACAGGGGTATCAAAAGAAAGTATTTTCTTGACAGAAGCAAGATGTTTAGCTTTTAAAGCTTGAACTTTCTCTTCAACATGGAAGAATGATGATAGCATTGAGGTGGACATATCATGAATCTCTTGAGGAGAGATGCTATTACCCTGCATATCTTTGTTAAAATTCTCACTCCCATTGGATGGAGTGGAGCAAGCAACAAAAGTTTGATTATGTTTCATTTGAGTCGGGGTGGTCTCACTTACCTTTGAAGACTGATTTTGAGTTTTCAGATGTTCAATGACTTGGTGTTGAGACTCAATCTGTTGTTTTAAACCTTCAATTTCTTTTTCCAATATTGTAGTTGGAATGTAAAATCTTTCTGAGATTGGTTTTGAACAATCTTGTTGAGACTCTTTTTCAGGAATTGAAATGCTGTCTATTTCTTCTAACTCATATATGGATCTTTTATGAGTTTTCTTGTATGTGTCATTAATAGCAACATAATCAATCTGAAAACTGTTTGGTTTTTGTCTTTCAACATCATCTGACTCAAAGTCATCCTCAGATGGTCTGATGAACTCTTGAATCATGCCAATCTAAGACATTTCCCATCATAAAGTGGACCAATTTCTTCCTTCTTGACTTTTTCTAAATGTGCTGGATTCTCATAACCCAAACCAAGAAGAAGTTCTGATCTATCAATCTTCGATTTATTGTAATAAGCAGTGAAATTAGAAGAGGATTTTGTTCAATTTTATAGATTTTTTCTTGATAAAACAAAATGTTTGTTTTCAAATCCTCAACTTGTTTTTGAGAGTCTCAATTTCAACTCCTTTGAGAAAACAAGTACTGTTTAGATCAGAAATCTGTCTTTCATGTTTTTCACAGTTGGGTCTAAAATCTTTCATTTTATTTGTGAGAAACTTAACATCAGCTTGTCTTGCATTTGCTCTTATCCATTCATTGGTTTTCTCAAGCTTTAAGGTCTCAATGGTTTGCTTGAGTGAATGAACAGTCTTTTCAAGGTCTTGACATTTGTTGGTCAAATGAGCATTGGGTGAAACAACTTGAGAACTGTTACTTGACAAATGCATTTCTTTTAAAGAATCATAGTTCACTTTGAGAGCTTCATGAGCTATTGAGAGTTCTGAAAAATCTTCATTAGTTTTATCAAACTCTTGTTTAGCCATTTTCAAATTGTTTTTCAAAGTAAGATTTTGCTTTGTCAAAGTATCAGCAGTTGTTTGGACAGACAAGTAATCATCTTTGGAGATGAATTGTACCTCACGTGTTGTTGTTTGTGAAGTATTTTGTGAAAATTTGGTTGTTGATGTCATTAAGCATGTGAGATCTTCAGAATCAGCATCAATATCCCCGAATAGCCATGGTTTCATCTTTTGTTGTTTGGCTAAGAAATTCTTTCTGATCTCAAGCTCTGAATTCTTCATTGTTGTCATTGAAATGAATGAACAAAGATTTGTAATTGTTTTTGTTGTTTTTGATTAAAAAAAATGATACGATCTCGAGGAGATCGTCTTGAAAATTTGGAACTTAGAACGATCTTGAAGGAGATCGTCTTAGACACTTGTTGAAAATATTCTAAGTAAGAGTGAAGAAATGGTAGGACGATCTTGAGAGAAGATCGTCTTAAGAAAATTTAATGATGAAAAGTAAGACGGTCTTGGTTGAAGATCGTCTTAACAACTGGTTAAGAAAAGGTAAGACGGTCTTGATTGAAGATCGTCTTAAGAATTTGTTAAGGAAAATAAGACGGTCTTGTTTAAAGATCGTCTTAAGAATTTGGATGAGTGAAAAAATTTCTAAGTATAGAAAATGTTGGAAATTTATTGTTGAGCAAAACCAATCTCAAAGAGATTAGTTACCCAATGAAGTGTGTGATTCCCAATCACAACAACTTCAAGTGTTCAATCCACAACACAGTTCACACAGAACCAAAAAATGTTAGGACGATCTTGAGAAGATCGTCTTAACACCAAAACAAGGTAGCACTAGGACGATCTTGAAGGAGATCGTCTTAGCAAGATCGTTTTAGAATCAATCAGCAAGAACAACAGAAAAGACAAAATAGTCGAGAATTTCACTATTTTGCTTGTAATTTACTCAATTTTGAGAATTAGAACTCAATTCAAACCCAGAAATGCTCAGAATATGATCGCGCACAACCCTAGAAACAATTCCATTGCTTAAATCAACTCAAACTGATAATTCAAAATCTCATCAACTTTCCAAAAAATTTGGATTTTGATCAATATTGTGAATTGGATTCTGAAACTTGACAGGATGTTTTTAGAGGTGATTTAGAATGTATCTGTGAACAAAAACAGGAAAATTGAGTGAAAATTGAAGTTGAATTGGTGAAGATCAGTGACAGTTAAAACGGTTATGGTGATGAACACGAATTCTCAATTTTGAACAAAATTTGCACCAATCTGCTTGAAATTTGTTCTGGATCGTCAACAGATTGTTGTTTTGCTCTGATACCACTTGTTAAAACTATTATAATTCGTGTTGTATTGCGGAAGTAAGGTAATCAACAATGGTGGAAAGTGTGTGTGTTAGTGTGTGTTCTTGAGAGAGAAAGATGTGTGTGTGGGAAGCAGGAATGATTGATTATCATAAGTGTGTAAAAGTCTTTAAAATTTGAAGGCTTGAGGGGTATTTATACTCTAAGTATATTACATAAGCTCCCCCTCAACCTTACAATTAATACACAAAATACAATATTTAGAAATACAACTAAGCACTATTTTATATTTCTAACAGTAAAGCAACTATGCTCGTCTACCTATAATTAGTAAACGATTATTAGACAAGCTACATACTCACGTCATTAAGGCCAATAACTAGACCCACACACATTAACGACTCACTTTAGTTTCAGGTCTAATCTACATGTCAAACGACGTTATGGTTCAAAACTAACTTTTCTGAAAACTGGTGAGTTGCGCCGCAGCTCAAGCCTCCAGTTGCGCCGCAACACAATAAGTTGCGCCGCAACTTATCTTTCTGGAATTGAGTTGCGCCGCAACTTATCTTTCTGGAATTGAGTTGCGCCGCAACTAAGAGTTGCGCCGCAACTCGATGCGATTCTGCACAATGTTGGTCGATTACACCCCAAACCAGATCCAAATGCCTCTAAATCAAATACATGACTTTCACACATCAAAATCCTTCATATTCAAATCATTATAAAGTATTTCAACCATTACTTACACCATATATGACTTTAATCCATCAAAACCACCATTAATCTTCGTTAAACGATTCCCCCATATTCCAAAAATTATTCCTAATGACTCATATAACCAAAAGGACCAGAAATCAAGGAAATATTACCTTCTATACACGAAGATCACACTAGAGATGCAAAACACTTGATTAAACGCACCCGAATCACACGTTGGAAGGCTTTTCGGCTTGCAATTTGATGGAGGAATGCTATGGGGTGGCTTAGGGCTTGTTTAGAGAATGTAATGGCTGCAAGTTATGATCTAGTGACGCCCTCTAATTCCCTAATCCCGTTTTTGACTTTGCCCCCATGTCAAAACTAGCCCCTAAGCTTCCTAATGCTTCATTATTGGTCACAAACTACTTTATTGACCATATACATCATTAATCCTTCATTAAATGTCACTACATGGACATTAACCTTCATATTACACACATTTATACTACATTAACATTTAGGCTTTCAAGCCTCACACATAACACACATTAACTACATATAAGCTTAAATCTAAAATAGACTTAACGACACACACAATATTGACTTAACGGCATTAGTCAACTAGTAAAGAAAAGTTTGGGATGTTACAATTACCTCCCCCTTAAGAGGATTCCGTCCCTGGAATCTCTTCATTAAGGAAACTCGGGATATTTCTCCTTCACCACTGCTTCAGTTTCCTAACTCAAGCTTTCTCCATGATTATGCTTCCACTTTATCAAGACAAGATCTATCACCTTTCTGCGTAACTTCTTTTGCTTTCTTCCAAGTATCGCCACCGGTTCATCAACCATTCTCTTCATTGGGTCAATGCTCACGTCTTGAATTGGAATCACACTTGACTCCTCGGCTAGACACTTTCCTTAGGTAGGATACATGGAAGTGTTGTGAATTCCTTCCAATTCTGGAGGCAATTCCAACTGATAAGCTAGATCTTTTATGCGTTTCAACACTTTGGAAGGTCCAATAAATCTTGGACTCAACTTGCCCTTCTTTCCAAACCGGATAACTCCTTTCCATGGTGACACTTTCAGCATCACTAAGTCACCTACACTAAACTCCATTGGTCTCCTTTTCTTATCTGCATAAGTTTTCTGCCTTTCTCTAGCCACACGTAAATTTCTTTAGCCACATTGACTTTTTCAGCCGTAACTTCATCAATTTCAGGACCGGTCAACTGCTTTTCACCGGGTTCCATCCAACAACTTGGAGTCCTGCATCTCCTTCCATATAACATTTCAAATGGTGGCATCCAATACTTGCATGGTGACTATTATTATAAGCAAATTCAATCAACTTCAAGTGTTCATCCCATGCTCCACCATATTCAAGTACACACGTTCTCAACATATCCTCCAAGGTTTGAATGGTTCTCTCACTTTGCCCATCGGTTTGAGGATGATAGGCGGTACTCAAATTTATTCTACTACCCAACTCCCGTTGAAGACCCTTCCAAAAGTTGGACACAAACCTAGAGTCTCGATCCGAAACAATAGACAAAGGAACCCCATGCTTCGACACTACTTCATCAATGTAAATCTTTGCCATCTTCGTTAGAGGCACATCTTGTCGGGTAGCTAGAAAATGAGCACTCTTCGTCAATCTATCTACAATCACCCAAATCATATCATTCCCTTTCGGCGTTTTAGGTAGCTTCGTTACAAAGTCCATGGTAATATGATCCCATTTCCACTCGGGAATGTCTAATTGATGCAACAAACCATACGGCTTTTGATGGTCCGTTTTTCACTCTTGCACACGTCAAACTCTTTGCTACCATCCTCCTTCTTAACCTTCAATTGATGATAACCGGACCGCAAATCTATCTTTGAAAAATATGAAGCACCATGTAGTTGATCAAAGAGATCATAAATTCGTGGGAGAGGATATTTATTCTTAACCGTTCGCTTATTCAGCTCACGGTAGTCTATGCACATGCGCATAGATCCATCCTTCTTTTTAACAAAGAGAACCGGAGCTCCCCAAGGCGAGGAACTAGGTTGAATGAAACCTTTGTCAAGTAACTCCTGAAGTTGAGACATTAACTCTTTCATTTCTGTAGGAGCTAATCGGTAAGGTGCTTTAGCAACAGGTGTAGCACCGGGAATAAATCTATCTGAAAAGTAACTTCACGGTCGGGAGGAATACCGGGAAGATCTTCGGGAAACACATCGGGAAAATCGGATACTACATCAACACTAGCAATAGAAGGCTTCTCCTTTCTTACATCAATAACATAGGCCAAGAAATTACTCTTATTCTTCCTTATACATTTAATAGCCTTCATCATACTAATGATCTTTATCCCCCCTCTCTTCTTATCTCCATAACCGTTACCACATTACCATCGGGTGTAGAAAACCGAATAATCTTTTGTGAACACAAAATACTAGCTTCATTTCTAGACAACCAATCCATACCAATCACTACATCAAAACCGGCTAAGGTAGTAGGCAATAACTGGACCGGAAACAAACGACCTTCAATCTCAATGTCACAATCATCATATCCCACACGTATATCACTAACCGTACCATTAGCAATCTCTACCTCTATCGAGCAATCTAAAGGGGTAGTGACTCTTCCTAGCTTAGGAGCAAATAAAGTAGACACAAACGACCTATTTGCACCCGAATCAAATAAAACAGAGGCAGGTTTTGAATTAACAAGGAAAGTACCACTTACCACCTCGTCGTTGTTCTTAGCATCATCAACAGTCATCTGCAAGGCTCTCACTTTTGTTGCTGAAGTGGCTGCTTTCTTCCCGTCATTCTTCATTTGTGGGCAATCGGCAATAAGATGACCCGTTTCTTGACACTTGTAGCAACGATCTTGTCCCTACATTCTGTTGCAAGATGTCCCGACTTCCCCCACTTATGACACCTTCTTGTCTTGTCGGAACATTGACCTTCATGAACATTCTTGCAAAAAGCACACCAAGACCCATTCTTCTTTTTATCTTTGTCACCACTTGAGCTAGAATTCCCACGGAACTTCTTCTTCTTATTGTTGTTGTTAGATGACCAATTTGACCTTCTTTTGAACCCTGCTTTCTTGTCATCAACTTTCTCCACTACTTTCTCGCCTTTGAAATCATCATCCAACCTCTTTGACTCCTTAATAGCCGCCGACCAAGTCACATGTTGTCTACATAATCCACGATAACTAGCGGGGAGACCATCACAATAAGCCTCAATTTGGTCCTCCTGCCTTCGAACCAAGTGTCCAACAAACTTCAACTTCTCCATAAATGAATGTGCATATTCAGAAATTGCACCGGTTTCGCAACCAATGATCTAAACTCCTTTTCAATCAACCTTAACTCACGAGTTCCCACATACTCCTCTAGAAACTTCTCCTTAAATGTTCCCCAAGGCATAACTGCAAGTACCTTCATGCCTAGAACTGGATCCTGTAAGTCCCAAATATAAAGACGAATGACTAAACCCGACTGGCAAGTACAACTAATCTTGATGGACAAGTTTAGTTTACGATCCAGATATGGATAACAAGAAGCAATGACAATATGAATTAATGCAAGAACAAATGGCAGAAACTATATAAAGATATATGTAAATATAATCAAGTATGTAGCATTGAGACACGTTGTTTTCTAATGTATTTGATTTATTGATATATAAACAAATACAAGGATTGTTGCGGAACAAAGATAAACACCAAGTGTAAATATCTAAACAATCCCGAAATACAAGTGATCAAGATGACTTGGAAATACTCGTAAGTTTTGCTTAGAGTATATCTCACAAGTTGCAATGCAATAGTTCTAGCTTTTGCAAGTTGTGAGAAGACTTTGTATTTATAGACAAGGTTCATGATGACATGGACAATGTCGTACAAATGTGGTTGTGAGCATTTAAGGAATTAAGCCATAATTCCTTACATGCTGCACAAGGAAGAGTATATAAGTCACTTGATGTGACTTATAGTACTAGGTTCCTAACCTACTTTGTACCTTTTATTAATAGATAATTCTATTAACTGGATAAAGGTGTAAAGTAAAAGTCTTCCTCGTAATCAGTGTAAGTGTTGTAAGTACTTTATCACTGAGATGCTTCAGTCTTCGATCTGGTAGAATCACTCTGATGCTCGCTTCTGAGATGATTCTCTTCTTCAGACTTCAGTCTTTGACTTCATTCTGAATGGTATTCTGATACGTAGATCTGAACTGAAGTGAAGCTTCAGATGAAGGAGTTCTGAATTCTGAGGCATCTCAGAATTCTGAAGTAAAGCCTTCACTAAACTTCAAGCTATTTCTGAACAAATTATACATGGTCGATTCTCGACCTAACAAATTCCCCCTATTTGTTCTGAAATAGTGCATGCATCTCAGACTTCCATCTATACATGTTTGTAAGTCTGAAATGCAAGTTTTTGTTTAAGTTGTAAAAATTTCTTAAGTACATCTTATAGATCATTGATGTCTCAGAATTTTACTTGTGTTTTTCTAACTTAAACCTATCATCTACTTATTTGTCACAATTGCAACTTTATATATTACAAACTGAAAATGGAAGTTACAAATGTAAATATTTACAAGTACATGATAATTCTGAATAGAAAACTACTTCTTGGCAGGCCTTGAACCAGAAGGTGCCTCAGTAGGTTTTCTCTTCAGTGGAGACTGATCCTTTTTGCCAAATAGCCTTGCTTCAATTTCCACCTTGGCTTGCATCTTTTGCTGAATCCTTGCTAACCATGCACCAGTCAAGGCAGACTTAGGCTTTCCTTTAAGAACTTGGATCATCTCCCTGTGCTCAGATATGCCGAATTCATGAACTGAAACCTGGGAGTATTCTTCAGTAGCCCTTCCTTCTCTCTTCACAACCAAATCGAACAGCTTCAATCCATCAGCCTTAACAACATCAATATCAACAATTCTGGCCTGATGTGATCGATGAGTCATGTAATGATCATACTGGTCCTTCTCATGTTTTCTTTGGAGCTCAGCAGCATCATCAGAAATTGGTTTGATGAAGTATGGACAACATCACGAGAATCTTTCTTTGGAGTCCTTGTTCCAGTTCTGGGCTTTGTTGGTGGCCTGAACAACTCCCTCTCCACATACTGAACTCCATCCAGAATCTCCTTCTTCTTTCTAGCCATCTCCATTTCTCTATTTTTTACTAAATCTTGAATGGACATTTTGAAGGTTAGATGATCCAGCTTTTGTTCCAGTGGAGAGTAGTTCACCCCATACTCATAATCTAACATATCTTTCACAGCTTTCTGCACTCTTGGGTCATGTTTGATTTTCTGAAATCGTTCAAGAGATAGACCCAGAGATGCAGCATCAATATGATCTAGGGTTCCCATGCTTTGGTGCTGAACCCTTTCCCTTTCTTTGTTTTGACTCCACATTATGAATTGGTTAGAGACTTGCTTCTGCAGAGTCTCCAACTTCTTGCTATCAGCGTTAGGATCGTGGAGTGGATAACCTTGTTCATCCACATTTTCTCCAACAACCAGTCCAGTATCCTTACCAACCTTCTTTGGTTCCTCAGCTTCCTTGGCCTTGCCCTTTCCTTTATCTTTCTTTTCAGCACCAGAGGCCTGAACTTGTTCCCCCTGAACTGAGGCACTTTCAGAAGGCACCTCAGCTTGCTTCTTGGTTGCATGAATCATTTCTTGTGTACTGGCCAGCAACCCAAGAGGCACACCACTTCCCCCTTTGGAAATCTGTGCAGGCATTTTAGCATAAAGGTCCAGAGTTGATTTAAGTGCCTGCAAAGGTTTCCAACTTTGTTGCTCTAGACACTCACATATGCCCTTAGCCATGGTAGCAAACTGAGACTTTAGTCTAAATGAAGAACTAAGGTTCAGTGCTTCTTGATCTTTCAATTCTTTGAGCATCTTGCGATCTTCATCAGTGAAGGATGCAGGGGGAGGAGGAGCAGTGACAGGTTCTTTCTTCAAAAGAGTCAAGATTTCTTCCAATTGTTTAGACTGATTCTGAACTGCACCTTCAAGTATGGAAACTGAGCTTTTTACATCATTAACTGCTCTTTCCACTTTATCATTTGTGTTCTTGGTCAGTTCAGCAATCATCAACCTAACTTCTTCACCAACTTTCTGAGCAACAGAATCTGAAATCTGAGCAGCTAAGTTCTGAGAGAGCTCAGACTTCAGATTTTCCACAATATTTGCACTGACAGAAGCCCCAAGTTCTTTTTCATTAATGCTTGGCTTCTGAACCAGCTCATGTACCTCATTACCAACAACCATGACCTCTTGCTTCAACAATTCAACCCCAGATGTTAAGTTCGCAACAACAGAAGCTTGAACATCTCTTTTAGTCAATCTAAAGGCTTCTCTGATTGCAGAGCTCACCTTATTGCATGTCATCACCAACTCATTCAACTTCCCAACCACTAGCCCTTCATTTCCTGCAACTTTGGTCAGCTCAGTTCCGAGGAACATCTGAGCACCTTTCATGTCAGCCAATGAGCTAGTGTTGGCAGTTAGAGAACTGGTTAAGTCCTCCACCCTACGAATAAGGCCTTGGACTTCGGTTTGGTTTCTCTCTAACTGTGCTTCTATATTGAATGGAGGTGGGGGTTGTGCAGAAGCAGGAGCCACAAAAGGTAAATTGCCCAGCCCTTGTAAAACTTTATTCATTTGTACATCTGTAGGACTCTCAGATTCAGTTTCAGAATCTAGATCCTTTTCTGAAGGGGCATCATAGTTTATTGGTGGTGGTACATGGTGAATTTGTGGGTGTAGAAAGTGAAGTGAAGGTGTGAAAGAAGGATCGGTTACATATGCGGGATTGGTGCCAGGTGGGAAGATAGGATTTTGGTGAGATGGTGGTGGTGGTACATAAGGTTCATCGATTTGGTGGATTTCTGGGTGAGGAGGGGCGTCTGCGAGGATGGGGGCTGGCTCAGAATCAGATTGATTCGCCTCCAATAAGCCCTCGTCAAACTCAAATGCAGCAAAAGAATCAAGATTCTCTTGAAGTGGCTCATCGTCATCCCAGAAAGCATTCACTTGTGCGATCTGGTCAGATATGCCCTGGTTTGGGTCACTAGTACCCTCACCAGATTCTGGTTCAACAGCTGCTTCAGCAGTTGCATCGTCACCAGAATTAGATAGTTCAATAGTAGGCACACTAACGGGTCCCACATTCTTTTGTGGCCCACTTAGTGTCCTTTCTGGGCCAGCTAGTGTGGCTGCACCAGTTTTAGAGAATACCTGAATCATAGCAGAGGAGAGTTTCTGGTTCATCTCCAGTAATTGTTGCCTTCGAGAAATCCCTGCTATATTCTGGTACTGAAGCTTCTGGTCCAGCTTCATCATAAGCATCACCAAGTATATCCTTGAAGCATAAGCTTAAAAACCTTGGAAATGCAATGTGTATACTTCTCTTCCCCTTTAATTTTGTAATCAACTGAGAGAAGAGGATCTCAGCGAAGTCTACTTGCACTCCATTCCAGATATAATACCCCATTTCAACTTGGGGTAGTGAGAGTTGGTCCAACCCTCCATGGTTGCCACCAAGACTCTCCACTATTTGCGTCCAGAAGAACCTCCAACATGTACCAAAACCAGACATGAAAATATGTCCGGAGGTCTTCAAGATACCATTCTCATCCTCCATGTCACCATGGCCAGTGGCGACCAAAACCTCCCTAAAATTGACTCCTTTGAGTCTTTTCTCAAACACCTGGGGAGGTTTGAGGTAGTTCAGATGTAGGGAAGTTCTGAACCCCTCGAGGGTGATGACACATTTCTTTGTGCCCTCATTTAGAGTGAAGGATATAGATTGTTCATCCTTACTCACCACTGCTGTATACCAGAATTCAAGCAAGTATCGATGATACATTGCTTGCGGATTGGCGGTCATCGCATAATGGAAGGGGGATTGCTCCCAAAATTTGTTTATTCTTCCCATTAAGGATGTGGTATGTATATTCAATTGAGCCAAAAAGTTGCTCATATTGAATCGGATTTGAGATGCAGTGAAGTTCTTAGGCCATATGGCAGAAGTTTTCACATCACTAGATGGAATATATTCAAATTGTATGAGTGATTTATGTGAAGATGAAGAAGCTTTAGCCATTTGAGATTTGAAAATGAAAGTGAAGAAAGAAAAGTGAAAAGGAATATGAAGAGTTTTGAATTTAGAGAGTAAATAAGAGAGAGATTGATGATTAGAGAGTAAATGAAACGAAGTAATGAAAGAATGAATAAGGAATTTGTATTTAAGATGGAACAAAAAGGATTTTTCCAATTTAAAACAATTTCTGGGGTCACGTCCGCATTTAATGCAGAGACGTTTGAGGGACCCCACCCTGTACACTTTTTCATAAAAAGTACTCATTTTCTACTCTTTTTACGGCGCCACTTGTGTGATACATAAGCATGACCAATGCTAGGTTAAAGGCCTAGTATGCAGTATGCCACGTGTACACACAATTGGCCAAGTATCAAAAATATCTTGAAAAGATTTTTGTATTTCAGTGATGACAAAACAAATTCTGAGCATGGTCAGTTTCAGAAAATCTGAGCCATCTCAGTCATTAAAATTCAACTGAAATATTTTGATATTCTGAAGTGCTTCAGTTAAATACATCAGTGAACCAACCATACCACGATATTTTGTATGGTCCACTGGTTTTCCATGTGGATCAGAATCCAAAGTTAATGGAGCAGAAATTGGAGTATCTTTTGATGAGACAGAATCAAATTGATATTTCTTTAGTAAATCTCTGACATATTTTTCTTGATTTATGAAAATACCATCTTCATTTTGTTTTACTTGAAGTCCCAGAAAATATGTCAGTTCTCCCATCATACTCATTTCATACTCAGAAGACATGATTTTTGAAAATTTTTCACACATCTTTTCATTAGTAGAACCAAACACAATATCATCAACATAAACTTGTACTAAAAGAATATCACTTTTATCATGCAATATGAATAAAGTTTTATCAATAGCACCTCGTTTAAAACCATTTTTAAGAAGATGTTTAGTAAGAGTATCATACCAGGCTCTGGGTGCTTGTCTCAGACCATATAAGGCTTTGTTCAGTCTGTACACCCAATGTGGTTTTTTCTTCATTGATGAACCCTGGTGGTTGATGCACATACACAACTTCTTCTAGATCGCCATTCAGAAATGCACTTTTGACATCCATTTGATAGACTTTAAATTGATGATGAGCTGCAAAAGCTAAGAAAATTCTGATAGCTTCAAGTCTAGCAACTGGTGCAAAAGTTTCATCAAAATCTATTCCCTCTTCTTGTGCATATCCCTTTGCAACAAGTCTTGCTTGTTTCTTTCTGGTTCTGAACGGAGATGTTCAGAAACATGTTCAGGTGACTGATCAGATTCTGCAATGGGATCAGAATCACCAAAACTGATTGGACTTTCTGAGGGTGGTTCAGAAATGGAATTTTTAAAGATTGCAGAGTTGGATTCATCAAAGGTAACATGAATTGACTCATCAACCTTTTCAAGTCTCTTGTTAAAGACTCTAAAGGCTTTGCGATTTGATGAATATCCTAGGAAGTACCCTTCATCAGCTTTTGCATCGAATTTTCCAAGCTGATTAGAGTTATTCAGAATGTATACTGGACACCCAAATACATGGAAGTATCCAATATTAGGCTTTCTATTTCTGAGTACTTCATAGGAGGTCTTCTTATGTCTTTTGACATAGATAGATCTGTTCTGAGTGTAGCAAGCAGTTGCAACAGCTTCAGCCCAGAAATTCTTGGGAAGACCAGATTCATTCAGCATACTTCTGGCAGCTTCAATCAGCGTACGATTCTTTCTTTCTACAACACCATTCTGCTCTGGTGTGTGTGCTGAGGAGAAGTTCTGAGATATGCCAGTTTCAGTGCAGAAGGACTCCAGAGTGGCATTTCTGAATTCAGTGCCATTGTCACTTCTGAGCTGACAAACTTTTCGCTTGTACTTGAGTTCAATTTGTTTGATGAGAGCAATGATTTCAGCAGCAGCTTCACTCTTAGACTTGAGGAAAATCACCCAGCAATATCTTGAATATTCATCTACAACGACAAGGGTGTACTTCTTTCCTGCTCTGGTCTGAACGTTCACTGGTCCAAAAAGGTCCATGTGAAGCAAGTGAAGAGGTTCAGTTATACTAAAGCTTTGCTTAGTTTTGAATGAAGCTCTTTTCTGCTTGCCCATTTCACAACCTGGACATGGCTTGTCTTTGTTGAAAGACATAGAGGGTATCCCATCAACAAGTTGTTTTCTTGACAACTTATTAATGTTTTTGAAGTTCAGATGGGATAATCTCTTGTGCCACAACCAGTTTGTGTCTTCATCAGCCTTTGTGTAGAAACATTGTTCAGAGATAGATGGATTCATATCAATGACATAAATGTTTCCCTTCCTTGGTGCAACCAATACTACCTTTCCATCTCTGTTGAATATGGTGCCTTGTGAAATATCAAATAGAACCTTGAAGCCATCATCACAAAGTTGACTGACACTGATCAGGTTATATTTCAAACCATTCACATATGCAACTCGTGTGAATTTGACTTGACCATTATTCACCACACCATATCCCTCAGTTTTTCCATTTCCATCATTTCCAAAAACAATTGAGGGCCCTTCTTGCACCCTATATTCCTCCAGCAGGGTTTGATAACCAGTCATGGTTCGGCCAGCAGCACTGTCCAGAAACCATATGTTCTTCTTTCGGTCTCCCTGCACATAATCAAAGATTAGTTCTTTTTGGGAACCCATCTTTGGATGGGTTCACTAGACTCTCCCTTAGCAGTCTCAGATTTCTTTGGTATATGTGGAACTGAAGGGTCAAATGGGATTTCAGTCATTATCTCAGTTGACACAAAAGTTGTTTTCTTGACAACTTATTAATGTTTTTGAAGTTCAGATGGGATAATCTCTTGTGCCACAACCAGTTTGTGTCTTCATCAGCCTTTGTGTAGAAACATTGTTCAGAGATAGATGGATTCATATCAATGACATAAATGTTTCCCTTCCTTGGTGCAACCAATACTACCTTTCCATCTCTGTTGAATATGGTGCCTTGTGAAATATCAAATAGAACCTTGAAGCCATCATCACAAAGTTGACTGACACTGATCAGGTTATATTTCAAACCATTCACATATGCAACTCGTGTGAATTTGACTTGACCATTATTCACCACACCATATCCCTCAGTTTTTCCATTTCCATCATTTCCAAAAACAATTGAGGGCCCTTCTTGCACCCTATATTCCTCCAGCAGGGTTTGATAACCAGTCATGGTTCGGCCAGCAGCACTGTCCAGAAACCATATGTTCTTCTTTCGGTCTCCCTGCACATAATCAAAGATTAGTTCTTTTTGGGAACCCATCTTTGGATGGGTTCACTAGACTCTCCCTTAGCAGTCTCAGATTTCTTTGGTATATGTGGAACTGAAGGGTCAAATGGGATTTCAGTCATTATCTCAGTTGACACAAAAGTTGTTGGTTTGATGGGGTGCTCAACCTTTTTCTTCTCAGATTTTTGCTTGATTTGCTTAGAAAAAGGTTTTGCATTTTGTTTAGGTTGAAGAGGTGTGGTTTCAACATTTTTTAAACGTGCATTACAACTCTGCACTTGTCTAGCCAATAGTTGAAATTGACTTTCTAACCTTAACAACATAGATTCTACATTAGACACCTGAGCCTTACCAGAATCTGAGGTAGAAGGCTCAGTGGGGGAGACAGTTTTCTTCTTCTTTAGTCCTTTTGGAACCTTAGATGAAGTCTGAGGAGATGGCTTTTTGGTTTTAGCCTTCTTTTCTGAACCAGTTGTCTGAGCTGTTTCAGAATTTCCCTCAGATTGTTCCTTGACCTTATTAGTTACAATTTTTTGTTTGCCAACTTTAGGAAAAGTAATTTCCGGTTTCATTTCTTTTGGAAGTGCATCTAAATCAGTGATTATAGATGCCATGTGAAGATCACCAGATTCATATGCTGTTTTTTGATTTGCAAAAGTGTTTTTAATTGCAGCATCTGGTTTTGGTGCACTCATCCAAGATTTGATTATTTTTTGTTCTTTTTCAAGGATGGTTTTTAGTTCTTCTTTTTCCAACTCTAAAGTGGCAACCATTGATTGATAACTTTTTAGGGCCAGATGAACATCTTTCAGTTCTTTTAATCTGGCCTGACTGGCGTTCAGTTCAGAAGTATTATTTTCAAACATTTTTAGGCTTTCTGAACGCACTGTCTCAACAAAAGAGATGTCAGCCTCTAAAAGAACCAAAAGGTCCAGTTTGTGTTCCTCATCTTCTTCATAGCCAAAATTACTGACCTTTTTTATCACTATATCCACCCAGCGGCCAGATTCAACATCAGTTTTGACCAAATGACCTTGGTCTTCTTGTGCCATGAAACACATATCCCTAACTTCCTCCTCATCATCAGATGAATCATCAGAGTCTTCCCACTTTTCAGTCTTGGCAATCATGCAACTGTTGCTCGAGTTGTCTTGTGCCAAAAGAGCCATATGAGCCTTCAACTTCTTGTATTTGGCCTTATAGCTGTCATCAGACTTCTGAAAAATAGAATGGTTAGGAGCAGATTGTGATGATGAAGGTTGACTAGATCTGCATTCCTTCATGAAATGTCCTTTCTTGCCGCATTAAAGCATTCAAGATTAGACTTATCAATAGAAGCACTGGAAGCAAAAGGTTTGCCAGATCGATTTGATTTGGCCTTAAAACGATTGAACGTTTTAGCCAGCATGGCAACCAGATCATCATTGTCATCCTCATCACAATCATGAGTGACATTAGCAGAGACACCAGATTTTAACATTTGAGAAGCCATCTTCTTCATTGAATCAAAAATGTCATTCTCAGAAGATAGTAGAGCAGTGCTTTGTGGTTCAGAATACTGAACCATACCAGAACTTGTCGAAACATGGTTCTTTGCATCCTGCTCAGCCAAAGCTCGTTCAGCTTTGTTCTCTTCAGTATACCTAAAAGCTCCATAAAGGGAAGCAAGAGTATGACTGTGTAATGTTTTGCCTTGTCTCAAGACCAAGATTAGATTTTCCCATTTTGAAGGTAAAATGTCACAAAACTTTTCTAACAAAATTTCTTTGTCTTTGGTTACACCTAGGGCTTTCAGTTGGTTTACCAGATTTGTAAACCTAATGTAAGTTTGGGTTAAAGACTCCCCAGGTATAGCAAAGAAAGACTCATATCTTTTGTTCAAAGCAACTTTTCTTGTGACAATTGTCTCATTAGTGCCTTCAAACTGTGTCAGTAGTTCCGCCCACATTAATTTAGAATTCTCGAGTAAAACAAGAGTGGGCATTAGGGTTTCTGGAACTGCGTACAAGATCATATTTTGTAACTTGGTATCCAGGTCGACAAGTCTATGATCTTCCTCAGACCAATGATCCTTCTCCTTAGGTGACTGCCTAGGAGTCCCATCGGCATTTCTGACGACAGTTGACGCATTCATAGGGACAAAGGGTCCATCTTTTAAAATGTCTGGTAAGTGTCTCTCAACACCAGCAATATACTTAAGTAAGCACGCTTTCCATGTTTGAAAGTTTTCACTGTTCCCATCAAACTTGGGAACAGGATTAGTTGGAAAGTGTACGTGAACGTTGTGTGAGGGTATATTGTTGTTGATGACTGGGGGTGGGGTAGCATTATTAGGGTCAGGTCCTTGTTCAAAGTCAGTCATCTTAGCAGATCAAAGGTTAAAGAATTGTGGTAATTCAACCTTGCTGCTCTGATACCAATTGTGAGTCCCAAATATAAAGACGAATGACTAAACCCGACTGGCAAGTACAACTAATCTTGATGGACAAGTTTAGTTTACGATCCAGATATGGATAACAAGAAACAAATGACAATATGAATTAATGCAAGAACAAATGGCAGAAACTATATAAAGATATATGTAAATATAATCAAGTATGTAGCATTGAGACACGTTGTTTTCTAATGTATTTGATTTATTGATATATAAACAAATACAAGGATTGTTGCGGAACAAAGATAAACACCCAAGTGTAAATATCTAAACAATCCCGAAATACAAGTGATCAAGATGACTTGGAAATACTCGTAAGTTTTGCTTAGAGTATATCTCACAAGTTGCAATGCAATAGTTCTAGCATTTTGCAAGTTGTGAGAAGACTTTGTATTTATAGACAAAGTTCATGATGACATGGACAATGTCGTACAAATGTGGTTGTGAGCATTTAAGGAATTAAGCCATAATTCCTTACATGCTGCACAAGGAAGAGTATATAAGTCACTTGATGTGACTTATAGTACTAGGTTCCTAACCTACTTTGTACCTTTTATTAATAGATAATTCTATTAACTGGATAAAGGTGTAAAGTAAAAGTCTTCCTCGTAATCAGTGTAAAGTGTTGTAAGTACTTTATCACTAAGATGCTTCAGTCTTCGATCTGGTAGAATCACTCTGATGCTCGCTTCTGAGATGATTCTCTTCTTCAGACTTCAGTCTTTGACTTCATTCTGAATGGTATTCTGATACGTAGATCTGAACTGAAGTGAAGCTTCAGTGAAGGAGTTCTGAATTCTGAGGCATCTCAGAATTCTGAAGTAAAGCCTTCACTAAACTTCAAGCTATTTCTGAACAAATTATACATGGTCGATTCTCGACCTAACATACACTCATTAGCATTCTTCTTCAACATCCTACTAGCACACAAAACCTTCATATCATCGGGACAATAGCAAGATGCAAATACTACCTCAATGTCCTCAATCCACTCCATAGCACCCACTGCATTTTGGGTACCATCAAATTCCTTGGCACCACATTTCTGAAAGCTTTCATACTTGAAGTTATTAACACGAGGTGCATTAACAACTCCAGTCCTCCACCATTAACTCCATTAACACCCACGGCTTCAATGGATGGTGCACCACTTTGGGAGGGATTAGAGTAATTCCCTTCCGAACGTTCCCCTCTACTTCTCTCTGCATCTCTTTCGGCTCTCATTTGAGCCAACTCTTCTTCGTTCCTCATCAAAAGAGCTCGGATAGCTCTCAACTCTTCATGTAATTCTGCTTGGTTGGGAACCTGTTCAATCACCGGGTTTGCCCTATCTACTTCAGAGGCGGTTGGTGGATCACCAAGACGGCAATTTTGTGCACGGGGTGGCCTTTGCTCTACTTCATTTCCAGCCCCGTTTCCATTAGGAGGAACACCACCACCATTTCCTCCTGCTCTCTGGTTACTAGCTCTAGTGTTTGCCATTAACTCTACAAGGCAACGACGACGGTTAGCAAGAGTTAAAGTGAGACTACATTTATCAAGGCCATACATCATTTAGCTACATTATCACACACAATATTCAAGCCTTAAATTTACACTCTCACTCACTCCCCAACCCGTCCTATAGTACTTCATCTCAAAGCTAGGCACACCTGCATAAGCCTAACTTATCCTACATCGGTTTAAGTCCAAAATCCTAAGGTCTTGATCGAATTGTGGTTCACTTAAACCATTTCTCTGATACCAACTTGTAACACCCGTCATTTAAAAATATGGGTTTTCAAAAACTTTCACCTAACGGTGTCAAATTGCGGAAGAAAAGACTTTAAAAGTCAAAACCGATAAAAACTATTCGGTTTCTACGTTTAGTTGGTGTTACATGCAATACCATCAAATAGTTTAAAATGAAAACCCAACGGTTGCCCAACACAAAACAACCGTTCAACAATACTACATAAATTCGACATCAAGTATGAAATGTAAATAAATGTCTAAAGAGACAATCGTCTATGGGTAGCTAAGTCCTCCTGCATGCATCTACCCAACTCTCACTCTATTTCCTGCATCAACTAGTCCTTCAAGCTAAACCTGAGGGAACAACCACATTTAAGAAACAAGTGTTAGCTAACGAATTAGCTAAGTAAGATAACACTATGTTATTAAAGCATTTGTCCAATTAAAACAATCTTCATTATTAGACAAGTTTATTTAGGCACAACACACATCACACGTTCACACATAACTGCATATCAACTTCATATCAATTAGGGCGAATCCCCTAAATGTGCCTATCCTTCATTTTATACACACATTATCACACATATCTTCGTTAACTGCATACAAGTGTAACATAAGTCACACCCGACTAGATGCTTCACCAAAAGGCAAGTCATACTTCGTCGTTAAGGAATGGCAAGCCAATCCAAGAGTAATCCGTATGTGGAGGTTGGTCAAACCCCTCGTATTACTCGCCCTGCATTATAATGACCATTTTGCAAGGAGCCACCCAAGCAACAACTACGTCAACGCACTTGTCCGGCTAAGACTAGTACGGGTTAAGCTTAACACTTTCCCTGCATTATATTTACGAGCTCGGTTTCACACATATGGTTTAGGTAACACACAATCCTAAACCGTCACACACATATAGTCTAGGTAACACACATTCCTAGACATCCACACACTTTATCTTCATTACGTTTGGATCCTTAAACGTGCAAGTGACATGGCAACCTACTAAGTCTAGTGAGCTAGGTGTACAAGCCATGTAAGCATGCATATATCACACATCAACTTCATTTCTACATTTCATGCATAAATAGATACTTCGTAATACTACATAAACTGCATAACAATACACTACATTAAGCAATACTCATTTCACTACATTAGGGACTGCATTTCAGGTCTCATGGTCAACTACATAACCCATAATACCCTCCCGTGTAACCCCATATGCCCACATGCAATATAAAGATACCAAATGGAAGTATTTATGATTTGAAACCAGCTTTTCGTTGAATCCCCCAGCGTGTCAAAGTAGTGTATCTTACCTCGGTGTAGTTCACAACAATCACAACTAGTCACTGTGTAAAGCAACTATGCTCGTCTACCTATAATTAGTAAACGATTATTAGACAAGCTACATACTCACGTAATTAAGGCCAATAACTAGACCCACATACAATAACGACTCACTTTAGTTTCAGGTCTAATCTACATGTCAAACGACGTTACGGTTCAAAACTAACTTTTCTGAAAACTGGTGAGTTGCGCCGCAACATGGAGTTGCGCCGCAGCTCAAGCCTCCAGTTGCGCCGCAACTTATCTTTCTGGAATTGAGTTGCGCCGCAACTCGATGCGATTCTGCACAAAGTTGGTCGATTACACCCCAACCAGATCCAAAAACCTCTAAATCAAATACATGACTTTCACACATCAAAATCCTTCATATTCAAATCATTATAAAGTATTTCAACCATTACTTACACCATATATGACTTTAATCCATCAAAACCACCATTAATCTTCGTTAAACGATTCCCCCATATTCCAATAATTATTCCTAATGACTCATATAATCAAAAGGACCAGAAATCAAGGAAATATTACCTTCTATACACGAAGATCACACTAGAGATGCAAAACACTTGATTAAACGCACCCGAATCACACGTTGGAAGGCTTTTCGGCTTGCAATTAGATGGAGGAATGCTATGGGGTGGCTTAGGGCTTGTTTAGAGAATGTAATGGCTGCAAATTATGATCTAGTGACACCCTCGTAATACCCCGACTATAGCGGAAACACGAGATGCCACAGAACGACATGGTACAAAAGATATAATAATAATGAATGGGTCGTGCCATGGAGACGACCAATAATATATAAAGTAGATTAGAGCACCCCTAGGCAGACCGGAGATGAGGGCGGCCACTCAGGCCAGTCAACCCGCTGCCATCTTGGTGAGTGAGGGGACGAATCCTAGTTGCGCAACCCTCTAACTACAGGCCTCAAATGAGTTAATAGTAGTGTACAGGGGACCACCGTTTGACAGTACTCAAGCTCATCATATAACATATAACACGTTGAACATACAATATAATTCCCATATCATTATCATTATTCCAAAGAATCATTTCATGAGAGAAAGTCATTTTAATTAATCATGCTTTTCACCCCGCAAGTAAAACATATAAAAGAGTTTGAAAGGGGGGCTATGACTCACTTGATTAGAGAGTGAAAGGGGCTGATCAAACGCGATTCCTTCGCTTAGATTTGTTGCACCTCAAGCAAGCCTAAACCATAACGTATATATTCACGACGTAAGTTCGCGTGACATGAACTAGTGAGCTAGATCATGAGATGTATACTAGTAGACTTGCCCATCTTTGGTTGTTATTAGATTATGGAATTTAAGTGCATTATGATATTCTCATTGTTTGGGTATAAGAGATTTGGTGGTAAGAGTCGTTTTCTCATTATACGTTTTTGTACGTTTATTGGAATTTCGGTAGTTTGGCTTTGGTTTATATGATTTCCATTGTATACTTTGCTTAGTAATAATATTTGACATTAGTGGTCTTATAATATTAATATTTATGTATATTTTCTGATTTGTAATTATATATTTAATTTAATAATATTTAATTATTTATTTATTCACTTTATTGATTTATTTGCTAAATAAATCCTTAAAAATACTTTTAAGTGTCATAATTGCCCTTATAAATTATGAATAATTTCATTTGAATTATCTTCTGATATATATGCTCCTTAATTTATAATTCCATGTTTTTATGCTTTTATTTATGTATTTTCCATTTATTTTAATGATAATATTTAATTAGTTATTTTTACTTAATTATTTATCTTTAAATTATGTAACACATGTCTCTTGCCTTTTAACTATTTTTCTACAGTAGGTTTTAGTTATTTTTATCAATGGTTAAGATGGTTTAACCCCATTCTTGATTTACATAATTTATTTATTTATTTTTATGTCTTTTAATTACCATTTAAATTCAATAATTCATGGAAATTCTTAGAAATCATCACTAAACATTTTGGTCAAAAATCTCAGGCCTTTTAGGAAACTTTTATCAATATAAATTCATATCAATTCAACCTCTCTTGTGTCTTGCTTATTTTGAGGGTTTTATGATTAAAAATCGTTTACCGAATAGTGATTTTAGCCTCATTTCTTAAGCAATTAAAGTGCTTCAAAATGGATTTTCATTCTTGTTTCATTATTTCCAGAAATTCATCATATTTTGGTGTCCAAAATCGTGATAGTGGTGGTGGTGTGATATGTGCAATTTAGTGCTTTCGGTTAGTGATTATTTGACCCGAAAATGTGATTTTTGAGCTTATTGTTGTCATGAACCAATAGATCTGAGTTTTATACTTTTATTTCAACTTATTTCCAGTAGGTTTATCATATTTCCTTGGTCATAAGATTATGGTGCATGTGTGTGCTCAAAATGCATTTTTGCGTGTTTTCGGTTTATGATTTCTAGCTTATTTTAACATGTTTTGATTCAAGCTTTATATCCTTGATATTTTATCAATTTTTCCAGAATATTAACATTAATATTAACATATTTTTCACTTATAACAAGTCCATATCCATCTCATAATCCAACAAAAGATCCAACTTTCTTAAATCTAGCATACATGCATTCAAACCAACACTTTTTACTATCAACTTTTATAGATCTAACTTTCAACAACATAAAAACATCTTTTATATGAAAAATCTCAGAATATACTCTTCAAAAATATACAAAAACATATAGATCTATCAAAAGGAAAATCACTTTAAAAGCTACTAATCTATAACCACACTTTTGGGTCTTAAACTTGTTGAATCCTTGGATCTTTCTTCTTAGATTCGACATGCATGAGCATGGAAAGAAAGATCCTATCAACTTTGCCCTCATTAAGTGTATATTACAAAGAAAACAAGAAGAAAGTATGAGTTTTTGATAAAACCTTTGAATATAAACAAAAACAAGATTAGATCTAGTAAAAAGGATGAAGATTATACCCTCTTGAACTTGGTTTTGGATGAAGAAAGTGGGCAGAATTTTCGTGGCCTTTGAAGCCTCCAACAACCCTTAATCTAACCCAAAAACAATCCTTAAACCCTTGCTTGATATAACCCTTTAGTAATCTAACTTAATCCTTTATTATTAATATTAGTTTAGATGAGTTTTTGCCTTGTTCTTGCCTTATTTTCTTGCTTGGCCGATTTGAAGAAGAGAAGGAGGAAGAGATGGAGAGTTTTTCTTGAGAGAAAAGAAGTGTGTGAAGAGTGTGAAAGGGTTGGGAGTTTCAAGAATGAATGTGGAGTGTAAGGTTTGAAAAGGGTGGATGTGTGTGTGTGTCTTGATGGGGGACGGCCAAAAGGAAGGGGGGGGGGATATTGAAGAGTTTTTCTTTTTATTTTGTTGTAATAAGGTGTATAATATGTGTATGTATGTTAGATGTAGGTGTATGTATATATTTTGTAAGGTTAAATGGTATTTATTTGTAGTATAAGTTGATTTTTATTCTAGCATGTGTATGTATATATATTTATATATATGTCGTGTATATGTATATGTATGTATATATTTTTGTATTCTTGATTTGTTACATAAGCCTTTATTTATAAACTCGTATTTATTTTAAGCATATATATATAATTATGATTTAAACGCTTTTGTGCGCATATGAACTTATAAACCTATTTTGAAATAGAAATTTTATTCTCGTGACCAAATTTACTTTAATTAGCTAAATGAGTAGATTGTTGGACCTTCGTAAGGATTTTTGATGGTTATCTCAACTTGTGAGACTTACGTTTTTATTTAGATAATTTGATTGATTAACAACAAAATTTTGTTCAATGCTATTTTATTAAATCAAATTTAGAATTGAACAATAGCTTTAGATTGCTAATTTAGGGGCATTTTCTACTAGCTTCAAGTATAACTATGGCTTGCGAGATCATAGGCAACATAACTAGCACATATATAATATTTAAAAAGTAGGGTTGTTACATCCTTACCCCCTTAGGAGAATTCCGTCTCGGAATTTGAATTTGCTTAGGGAGTAAGTGCGGATATTTCTCGCGTATAAAGTCCTCGCGTTCCCACGTAAACTCGGGTCCGCGTTTCGTATCCCATCTAACTTTTACAATAGGGATCTTGCTCCTCTTTAGGCGTTTCTCATCGCGATCGAGAACTTCTATTGGCTCCTCACGAAATTGGAGCTTATCCTCCACACGTAGTTCTTCAAGTGGGACCACCTTCGAATCATCCGCCACACATTTCTTCAAGTTCGACACATGGAATGTGTCATGAACCAATAGATCTGAGTTTTATACTTTTATTTCAACTTATTTCCAGTAGGTTTATCATATTTCCTTGGTCATAAGATTATGGTGCATGTGTGTGCTCAAAATGCATTTTTGCGTGTTTTCGGTTTATGATTTCTAGCTTATTTTAACATGTTTTGATTCAAGCTTTATATCCTTGATATTTTATCAATTTTTCCAGAATATTAACATTAATATTAACATATTTTTCACTTATAACAAGTCCATATCCATCTCATAATCCAACAAAAGATCCAACTTTCTTAAATCTAGCATACATGCATTCAAACCAACACTTTTTACTATCAACTTTTATAGATCTAACTTTCAACAACATAAAAACATCTTTTATATGAAAAATCTCAGAATATACTCTTCAAAAATATACAAAAACATATAGATCTATCAAAAGGAAAATCACTTTAAAAGCTACTAATCTATAACCACACTTTTGGGTCTTAAACTTGTTGAATCCTTGGATCTTTCTTCTTAGATTCGACATGCATGAGCATGGAAAGAAAGATCCTATCAACTTTGCCCTCATTAAGTGTATATTACAAAGAAAACAAGAAGAAAGTATGAGTTTTTGATAAAACCTTTGAATATAAACAAAAACAAGATTAGATCTAGTAAAAAGGATGAAGATTATACCCTCTTGAACTTGGTTTTGGATGAAGAAAGTGGGCAGAATTTTCGTGGCCTTTGAAGCCTCCAACAACCCTTAATCTAACCCAAAAACAATCCTTAAACCCTTGCTTGATATAACCCTTTAGTAATCTAACTTAATCCTTTATTATTAATATTAGTTTAGATGAGTTTTTGCCTTGTTCTTGCCTTATTTTCTTGCTTGGCCGATTTGAAGAAGAGAAGGAGGAAGAGATGGAGAGTTTTTCTTGAGAGAAAAGAAGTGTGTGAAGAGTGTGAAAGGGTTGGGAGTTTCAAGAATGAATGTGGAGTGTAAGGTTTGAAAAGGGTGGATGTGTGTGTGTGTCTTGATGGGGGACGGCCAAAAGGAAGGGGGGGGGGATATTGAAGAGTTTTTCTTTTTATTTTGTTGTAATAAGGTGTATAATATGTGTATGTATGTTAGATGTAGGTGTATGTATATATTTTGTAAGGTTAAATGGTATTTATTTGTAGTATAAGTTGATTTTTATTCTAGCATGTGTATGTATATATATTTATATATATGTCGTGTATATGTATATGTATGTATATATTTTTGTATTCTTGATTTGTTACATAAGCCTTTATTTATAAACTCGTATTTATTTTAAGCATATATATATATAATTATGATTTAAACGCTTTTGTGCGCATATGAACTTATAAACCTATTTTGAAATAGAAATTTTATTCTCGTGACCAAATTTACTTTAATTAGCTAAATGAGTAGATTGTTGGACCTTCGTAAGGATTTTTGATGGTTATCTCAACTTGTGAGACTTACGTTTTTATTTAGATAATTTGATTGATTAACAACAAAATTTTGTTCAATGCTATTTTATTAAATCAAATTTAGAATTGAACAATAGCTTTAGATTGCTAATTTAGGGGCATTTTCTACTAGCTTCAAGTATAACTATGGCTTGCGAGATCATAGGCAACATAACTAGCACATATATAATATTTAAAAAGTAGGGTTGTTACATCCTTACCCCCTTAGGAGAATTCCGTCTCGGAATTTGAATTTGCTTAGGGAGTAAGTGCGGATATTTCTCGCGTTCCCACGTAAACTCGGGTCCGCGTTTCGTATCCCATCTAACTTTTACAATGGGGATCTTGCTCCTCTTTAGGCGTTTCTCATCGCGATCGAGAACTTCTATTGGCTCCTCACGAAATTGGAGCTTATCCTCCACACGTAGTTCTTCAAGTGGGACCACCTTCGAATCATCCGCCACACATTTCTTCAAGTTCGACACATGGAATGTGTCATGAACCAATAGATCTGAGTTTTATACTTTTATTTCAACTTATTTCCAGTAGGTTTATCATATTTCCTTGGTCATAAGATTATGGTGCATGTGTGTGCTCAAAATGCATTTTTGCGTGTTTTCGGTTTATGATTTCTAGCTTATTTTAACATGTTTTGATTCAAGCTTTATATCCTTGATATTTTATCAATTTTCCAGAATATTAACATTAATATTAACATATTTTTCACTTATAACAAGTCCATATCCATCTCATAATCCAACAAAAGATCCAACTTTCTTAAATCTAGCATACATGCATTCAAACCAACACTTTTTACTATCAACTTTTATAGATCTAACTTTCAACAACATAAAAACATCTTTTATATGAAAAATCTCAGAATATACTCTTCAAAAATATACAAAAACATATAGATCTATCAAAAGGAAAATCACTTTAAAAGCTACTAATCTATAACCACACTTTTGGGTCTTAAACTTGTTGAATCCTTGGATCTTTCTTCTTAGATTCGACATGCATGAGCATGGAAAGAAAGATCCTATCAACTTTGCCCTCATTAAGTGTATATTACAAAGAAAACAAGAAGAAAGTATGAGTTTTTGATAAAACCTTTGAATATAAACAAAAACAAGATTAGATCTAGTAAAAAGGATATATATGTCGTGTATATGTATATGTATGTATATATTTTTGTATTCTTGATTTGTTACATAAGCCTTTATTTATAAACTCGTATTTATTTTAAGCATATATATATAATTATGATTTAAACGCTTTTGTGCGCATATGAACTTATAAACCTATTTTAAATAGAAATTTTATTCTCTATATATATATATATATATATATATATATATATATATATATATATATATATATATATATATATATATATATATATATATATATATATATATATATATATATATATATATATATATATATATATATATATATATATATATATATATATATATATATATATATATATATATATATATATATATATATATATATATATATATATATATATATATATATATATATATATATATATATATATATATATATATATATATATATATATATATATATATATATATATATATATATATATATATATATATATATATATATATATATATATATATATATATATATATATATATATATATATATATATATATATATATATATATATATATATATATATATATATATATATATATATATATATATATATATATATATATATATATATATATATATATATATATATATATATATATATATATATATATATATATATATATATATATATATATATATATATATATATATATATATATATATATATATATATATATATATATATATATATATATATATATATATATATATATATATATATATATATATATATATATATATATATATATATATATATATATATATATATATATATATATATATATATATATATATATATATATATATATATATATATATATATATATATATATATATATATATATATATATATATATATATATATATATATATATATATATATATATATATATATATATATATATATATATATATATATATATATATATATATATATATATATATATATATATATATATATATATATATATATATATATATATATATATATATATATATATATA
>CM067169.1:132636780-132688495 GCA_034093135.1 Erigeron breviscapus | reverse complement strand
CGTACGGTTTAAGTCCAAAATCCTAAAGTCTTGGTCGAATTTTGGTTCACTTAAACCATTTCTCTGATACCAACTTGTAACACCCGTCGTTTATCTTACGGATTTTATAGCATATTGGGTTTTTTTGGATTGCTTTAGAAGTAGCATTCTTAGAATTAACCTGGTATTCTATCTTTTCTTGTAGATCGTCCAAGGTCAGAAATTTTCTAGGGTTAGGGTTTTTTTTGTTCTTTTTTTTTTCCTGTGCATGCATGGTAAAATGGTGATCTGATTTTATGAAGAGAGTTGTGTCTTCTTCTTCTTTAGATTCTTCTTCTTTATTTCATAGTTTGAACAGATTAAAACATCTTGAAAATAAGTGGATGAGTGATAACGAAAAACCGAAAGTAATTAGGGTTCTTAAAAACCCTAATTCGCCCAACATTAATGAGGATGTGATAACAGATATGCCACCTCCGCCAAAGCCTTTGGCTGAACAGGATAAAGAAAACGAAGCGATGGTGAATGAACTGAAGTCAACGGATGACTCGACATCTACTCCTAATCTTGCCAAACCTGGTATGATTGATGCTCAGGCTACTTATAGGCAGACCTTTGGAAAGGCTGAAACTGATGGAAAGAAGACTGAGGGCTCTATGGAACCACCTGGTCATGATTTATCTTCTGATCAAGGGGTGGCTGGAAACGATCCGAATATCGAGCCTGTTCATCAAGATGGGAATGATGGAAAAACTCATACACAACCTGCTGCCATGGAAACTGATTTCGGTGTGCATGAAAATAATTCTAACATGGATGAAAAGCATTCGGTACCTATGGGTTCATATGCAAATGCTTTGAAAAAAGAGACATCACAGAAAAAGGTTAATTTTCGTTCTCTTGCTGTTAATAATGAGGTGGATGGAGTTGACTTATTGATCCCATTAACATCTGTTTTAGAGGTGAATGGCCGGTTTTCTAATTCCCTCTATGGTTATTTCTTGGGAGAGAGGTTAGCATATCCAGTTGTTGAAACATATGTGAAAAATTCCTGGGCTAAATTTGGTTTACGTAAAGTGATGATGAATAGTGCGGGTTTTTTCTTTTTCCAGTTTGAGACAAAGAAAGGTTTAGAACAAGTGTTAGAAAAAGGGCCATGGATGATTCGTTCAACGCCAATTTTTTTGAAAGAATGGACTCCTAATGCATCTTTGACCAAGCCGGATATTTCGAATGTTCCTATATGGGTTAAAATGTATGACGTGCCTCTTGCAGCGTATACTGAAGATGGTTTGAGTATGTTGGCAACAAAGCTGGGTAAGCCTATTCTTCTTGATTCTTATTCCAGTCATATGTGTATGAATTCTTGGGGTAGGCACAGTTTTGCTAGGGCTTTGATTGAATTGGATGCTTCTTGTAAGCTAAAAGATGAATTAATAGTGGGTATACCAAATATCACTGGGGAGGGTTTTACTAAGGAAGTGGTTATTATTGAATATGAATGGCGGCCCCCGCATTGTGAGCATTGTAAGGTGTTTGGACACGAGAATTCTACTTGTCCTTTAAAGGCTCCAGTGAATAAACCTAATGTATCACAGAATGATGTGCAAGCTGATGATGGCTTTACCCGAGTGGTTAGGAAAAAGAATAAATCTCGACAGGTTGAGGGAGTCAAATTGACTAAACCTAAACCGAATTTTGTTTATCGGACTAAGCAACCTATTGGTAGTGTTAAAACACCGGTGCCTAATCAAAATCAGAATACTAATACAAATGTGGGAAATGCTAATGGTACTGGTAAGAATCCGAAGAAGACTAATGAGACTAGTACTCCCATTGTAAGTACTAGCAATACTTTTTCTGTTTTAGGAGATGGTTTTGGGCCATCCACTTCAGGTCCAGCTCGGGATGGGGTTGGAATGGATCCTGTACAGAATTTCAAAACAGGATTTGATGTGTCAGACTCAGATGATGAGGTTGAAAATATTTATGATGAATATGGCTACATAAAGGATACGGGTGGTGGTACAGGGGCAAGCACTCCTGCTGACTCGGTTCCAAATGTTTAATATCGCAGCATGGAATATTAGGGGAATGAACCAATCCCCTAAACAAAATGAGGTTCGACAGGTTATTTCTGATAATCAATTGTGTGTTTGTGCAGTTTTAGAATCACATGTTTCTTCGGATAAGATTCATGCTTTGTGTGCTAAAGTTTTTTGGAAATGGCATTGGGTTTCAAATAGTAGTTTGTGTTCTAACGGTACGAGAATTATCTTGGGCTGGAATCCTGATGTTGTAAATGTCATGGTTTTGGCTCAATTAGATCAGGTCATTCATGCTCAGGTTATTTTTAAGGCAACTAAAAGAGTGATTATGTGTTCTTTTGTTTATGCTCATAACTCCTACATTCTTCGACGTTCTCTTTGGCCTGATTTGCTTAAACATAAGTCATTTGTTCGTAGCTGTCCGTGGGTGTTACTTGGTGATTTTAATGTTGCTTTGAATTTGGAAGACAAGGCTTCAGGTGCGTCTTCTGTTGATATAGCCGCGTGAATTTAAGGATTATGTGTGTGATCTTGGTGTTTGTGATGTTAAAATGCTTGGTTTGCAATACACTTGGAATCAAAAGCCTCGTGGTGGAGCTGGCCAACTTAAGAAGATTGATAGAATTATGGCGAATTTGGAATTTTGTGATACTTTTGTGGGTTCGACTGCTATTTTCCAGCCGTACAGGATTTCAGACCATGCGCCCTCAGTGCTTCGTATTGTTGTAAATGTCAAGTTTAAGCCAAAACCATTTAAATTCTCTAATATTCTGGTTTACAATGCAAAGTTTAAAGATGTTGTTTCTGAAGCTTGGAAGTTGGAGGTCTCGGGGCATGCTATGTATTGTTTGGTACAAAAACTTAAGGCTGCTAAGAAACCACTTCGCAAATTGCTACGTAACTATGGTAATGTTCATGAAAAGGTTGCTGTTTTGCGTCAGGAGCTTGATAAGGTGCAATTGGCTTTAGATAAAGAGCCTCATAATGCTATCTTAAAAGAGGAACATTCGGTTCATTTATGTGCTTTTAATGATGCTTTGCTTGATGAAGAAAGGTTTCTTAAACAAAAGGCGAAAGTTGATTGGCTTAAAGTGGGGGATTCGAATTCTGCTTTCTTTCATGAGCTGCAAGGAATAGAATTGATATGATATTAGATGCACAGGGTAACCAACTTGATGGAGATGCTGCGGCTAATGCTTTTGAGGCTCATTATGTTGGCTTTCTTGGCCAACCAGGTTCGGTTATTACTTTAAATTCTATGGATCTTTTTGCTAATCGACTAGCTGATGATAAAGCTTTGGCAATGGTGGGTGAGGTTTCTGATTTGGAGATAAAGGATGCTATTTTTTCTATGGGGGATGATAAGTCTCCTGGTCCGGATGGTTTCTCGGCAGCTTTCTTTAAAGGGGCTTGGGATATTGTTGGTTCGGATGTTATTAAGGCGGTTAGGGACTTTTTTGTTAGTGGTCGACTTCTCAAGGAATTAAATCACACGGTTATTTCTCTTATTCCAAAAGTTGATGCACCATCTCGTATTAATGATTATCGGCCTATTTCTCTTTGTAATATTATCTTTAAATGTATTACAAAGATCTTGGCGAACAGGTTAAAAGGATGCCTTGATGATTTGGTTAGTATTAATCAGTCTGCTTGTAACAACCCTACTTTTAAATATTATATATGAGCTAGTTATGTTGTCTATGATCTCGCAAGCCATAGTTATACTTAAAGCTAGTAGATAATGCCCTTAAATTAGCAATCTAAAGCTATTGTTCAATTCTAAATATGAATTATAAAGTACCATTGAACAAAAATTTGTTTATGATCAATCGGATTATCTAAATAATAATGTAAGTCTCACAAGTTGAGATAACCATCAAAAAAAAAAAAAAAAAAAAATCAAAAAAAAAAAAAAAAAAAAAAAAAAAAAAAAAAAAAAAAAAAAAAAAAAAAAAAAAAAAAAAAAAAAAAAAAAAAAAAAAAAAAAAAAAAAAAAAAAAAAAAAAAAAAAAAAAAAAAAAAAAAAAAAAAAAAAAAAAAAAAAAAAAAAAAAAAAAAAAAAAAAAAAAAAAAAAAAAAAAAAAAAAAAAAAAAAAAAAAAAAAAAAAAAAAAAAAAAAAAAAAAAAAAAAAAAAAAAAAAAAAAAAAAAAAAAAAAAAAAAAAAAAAAAAAAAAAAAAAAAAAAAAAAAAAAAAAAAAAAAAAAAAAAAAAAAAAAAAAAAAAAAAAAAAAAAAAAAAAAAAAAAAAAAAAAAAAAAAAAAAAAAAAAAAAAAAAAAAAAAAAAGGCAAGCTTAAATCAAATTAACACTTACTAATAATAAGGGTTTAAGTTAGTTTGATAAAGGGTTAATCCAAGGCATATTCAAGGGTTGTTCTAGGCTTAGATTCAAGGTGTTATAGGGGTTTGAAGGCCACGAAATTCTGCCCTATTTCATCATCTAAAATCAAGTTCAAGAGGGTATAATCTTCATCCTTTTTACTAGATCTAATCTCGTTTTTGTTTATATTCAAAGGTTTTATCAAAAACTCATACTTTCTTCTTGTTTTCTTTGTAATATATACTTAATGAGGGCAAAGTTTGGCGAAACAGTTACGTTCCTTGATGATTGTTAGTATTAATCAGTTGTAACAACCCTACTTTTAAATATTATATATGAGCTAGTTATGTTGTCTATGATCTCGCAAGCCATAGTTATACTTAAAGCTAGTAGATAATGCCCTTAAAAAAAAAAAAAAAAAAAAAAAAAAAAAAAAAAAAAAAAAAAAAAAAAAAAAAAAAAAAAAAAAAAAAAAAAAAAAAAAAAAAAAAAAAAAAAAAAAAAAAAAAAAAAAAAAAAAAAAAAAAAAAAAAAAAAAAAAAAAAAAAAAAAAAAAAAAAAAAAAAAAAAAAAAAAAAAAAAAAAAAAAAAAAAAAAAAAAAAAAAAAAAAAAAAAAAAAAAAAAAAAAAAAAAAAAAAAAAAAAAAAAAAAAAAAAAAAAAAAAAAAAAAAAAAAAAAAAAAAAAAAAAAAAAAAAAAAAAAAAAAAAAAAAAAAAAAAAAAAAAAAAAAAAAAAAAAAAAAAAAAAAAAAAAAAAAAAAAAAAAAAAAAAAAAAAAAAAAAAAAAAAAAAAAAAAAAAAAAAAAAAAAAAAAAAAAAAAAAAAAAAAAAAAAAAAAAAAAAAAAAAAAAAAAAAAAAAAAAAAAAAAAAAAAAAAAAAAAAAAAAAAAAAAAAAAAAAAAAAAAAAAAAAAAAAAAAAAAAAAAAAAAAAAAAAAAAAAAAAAAAAAAAAAAAAAAAAAAAAAAAAAAAAAAAAAAAAAAAAAAAAAAAAAAAAAAAAAAAAAAAAAAAAAAAAAAAAAAAAAAAAAAAAAAAAAAAAAAAAAAAAAAAAAAAAAAAAAAAAAAAAAAAAAAAAAAAAAAAAAAAAAAAAAAAAAAAAAAAAAAAAAAAAAAAAAAAAAAAAAAAAAAAAAAGGCAAGCTTAAATCAAATTAACACTTACTAATAATAAGGGTTTAAGTTAGTTTGATAAAGGGTTAATCCAAGGCATATTCAAGGGTTGTTCTAGGCTTAGATTCAAGGTGTTATAGGGGTTTGAAGGCCACGAAATTCTGCCCTATTTCATCATCTAAAATCAAGTTCAAGAGGGTATAATCTTCATCCTTTTTACTAGATCTAATCTCGTTTTTGTTTATATTCAAAGGTTTTATCAAAAACTCATACTTTCTTCTTGTTTTCTTTGTAATATACACTTAATGAGGGCAAAGTTGATAGGATCTTTCTTTCCATGCTCATGCATGTCGAATCTAATAAGAAAGATCCAAGGATTCAACAAGTTTAAGACCCAAAAGTGTGGTTATAGATTCGTAGCTTTTAAAGTAACTTTCTTGTTGATAGATCTATATGTTTTTGTATATTTTTGAAGAGTATATTCTGAGATTTTTCATATAAAAGATGTTTTTGTATTGTTGAAGAGTATATTCTGAGATTTTTCATATAAAAGATGTTTTTGTATATTTTTGAAGAGTATATTCTGAGATTTTTCATATAAAAGATGTTTTTGTATTGTTGAAAGTTAGATCTATAAAAGTTGATAGTAAAAAGTGTTGATTCGAATGCATATATGCTAGATTTAAGAAAGTTGGATCTTTTGTTGGATTATGAGATGGATATGGACTTGTTATAAGTGAAAAATATGTTAATATGAATGTTAATATTCTGGAAAAATTGGTAAAATATCAAAGGTATAGAGATTGAATCAAAGTATGTTAAAATAAGCTAGAAATCACAAACCGAAAACACGCAAAAATGCATTTTGAGCACACACATGCACCATAATCTTATGACCAAGAAAATATGATAAACCTACTGGAAAAATGTTGAAATGAAAGCACAAAACTCAGATCTATTGGTCCATGACAACAATAAGCTCAAAAATCACCTTTTCGGGTCAAATAATCACTAACCGAAAGCACTAAATTGCACATATCACACCACCACCACTCTCACGATTTTGGACACCAAAATATGATGAACTTTCTGGAAATAATGAAACAAGAATGAAAATCCATTTTGAAGCACTTTAATTGCTCAAGAAATGAGGCTAAAATCACTATTTCGGTAAACGATTTTTAATCATAAAACCCTCAAAATGAGCAAGACACAAGAGAGGTTGAATTGATATGATTTTGTATGGATAAAAGTTGCCTAAAAGGCCTGAGATTTTTGTCCAAAATGTTTAGTGGTGATTTCTATGAATTTTCATGAATTATTGAATTTAAATAGTAATTAAAAGACATAAAAATCCATAAATAAATTATGTAAATCAAGAATGAAGTTAAATCAACTTAACCATTGATAAAAATAATTAAAACCTACTGGGGAAAAATGGTCAAAAGACAAGAGACATGTGTTACATAATTTTGAAATAAATAATTTAGTAAAAACAATTAATTAAGTATTATCATTAAAATAAAGGAAAAATGCACAAATAAAAGTATAAAACATAAAATTATAAATTAAAGAGCATCTATATCAGTAGATAATTCAAATGAAATTATTCATAATTTATAAAGACAATTATGACACTTAAAAGTATTTTTAAGAATTTATTTAGCAAATAAATCAATAAAGTGAATAAATAAATAATTAAATATTATTAAATTAAATATATATATTTACAAACCAGAAAATATACTTAAAATATTTATATTATGAGACCACTAATGTCCAATATCATTACTAAGCAAAGTGTGCAATGGAAATCATATAAATCCAAGCCAAACTACCGAAATTCCAATAAACGTACAAAAACGTATAATGAGAAAACGACTCTTACCACCAAATCTCTTATACCCAAACAATGAGAACATCATAATGCACTTAAATTCCATAATCTAATAACAACCAAAGATGGGCAAGTCTACTAGTATACATCTCATGATCTAGCTCACTAGTTCATGTCACGCGAACTTACGCCGCGATTATATACGTTATGGTTTAGGCTTGCTTGAGGCGCAACAAATCTAAACGGAGGAATCACATTTGATCAGCCCCCTCTCACTCTCTAATCAAGTGAGTCATAGCCCCCTTTCAAACTCTTTTATGTGTTTACTTTCGGGGTGAAAAGCATGTCTAATTAAAATGGCTTTATCTTATGAAATGATTCTTTGAAACAATGTTAATGATGTGGGAATTATGTTGTATGTTCAACATGTTATATGTTATATGATGAGCTTGAGTACTGTCAAACTGTGGTCCCCTGTACACTACTATTAACTCATTTGAGGCCTGTAGTTAGAGGGTTGCGCAACTAGGACTTGTCCCCTCATCCACTATTATAGGTAACGGTGGGATGTTTGGTCTGCCTTTGTGGTCACCTTCATCGCCAGTCTGGCCTCGCGGTGCTCTAACTACTATATATTTATGGGCGTCTCCATGGCACGACCCTTGGTTATCTTTATGCACGTGATTGACAGCATGTGCTTATCATTATCTTATCATTTGGGACATTATATCTGATTATTGGGACATAACTGGTCTTAGTAGTGGCTCAAGCATATACTCATCGAATTATGTCATGGTAGTCTTACCATTGACCCAGAGGTATTGTTACTATATTATGGATGGAAATTATCGATTGAACATACGGTTTGGGTATGGACAGCATGATGAAATTCTTGGAAATTTTTATGACTTATTCTTTCTTGAATTGGATTAATATATGTGTGTTGTTAGCATAATCCTATGAACTCACTCAACTCTCGTAGTTGACACTTTTCCTTCATGCTTTTCAGGTCTAGGACAGTAAGGTAGCTTTTTGGACCGCTCCATGGTTGATGTGTTAATTGTTGCATCTTGGACTAGTATCGCAAACATTTGAACCTTTATTTATGAATTTGGTTATGTAATGATTATTAAACGTCAACTTGAACATGTAATCCTTTTATTTGAATGGCATCTGAACTTGATGTTGATGTTTTATACTTAAATCTTTTGTACCATGTCGTTCTGTGGCATCTCGTGTTTCCGCTATAGTCGGGGTGTTACACTGCTTTTGTGCCTGGTAAAAGGATTACAGATAACATTCTCTTGACTCAGGAATTGATGCATAACTATCATTTGGATCGAGGACCTCCACGAGCTGCATTTAAAGTTGATATTCAAAAAACTTATGATACTGTTGATTGGGGTTTTCTTAAGTGTATTCTGATTGGTTTTGGATTTCAGGATCGGATGATTCATTGGATAATGGAATGTGTGGCTACTACTTCCTATTCTCTTAGTATTAATGGCAACTTTCATGGGTTCTTTCATGGTCAGAGGGGTTTGAGACAAGGGGATCCTTTATCTCCTTATCTGTTTACCTTAGTCATGGAGACTCTTACTCTGATTATCCATAGGAATGTCAGGAATTCTGATTCTTTCCACTTTCATCCTCATTGTGAAGCTATTAACATTGTTAATTTGTGTTTTGCTGATGATCTTTTTATCTTTATAAGGGGAGATGTGGAATCGGCTACGGTTATTATGGAATCCCTTGATGAGTTTAAGATGGTTTCAGGTTTAACTCCAAGTCTTCCCAAAAGTACAGCCTTCTTTTGTAATGTACTTAATCATGTGAAATTAGCTATCCTCAATGTGTTACCATTTGAGGAAGGGCTGCTACCGGTTAAGTATTTGAGGGTTTCCTTGGTTTCTTCTAGATTGATGTTGAGGGATTGCAGGATGCTTGTTGAGAAAGTTCGCAATCGAGTGGATGACTGGAAGAATAAGTTTTTATCTTTTGCTGGCCGACTCCAACTTATTCATTCGGTTATTTCTTCTATGCATGTGTATTGGTCTTCAGTCTTTATTTTGCCTTCTCGGGTTATTCTTGATATTGAACAGATTATGAGAGGGTTTCTATGGAGTCTGGGCACTTTGAAAAAAGGAAAAGCAAAAGTGGCGTGGGATATTGTGTGTCTTCCAAAAGATGAGGGGGGCCTTGGTGTGCGGAAATTAGAACATTTTAATGTTGCTTTGATTGCAGCTCATATTTGGCGCCTTCTTTATTTGAAGCAATCTTTATGGTACAATGGATTCATACTTATAAGCTTTGAGGAAAGAGTTTTTGGGAGGTGAAATCTATGGGTAATATATCTTGGAGCTGGAGGAAATTACTTCAGGTACGTCATGTTGTGCAGAAGCATTTTTGGCACCAAATTGGGAATGGTTGTACAACTTCTGCTTGGTTTGATATGTGGTTTAATAACAACCCTTTAATCGAGAAGTTAATCCTCAATAAATTTCGAATGCTGGATTTCGATTAAATGCAAAAGTGTCGGATGTGGTGGTTATTGATTCTTGGACTTGGCTGGACTCTTGGGCTGTTCGTTTTGATCCAGGTGTTCCTCCAATTATTCATCCTGAGAGGCATGATGTTGTTAAATGGAAAGATCGTGTGGGTAATGTGTTGGATTTCTCGGTTTTAACTGCTTGGGAGGACTTGCGGACCAGATCGGTTAAGGTTTCTTGGTTTCATATGGTTTGGTTTAAACAATGTATCCCGAAGCATTCCTTTATTTTATGGCTGGCGGTGCTTCGGAAGCTTAAGACACAAGATGTCTTACGGTCTTGGGATGTTATGGCTAGCACAAATTAGGATGATGTTATGTGTCCGTTTTGTGCATCAACCCCTGATTCTCATACTCATTTATTCTTTGAATGTGTATTCTCTGAACAGGTTTGGCATAAAGTTAGTGTTAAAGCCCATTTTTTGGTCAACTCGGTATGTTGGGATGATATAGTTTCGGAGATATTGTCCTTTGCACATAAGAACTCGATTAAAAGTGTTGCTACAAAGCTTCTTTTTGCTGCTTCAATCTATTACATTTGGCGTGAACGAAATTCAAGATTGTTTGCTCAAAAGAAGATGTCACCAAATCAACTAGCTGCTTCTATTATCCATACTGTACGCTTGAAACTCTTTACGTTTCATTTCAAGAAGTCATGACGGCTGGAAGAATTACAGATAGCTTGGGATTTGCCTTCTTATATTACTCATGTTCGCTAATTTTTAGTTTTTGTAATGTATAGGCATAGGAGGTAATCTGTTTATTTGGATGTTGCACTAATGTGCATGAGATGTAAAGCCAATCTAGCATTCAACTAGATTGTCTGTTTTTATTGATTTATATATTATAACCAGGGGTGACGGCCTTTTACCGGGAAAAAAAAATCTCTAAAATGTTCTATATGATTGCCTATAAATATAAGGCATATCGTAATCTCTCATTGATTGAATTCTCTCCAACTTTTCTCTTCTTTATTCTCTCCATCTTATAATACAAACAAATATTTTAATTAATTTCTACGATCTATAAAAATATATTAAAAAAGAATCTAAATAAATGATAACACATATTTGTCAAAGTTAGAATACTAAGACATGTTAGAGATCTATGCAGAAATTGATGATAAAAAATGTCATTCAATAATTACGTATAGAATAACTGTATATTTCTATAATTATGTGTTATGTTTATTATGAACACTTATTTTGCCACATATGAGTGATATTTATTGACCTTGACCATTGTAATGTAATGCTGTTTATTAGATAAACAAATATTATAACGTTGGTGATTTGATATTTGATTTGATATAGATATATTATCATTTTTCAGCAAGAATTAATTTTAGTTAATTTACATCATCAATATATAAAGATATAAATTCTCTTGAAATAATAACTTTTGAATAATCCTACTATTTAATAACTTTCAACATAATATTTTCTGACTAGTAATATAATCATATTAACGCATTATTAATAACTATTAATATGTAATTATAAAACTTAATATGTTTATCTCACGTATTAAATAATCTAGTATTTAATAAAGCTAGAAAAAGAATGATGTAAGCAAACTCATCCAAACGCTACAATCCAAAGTTATTTCTCATCTAATGGTTATGGTTTCCGCAAAAAATATTTAAAGCGACTCTTTTATAATTATTGAGAGATACTACTAATACATAGCTACCAATGTGCTAAAACAATTTTTGTGCTAAAACAACGTTTACATGACAGTGATGTGGTGGCATCGACGGATGGTGACGGCGGCGACAACCGTTGGTGGCGACAGATGCGTCAAGTGGTGTAGGTATTTGATATAAAGATATTTGATTTAAAAGAGTAGTGGATATCTTTTAGAAGATAATGAAATGATTGTGTAAGTTAATTAATTAAGGGTAAAATGATAATTTCGCATGATACATTTATCCTATCTTTACTAATTTTAATATATCTAATACAGTACAAGTTTCTCTAGCTAACTGTATTTTTTTCAACCAATCTAATTGTGTGATCATTATTTGTATTATGCACATATAGAACAATAAACAATTCAGGTAAAATATTTTAGAAACTACTACGTATTTGTTTTGGATTTTAAAAGAATAACGAAATCCGATACGTGTCAAACTATAAGCGTGAAAAATGTTTGTCCATCAAAATATAAAAGGATTTCATCACTCGACTTTACCATGTAAAAAAAGTGTTTCATGACAACAAGCGGATGATGATAATACTAGTACCGTACTAAAATAAAATATGAACTGTGAAAGTCAAATTGCCACCAACTTAACCTAGTGTCCTAGTTGTTGAAATGATTAATCCTCCTACTTCATAAGCCTAAAAATCCTAAATCATAGGATGATGACATGTGAAAATATCAAGATAATCTATAATAATATAACTAAAAGAGAGGTTGGGGATACACTTGGCACCCCTAATCCCCCTCCTTTAGCCTAATACTCTCTCTTATTAATCCTCTATTTTTTTTAATATTTATTTAATAAATGGCCGACCTTTAATAAAAAAATCTTATAAAAAAAATACCATGGCGCTCTATTTTTTGTTTCATTCTTAAAATACTTCGTATTGCATTAGCCTTTTTCAAAGCATCGCAGTTATTAAATCTTATAAAAAAATCTTTATTATTATTATTATTATTATTATTTATATATATACCACCTAGAAAAAACCCTCACATATTCTCAACCAAAAAAAAAAACTACGGCAAAAAAAAAACTTACGATCGACTACCAAAAAGGTTTTTTTATTTATATACTTTGTTCATATTTAATCATTATTATTATTATTTAACATTGAATTCTTATGTTATTGTTATTATTATCTCTTTTAATTTAGTTTGTTGTCCATTATAGGTTCATTATGGCTTCTTCTTCAACAACAAAAATAAGACCACATTAGTTCATCTTGAAGATCTTAAACCAACACATGTTAATCATCATCTACGACTCCGTGTTGTGCATGTATGGACTGTTTCGGAGTGGAACAACCCGAATAAAATCAAAACGTTCGAGATGGTCTTTGTTGATGAATTGGTATGTATTTTTCAAATTATATACTGTACACTTTTTGTTTCTCTTTTTGTTGAGCTTAACTCTAAATCGTTTAGTCAAAAATTGTTGTTTGTGTTTGTAGTAAGTTTAAATATAACAAACTGCAAATTTTTTATTTAACTAAAGTTGAAAAAAAGGGTAAACTAGAATCAATATTTATATGGAGTTAATTTTCATATGTTTTTTCGTTAGCTTTCGTATTGATTAAGTTGTAATATTTGATTAATATATTTTGAGACTACCCGTCCATTGGACGAGCCTGAGCACTAGTCTCTTATATATATAAAGTAGCCTTCTTTCTAGAAAGTTTTATAAAAAATTTGCTAATGTGGCATGGTCTAATCCCATTTTGGGATTCCTATCTCCGTTTAATGATGTCATTATCTCAATTTTAATATCTAAATAAGATAAAAATTAGCATGAATTCCCTATCATTGATTGGCTTAAAAGTTACCCTCAAATCCCATATCTTTTTGAAACGGCAATCCAATCACAAATTGTGTAGCATATATCCTAATATTACTAGATTTTAGGCCCGTGTCTAATACACGGGTTACAACTTTACCAATATTAGATGTTACTTTATTATATTTAAAATTTAGTTTATAATTTTTAGTAATAAAAAATTGATCTATATTATAAAACTTTGAGTTTATAGTGAAATATTTTTTAAAATATGTTTATCGAAGTTGTTTATTGTGACATACATAACGATATTTGAATATTACAAAATCATAATATGTCCATCAAAGTTGTAGATTGTGACATACTTAGCGATATTTGAATATTAAAAAATCATAATAGGTCACTATCATTTTATTTGATTTATTGTTACACAAGGTGATATTACATTTTTATTTTACACTTTTAAAAGTAATATATTTGGATAATGATTATTAGAATTTTTAATTTATAATTAAATTAATAATGACATCATCAATTTCCAATTTGATAAAATCAAGAGCTATGATTGGTTAATAAGCTATTAGGTCAGTTGTCTTTTAGTATATATAAAGATTATTAAAAATACAAATTATTAAAGATAATCTAATAAAAATTTGTTTCTAATCTTCTTTTTTCTTTTTTGCTCAATTTTAGGGTTTATAAATTAGTTTTGTATTATATTTGATCATGTTGGTGATATGTATTTATATTCCGAATTTGTGTTTGGTTTTCTTACTTTAGGCTTTGAGAAAACTTTATTACATACCCCTAGGGTATGTCATATTATTAAGTTTCACCCCTCTCATTTTTTCGTATCATCACATACCCTTATGGTGACTTTTTGTATCATTACATATCTCTCACCCTAACAGATATTAGTTGAGTTCCGTTAAACCACTCATGTGCGCTGCACATGGGGGTACTTTTGTCCTTTTGCCTGTAAAACATAATTTATTCTTCTCTATCATCTTCTACAACCACCAAACATCAATAACAAATAAAATCTAAAAAATTTAACAACAACCTAAAACTCAAAGTACTCCATATATTCATTCTCTTTGTCAATAAAGTGAATAAACTAATATCAGTGCGTAAGATGTCATCTTCAAAGGCATCAACAAAACGTATAATCTTTGTGGCTCTTTGATGTGTAGATCTAGCCATTATCATCATCATCTCAAGACTTCATCATCCCAATTTGAATCTATCAAATATTTTATTTTAATTTTTTTTATTGAAAGCGATTATAAATACAAAAATATTAATTGTAACTGGTGGATACTTTTTTGCACCAAAAATATGAAACCAATTCGCATTCACATCACGACATTTTCATTTAATTTGCTAATTATAAAAACCTCTTAGCCCTTTGATAAAGATTATGATTGCAATTGCAATTGCAATGCCGACCACCTCAACATATAATAATAAATCCTTGCCTCAAATATAGCAACAACAAAAAAAAAACACCCACCTTCACTCAATTCGGATCTGAAAATTGAGATGGCATTGAAAGAGAAAGAGACATGGATCTGGAATCGGACATGTGAAGATCCAACACAATGGGTTTGTTTGTCTTATTGTAACTTTATGGATTTGACTGTATCGTATGTGGGGGACGACGATGATGATGATGCGTGGTAGTCTTGGTGGCGCTGACCAATCAGTGGTCTTGGTGGTGACCGCCGTCCACCACTATCCTTGGATTAAAAATATTTCTGGATTGTTCTTTGTTAAGTGGGTATGATTTGTTGCGGTGGGTGCATCATTGTTGGAAATAATCGGTATTCATGATAATTATAGATACAGAAGAGAAAGATGGAATCAGATTAAGAGATATGAACCAATCATCAATAGATGAATTGGTATATGGTGGAGCCTGAGACTGAGAGGTCTTGGGTTCAAATCCTGGAGTGAGCAAAATGCGTTTCAAAAAAAAAAAAGATATGAAAAAGATGGATGGTTTTTATAATTTTATTATTAAAAAAATAGTGATGTTTGTGTGTTTGATTTGTTTGGATAAGAACATTGGTATGTTATCAGTGTTAATGGGTTTTTTAATGCAGAAATACCAAAGTACCTCATGTGCTGTGCACATAATGGGTTTAACGGAGCCCAAGTAACGTTCGTTAGGGTGAGGGATATGTAATGATACAAAAAGTCACCATAGGGGTATGTAATGATACGAAAAAACGAAAAGGGCAAAACTTAATAATATGGCATACCCTATAGGTATGTAATGAAATTTTCTCTTAGGCTTTTGATTTGGTTGTATACATTAGAATTTACGTTTAGATTCCATCTTAATCTTTTCAAGACCAACCTTTAAACACTTTGTCATCAGAGTTTTAATGCCCTTTATGTAAGTTCAAATTTTAAGGACAACCATTTACTCCGTTTGATGGAGTTTTGGTTAACTAACCATGTTTATGTGGACAGCATCTTCCTTTGAGGATAGTTAATGAGCATACATGTTAGCAGCTTTGTTAATGGTTTTCATGAAGGTAATTCAAGAAGCCAGAAATGCAAAGGAAGGCCAATTTGAAGTTGTTGGCCAAATTTGCAGCCTAATGCTGCAGATAATATGAGGTATAGTTTTGATTTGCAGAGTAATGGTTAACATATCGATTGAATCATGTCTTCATATTTGTGTAACATTTGCAACTTTGATCTTAAATAATTTTATTTGTGTTAGATAATACTTCCCGTTAATGTTTAGGAAGATTAATCATTTTCCATCTAAATCATATCCCATCATCCCCATAACCCGAAAGCAGAAAAATCCTTTACCATAAGAAAAATTAGTAGAAAACAACTCTGGAGGATGTCTAAACATTTGATAAGTACGATTAGATACATATTTTAAACACATCTACCATTTTACTTAAAATTAATCCTTGGATAATAGCTACAGAAATTTTAGCTAAGCCTGCCAAACACAACCACAAGTTGAAGCTTAAGAACACATTACATGAATATAGTTTTTTAGCACAACAGCACTTGAGTATACTGTTACTATATATATATATATATTATAACACGTTAATTAATCCTATAAATCTGAATGCCTAATTTTACCTCCAAGCTGAGCAAGTTACCATGGGCCTGTTCTTCCAGCCAAGAACTAGCGCACCATCCTTCTCCCCAAGCCGATAATACTCACTGTATTCCTTCAGCACCTCTTTAGCCGCTGCCATCACTGAATAACTCAAAGGCTGACCCGTGAACCCCGCAGCTTGTAGCCTAAACTTCCATTTATCTAATGGCTCATGTCGTTCCACCCTATCCGTGTCCTCACATGCCACTATGTTAACCATATCTCTAGCCACACAATTCTCCTCTGCACTGATCCTCCGTCTGTCGTCCCGTGGCATCTCTATGTTCTTTGGAAGTTTAGCATCAACGGACTCGAACATAGCCATGTAGTAATCAAGAGCCTCTGCAAATCGTTTAGAAAACGAGGAGGTGTTGGTGTTTGATTCTTGCTCAAGGAGGGTCACAACTTTTGGAGCAAGACTTTTAACCAGACGGATTAACCGGTCACGATGGTTAGTCGTGCTCACACTTTCATCAGGCATGTGGTGTAACATGTAAGGAAAGTTAACTGCCAATGCTTCACCAGGCTGCACCTTTAGGTTCCCCCAATTAACCTCACTTCCTGAAATAGCGGCTGCATGGAACTCAAAAGGTACCCCGTACTCTTCAGCAACCTTAGCTAGCCTTTGACCAACAATTTGTTGCCCACCTCCCCGGGCGTAAGATGAGTCACCATCATCAACACCTGTGACACGAAGTTTTGGGGGACCACCGGGCCGCATTGCTAGGTCTTTAATGAGATCAACCCATTGGCTTCCTTGTGCTATGAGAAAGTCAATGACATGTACTTGGCTCTCGTACTGCATGGCTTCTTTAATGACTACATTTGCTGATGTGTAGGCGAATTTGTAGTAAGGACAGATTTCATATAGGGTTGACATATAGGTCATGAGCTCTTTTGGATTCGGCTCATAACACCTTAGCTTTTTGTAGATTAGGCTTCCTGAAGATAACTGTCTAGCTCGTAGGCCTTCTAACATATATGCACCCAAACGTTCAATAGGCGCTCCAGTCACAGATACCTTGCTTTGTAAAGCTTCCATGAGTGCTTGTGCATCTTCTTTGGCACCATCATCCATCGCATGAGCAATGGCAATCAGGGATTGCTTGACGTCTAAACTTGAAATACCCATCTGCAGGATCCTATGGTACTTGGTAACAGTGTCAAAAGGGCTAGTAATGGACCCATCTTCAAAATCAGATCCAGGACCTAATAGCTCAATTTCCATTTCTTTAAGAGCCTGCTCGACACCATTGCTAATGGGAGACCCATAAGTGTTCTCGGGGGAGTTTTGTAGATTTGACAAACATGATTGAGAAGACCCTTGAGGAGAAAAGGGGCTTCGGCTATTTGCTGACACACTACCACCATATGGGGAGTTATAAACAGAATATTCTACGGCTGGAGATGATTCCAAGGTGAAGAACTGTTCATTGATGGTCTGAGATGACACAGCAGAGGTTTCTTGCTGTCGACTGGTGATTGAGTCGACGGGGTAGCTACTGTTGTTCGATACTTGGAAATGGGAACCTGTCAAGTAAAAAGGTTCAATGTGGTCTGGTTGTTGGTATAAACCATGTATGGCTGCTCCCGATCTTCGATTATCCTGGGATGTTTGCATCTAAAATAAATTACTCAATGTGTTCCACAAGACGGTTAGATAGGTATTAAATTAACCCACAAGAGTATCTATTGGGGAAATTCACTAAGAATCACACGCATATTAAGGGTTTGCTGCACCAACGCTTGAGTTTCCCTGAAGTTATCAAAAGATTCATCATATCAGAACATATATTCAGACAACAGACAGATATAGAACACATTCATTAACTAGTATAGGCTCATAAACATCAAATCAGTATTTATCTGTATACAGACAACAACAATATAGAATAAAACAGACTCAAAAAGACATTTTAATTCCATTGGGAAAATGAATTGAAGTTAAACAGATAGATCCACAAGCATGATGATAGCACAAACTATCCAAATAATTTTGAAAAAATCTAAATACAAAGTTAACATTAAAATTCTAAGAAGACAATTAACAGTTTTCTTCAAACGTTTGTCAGAAATATGATTTCAGCACCAGGTATCTAAATAAGCTTAATATAAAAAAGGAGACATCCATTGAAAAGAAGAAAATAACTTAACCAAACGCGTGGAGGCCTAGTGGTAAAAGCTTGAGCTTCGTGTCTGAAGTTCCAATCTTAGAAGAAAAATATGTACCCTTGTGTCCACAGAGGTTCACCTCGGCACCGGCAAAGCGGTTGCCTGGCAAATGGGTCGGATACCTAGTTTTGTTTTCTTTAGATAACTTTGTTTTTCTTTCTTCTCTATGAATTAAATTAACTTGAATCAAGAAACAACCAAACGATATAATCCATTAGGAATTAACACCACAAATCATTTAACTTGTTTCAATTGACAAAAATCCCTTAAACTGAGATTATAAGATGAAACGTCGACTCCAAGATTCTCTTTAGAAAATAAATTAAAATTTTTCACATCTAATTAAATAGCCAAATATATATATCCTATATATATATATATATCCTAAAACCAACTAAACAAATTAAACAATCAAACACAAAAAGATACCATATATTATTATTTAGGGGAAAAAAACATTGGAATGGTCTAAATAAATGTAAAATTAAATGTTGTCAAAGTAAAAGTAAACATACCTATGTGGGTTATGTTGATAGTTCAGTCTTAATTTTAAAGGGGTTTGATTATTTTCTATGTATTCTGATATCAGATGATGAGAGAAATTGTGATTTTGTAAGCGACTTTTGTTGAATGATTGTGTAGTTCTAGATGGTTGTGAAAAGATTGGTACATAAATATGTAAAAGTAATGAGAGAGAAAAAAATTGTTCGTGTGTACTAAAATACCCTTGTTACTATATACGGAGTATTATAATATCATTATTACTCAATACCAGGTACCAACCACCGGGTTGCCTTGAACTCTCTGACTTTTGTATTTCATTTGCGAGGCGAGGGCCGCTATTTCGGTCAGCTTTTTTCTAAAATAATAACAAGATTTCTGGATGGTGGATATGATTGGTTAATTTGGGTGGAGATAATTGGAGTGCACTTTACCAACAAGTAAGAATAAATCTATAAAATACGGCTAAAAATCCTAGAAAATTGGTAATTCCTTTTTAAGGCAAATGTATTAAACGATTAAATTACACCAAATAATTTTAAATTAGACCATTATTGAAATTAAACCTTGGTCATTACCCTTTGAGGCAAAAGCCTTTATCAAATGGGAAGAAACTTTGTAAATTTAGGGGGAAATAATCTTGCATGTTTTATCAACATATTTTTAGGATTATATTAAACGATTAAATTACACCAAATAATTTTAAATTAGACCATTATTGAAACTAGAGTGAAGACCCGTGCGATGCACGGCCGGACATGTTGATGTGTTTGACGTCTTCGGTGAAAGCTGATGATCATGAATCGATTTATTATCCTGTCTTTGGAAGTGCATGTAATTTTCCTAATCTTTATGACATCTGAAAGGCCTTCTTCCTATCTTATGGTCCCTTGAAAAATGGAGCTGTCAACTCTTGATAGCAAGTTATTGTTTGATAATAATTGCCCCATGTAAAACTATTAGTTGTTGCTTGTCGACCCCTTCTTACCTACATATACAAGAAAAAAAAAAGGGCAAGAAACTATACATTGATTTAATAATACTTGCTATTTCTTGTTAAGCAAAATTGTCTAACATTATTTGAGAAATACATAATGAAAAGCAATTGGGACCTGGAAGTAACTTCTAAACTTGATTTAGTTCTGCACAAGCCAATTTGATCAATCTCAACGTTTAGTAAGAATAAGATTCATCAAATAAACCTCAAAAGCACATACTTCATCTGTGATGAGCAAAACGGGTTGAGGGATGAAACATATCATCTTTGTGTGGTTAGCTTCACATCAGTTTGAGCTCCTAAATGTTTTTTACAGGTTAAAATATCAAAAACTTCCATTGATCCAAGATGACACGATTCTTTTTAATATCAAGTGCATAAAGTCTTGTCCCAACCTTCGCTACACCAGATTCAGTTCCAAATCGACGTGTGTGAGCCACATCCACTTTTCTTGACCATTGAGGAGCTGAACACAAATCCCATATATCATCGATACTTATGCAATCTCGTGTTTGCTCGTATCAAACCCACAATTTGTCCCTTAAAAGAAATAATATCACCTTCATCCACAATGCTCCCCCTTTCCAAATTGAAATACCATCTCCATTTGCACAAAGAGCTAAACTTTAGTCTTCAAACTATCCACTCTTAAGATTTTATATAAATTACAGATATTATTATCATTAATTGGACTCTAAATAAAATTATCACTAATAATATAATCCAATTAACCCGTAAACTTTAACTTAGCTACATTTCTTTCCTTTCACCTATGTGGGCCGGATTAAACATTAAGGTACCTAAACTTAATGTTGGCTTACATTCATTACTATCGTAAGTATACCTTATATGCAAATTATGTCATTTTCCGTTTTGTTTGAGTTTTCTGATGCTAGCATCTGTCATTAGTGCACATAAGATTGATACTGCAAACTCGTACAAACTTAATAAGGTCTACGGTAATGAGCAAAATGCGTTGAGGGCTTCAACAGTGGAAAAACTTAAGAAAAATAGAACATGGTTCATTATCCAATGTGAAGATGTTTAATGCCATATAGAGAGGAATACCGCACACAAAAGATGGACCTTGAAGGAACACCAGTTGCTTTGGGCAGATCAGTGAACCACATCCTTCAGTTGGCTCACCTACATAAGATGTGAATAATAAATTACCCAAGAGAAAATGGAGAAAATAATTTGCGTTCTATTAATTAAGTTCTTGTTTTAGAAAATCCAAATAATTATTCACAATGCTGATTGGTGTGCTTCATAGGATTATTTAAGAGTATTATTCACATTTTGAAAATACACATGAATGCAACCGTGTGATAATTTACATCTCTTGGTTAAAATATTGATTGAACAGAATTGTATGCTATCTATGCATATCTAGCTTCTAAAACTCAAGGATGGAAGGGTCACATACATGATAATCTTAAATTTTATAATCAAATTGAATACCAAGGAAGAGACTCCACACGGCAGATCCTCAATTTACATACATAAACCTCATTAAAGGTCTATAATTACCTATGTACAGAGCCATGAAGTTGTAACTTGATATGAGGACCAGAAATGCTTAAATAATTCCTAAAAAGCCATTCAATGCTGAAAGATAGAAAAAAAAAATACTTTTCCAGAGATAATAAAATAGATTCATATGTATAAGTGAATCAACAAATCTAACTTTAGATTCGAGAAAACGACCAACCATCTAAAGTATAACTCACAAGCGAAAGCTCCTCCTTTGTAACATTTGATGGCAACGTATTGAAGATGGTTTCATGTTGATTAATACCAAATTGACATTTGGAACCTTTTATATTCCGGGTCAATTCTTTAAACACCTAGATCATAGCCTAGAGCAGTCATACTTTACCGCAAGTGGTGTTGGCAACATAAGAGAGTCGATTTAAGGTTCTCTTATTTCAGAGATGTACAATTAGACGGATTATGGTCTTAAAAAAACCCTATGCTCTCTCCCTAAGAATGGCGACTTTTTCCTCTTTTCTTCTGCCCTTTTTCGATTTAATTTTAGGAGTATTGGCAGCTTCAGTACTGGCAGCACAATCATTTCCCTACCTGTTTGACTTCCAGATGGATTACTTTCAGTTTGAGTTTGTGCAAGAACTGCACTTCTTTCCCCCTTGGCAGCATCTAGACCTGCCCTAATCACTTCCCATTCAGAATGGTGAGCTGGCAACCGGTCAAGAGGCTGCCACGATTGCATGTTCTTGCATTCTTTGAATATCGTGCACATCATCCTGAAAGATCTCCATAGGTGGTTGGTTTCTTTAGACTGGGTCAGAACATTAGCTGCAACTTGTTCCTGACCAGTTTTTAGTTCATTCAAAATCTTGGAATCTTCATCCAAACCAGAAACCACCTTATCCTTCACCTCTTCATCCTTTTTCTTCAAACTTTCTACTTCAGTTGTCAGTTTATCCAGAGACTGAGCATGAAGTGATACCCCTCAACTGGTTGATCTCATTTGTGAGTGGGGCCAGATCAACCTGAGGAGTGGCCAACTTGGTGATCTCAGACATCACCTTTTCTATCAATTGTTGTTCTCTAGCACCCAGCGTATCATCTATTTTCTGACCAACTGAAGTCATTAACTGCTGCCCAAGTTCAGTCACATTCAACCCAGGCTTGTCAACCAATTCTTTACCTTTTTTTCAATCTCCCTTAAATCCACTTCAGATGTTCTAACAGTGTTGCCCAGCAAGTTGGAGATTGAGGTTGTGACCTTGGACTGAGTGAGGTCAAAGGCTTTTTTTAAAGATGTTGCCAGATTGTTGCAGCCAGTGACCAGCTCATTCAGCTTCTTCAATACCAAGTCTTCATTTGATAAAAACTTGTTAATCCCCAGATCAACCACTTTAATATTGGTCAAGTGATCCTTGTGGTATCTGGAGAAAGACTTGGTGTTTTTGTCAAGTGTCTTTTGAATCTCCTCCACCCTGGTGAGAAGGTTTTGGAGATCGGCTTGAACAGAAGACAACTTGACTGTCCAGTGACGGAGGAGAAGGTGTCACTGGACCAGCAGCAGTTTCTACTGGAGCAACTGGAGGAGTCAAACTTAGAGAAGTCTCCCCAGTTGACATCGCAGCAGTTGAAGAAATAGTAGGAGTGGTGGTAGAAGAAAGGACTGGAAATTCAATGTGTTGTTCATGCTGAGAATGCTCAGGTGTGAACAACGGCGGCGGTGGAGGTGGCATTTCTCGAAGGAGTGAGAATTGCCCAGATGGTGATGGTGCCATACGTCTGTTTCCAGACATATAGTTATAAGTGGAAAAGGAATATTTGTTGGCTCATTTACTTGGGATGGTGAAAGTGAAATTGAAGCATCTGGAAGCGAGACTGGAGATGAAGGGTTTTGATCTGGTACAGCAGAATCAAAAATCTCCAAGTCTGAAGCAGTACCTTCAGAATCCGAAGATTCAATAAGGATTTACTCGCCATTAACATTCATGTCCAGATCCATGAATGTAACTGAGGGCTGACCAGAAGGGTCAGTCTCCAGATGACCTTCCCCAGTTTCCTGGTTGGGTGCATCTGTTGGAGGATCAGATACCGAGGTATCTTCACCAGGGATAGAGGTTATTGAGGTTGCTTCAGTTATAGTTGCTCTATCCTCAACCATAACATTAGACGAACTGGAGGGTCCCTCATTATTTTGAGGCCCGCCCATTTGTCTTTCTGACTCACCTTCGATTGGTGCATCAGTTTTAGCGAATGCCAGCCGCATTCGATCTGGAATCTCGACCTCTCCAGCTTCAGATACTAGAGAGTCTAGATTCCTCAACAAATCTAGGACAGTATACGGTGAATCTGTGCTTAAGTATGCTTCACTGCCCAGAATTTGTAGAAAACAAAGAGAGAGAAACCTGGAGAAGGGGATACAAAGTCCCCTGGTGCCCTTCAGTTTTTGTACCAGGCTTCTATACAGATATCGGCAAAATCCACTCTCAATCCATTCCACAAGCAGTATGCCATCTCTGCCTGTGCGGAGTTAATCTGGTCAAGACCACCAGAACTCCCACCCATACTTTCCACAAGGTGGATGAAAAAATACCTCCATGAAGGTGTAAGGCCCTTCATGGTCATCGCACCTTTTGTTTTCAACACCCCTTTCTCCAGGCACTCCTTATGTCCCATTTCAAGGAGAACCTGGCGAAAATTAACGTTTGGGGGGATGACAACTGGAGATTCACCCTCTCTCCAGTAGTTGAGGTGTAAGGCATCCCTCAACACATTTGCTGATAAGGTACACTGGATTGTTCCACCTTTTAATGTGAAAGTGATGGAAGAACAATCGGAAGAAAGAGTGCAGTGTACCAAAACTCACACAAGTAGTCGTGAAACATCTTGCGTGGGTTTAGAGAGAATGAGGGTCCAATTGGAGAATCCTTCAAAAAAATTTGAATTCTTCCAATAAGGGTATTGGACCCTTGAGTTCCTTGTAAACTCGCCATCGGATTATTCGGATTAAGTTTGATGAGCGAAGTGTTACCAGGAGCACCAGGTGCCTGTTTGACATCTGGTGAAGGAGCATATGGGATAGTTAGGAGATTTACATCTCTTGAACGGGATGATTTAGGTGCCATTTGAAATTGAAATTGAAATTTAGGAATTAGGGTTCTTGATTTATGAAGCAGAGAGAGAAATGAAGCAATTTTAGATGATTGGGAAGTAAATGAAAGAATGTAAAGGGAAGTAAATGTGATCGGAGTAAATAAGGGTATTTATAAGGAATTCAAGATCCCAATGAAATACCAGAAATTATATTTTATTTAACAAAATCAATTTGTAGATATTTTAACAAAATAAGTTTGAATTTTGAAATAAAAACATAATTAATTGTGTCAGCATTAAATGCTACGACGGCTTAACTTACTCACGCGCCCACTAATTTTAATTTTCCCAATAAAAATTGTCAAATACCAAAATGACTTTAAATACGTCGGATGACGATATCAAGTGGTTTAAAGCACTCGAGTGCCATCACGTGTCACAAATATTGACCAAGTATCTCTAACGTTAAAAATTAAGACAAGACTGAATCTGGTCACTGGAGGATTAGTCCAGCGCCAGTTTCCAACTGGAGAGTTCTCCAGTTGCCATTTTCAAACAAACGAATTTTAGTCAGAAAATTATTTTGAGTCTTTCCCCCTAAAATGATGATCCAGAAATCGATTAGTGCCAAGATAGTATCACAAAGGCGTTCGATAGCCTGGCGAGCAAAGATTATCTGGACCTCCTCAACTGGAGAACTTCATCAGTGTCACTGACGCGTTCATAACAAAATCTCCAGTTTTAAGGATTTAACATTCCAGTTCGCTGATGAGATGTTTAAAAGTTTTCTCATCAAGAGGTTTTGTAAAAACATCAGCGAGCTGTTTGTCAGTGGGGATGAAATGAATTTCAATGTCTCCTTCATAACATGATCACGAATAAAATGATACCTGATGTCAATATGCTTTGTCTTGGAGTGCATCACTGGGTTGTGAGATATAGCATTGCACTGGTGTTGTCACAAAAGATTGGGGTCCCTGTATACTTTTGACCATAATCTAGTAACTGGTTCTTGATCCAGAGAATCTGGGCACAGCAACTGGCCGCAGAAATGTACTCTGCCTCAGCAGTGGACATAGAGACTGACGTCTGCTTCTTGCTGGTCCAACTTACCAGTTTTCCTCCAAGGAAATGACAACCACCAGTTGTTGATTTTCTATCTATCTTACAACCTGCATGATCTGAATCTGAATAACCCATTAGATCTAACCCTGAGCCTTTGGGGTACCAAAGACCAAGATTAGGACACCCTTTCAGGTATCTAAAGATACGCTTAACAGCGTGCAAATGTGATCTTTAGGGTTAGCCTGAAACCTGGCACATAGACATGTTGCAAACATTATATCTGGTCGACTGGCAGTTAAATACATCAGTGAACCAACCATACCACGATAGTCAGTTATGTTCACTGGTTTGCCAGTTGGGTCAGAGTCCAAATTTAATGGTGCCGCAATAGGTGTGTTTTTCGATGGGATAGAATCATATTTGTATTTTCTTAACAAATCTCTGACATATTTTCTTTGGTTTATGAAAATTCCATTTTCAGTTTGTTTAATCTAAAGACCTAAGAAAAATGTTAATTCTCCCATTAAACTCATCTCATACTCGGATGACATAATTTTAGAAAACTTTGTACACATTGCATCATCAGTTGAACCAAATATAATGTCATCAACATAAATTTGTACCAATAAGATATTACCTTTTTCTTTCAAGATAAATAAGGTATTATTTATTGCACCTCTTTGAAAGCCATTTTTAAGAAGATGTTTAGTTAAAGTATCATACCAGGCTCTTGGGGCTTGTCTAAGACCATACAAAGCTTTGTTCAGTCTATAGACCCAGTGAGGATGCTTCTCATCGATGAAGCCTGGAGTCTGCTTAACATACACAACTTCTTCCAATGTTCCATTAAGGAACGCACTTTTGACATGACATCCATCTGGAAGACCTTAAACTGCAGATGGGATGCATAAGCCAGAAATATTCTGATGGCTTCAAGTCTTGCAACTGGAGCAAAAGTTTCATCAAAGTCAACGCCTTCTGCTTGACAATAACCCTGGGCAACTAATCTGACCTTGTTTCTTACAACATGGCCATCTTCATCCATCTTGTTTCGGTAGACCCATCTTGTACCAATGGGTTCTTTCTTTAACCCTGGTGGACAAGGAACAAGCTCCCAAACATTGTTCCTTTCAAACTGGACGAGCTCTTCTTGCATAGCTTCCACCCAGCTTGGTCTGCCATAGCCTCGTCAATCTTCTTCGGTTCAATTAGTGATAAGAAGGTGACGTTTAAGCATTGCTCACTGGTGGCTCTTCTAGTCTGAACCCCACTATTTGGATAATCTGTTCAATTGGATGTGCTCGAGTCCATCTAGTGTATTGACTAGGCTGGTGTAACACAATATCAGTGCAAGTCACCTGGCGATCTTCTTCAGTTGCAGTAGTTTCTGGAGGAGGATCAGTCCAAACTACTTCTATATCCTCATCAGAGTCAATGAGGTCACGATTTGCATCATGAAATTCTTCATTAAAGGCATTTCTTGAAGAACTGGAGAAATTGGAGTTTGAACTGGTGCTGATATTGGAGTGGCACGTACATCAGATCCAATCACCAATTCTTGTGGTAAGTTGAAATTGATAGAGGGATAGAATGATGTGTCACTGGTGGTGCCCTTCTTCTTAACTGGTTCCAATTTGTTGTAACTGGAAACATCTTTTGGTGAAACAACTGACTTATGAATTTGGTCAGTTTCGCCAAAATTTATTGGAATGACTGGAAAAACATCAAGGCTTGGTCTCTTGTTGATTGCATCAGTTGATTCGTCGAATGTGACATGAATTGTCTCATGAACCTTTTGGAGTCTATAATTATAAACTCTAAAGGCCTTTCGAATATCTGAATAACCTAAAAATACCCCTTCATTAGCTTTTGCATCAAACTTTCCAAGCTGACTGGAATCGTTTAAAATATAAACTGGACAACCAAATACATGAAAATATCCAATATTTGGTTTACGATTCCTGAGTACTTCATAGGCAGTCTTCTTATGTCTCTTGATGTAGACTGACTGGTTTTGGGTGTGACAAGCAGTTGCAACTGCTTCAGCCCAAAAACTGGTGGGAAGACCTGATTCAGATAGCATACTTCTGGCTGCTTCTATCAGTGTGCGATTCTTTCTTTCCACAACTCCATTCTGCTCTGGAGAGTGTGCTGATGAGAAGTTTTGAGAGATGCCAGTGTCATTGCAAAATGTTTCAAGTACCTTATTTTGAAATTCAGTACCATTATCACTTCGCAACTGACAGACTTTTCGAGTATACTTGAGTTCAATTCTTTTGATGAGAGAGATGATTTCAGCAGGTGCATCACTTTTGGATCTGAGGAATACCACCCAACAGTATCTGGTGAATTCATCGACCACAACTAGAGTGTACTTCTTTCCAGCTCTAGTTTGAACATTCACTGGACCAAAGAGATCCATATGTAGCATGTGAAGAGGTTCAGTGATGCTAAAGTTTTGCCTAGTTTTGAAACTGGCCCTTGTCTGCTTGCCCATCTCACACCCTGGACATGGCTTTTCTTTATTGAAAGAAATTTGAGGTATCCCATCAACCAGTTGTTTGCGAGACAACTTGTTAATATTTTTGAAATTAAGATGGGATAATCTTTTATGCCACAGCCAGTTGGTGTCCTCATCAGCTTTGGTATAGAAGCACTGCTCTTTTGGAGCTGGTTCCATATCCATGATGTACACATTTCCTTTTCTTGGTGCAACCATCACCACTTTCCAATCCTTGTTAAATATGGTGCCTTGAGCAATATCGAACAAAACTCTGTAGCCATCATCACAAAGTTGGCTGACACTGATCAGGTTGTATTTCAAACCATTCACAAATGCAACTCTTTTGAATTCGACTTGTCCGTTATTGAGTACACCATATCCTTTAGTCTTTCCACTTTGATCATTACCAAACGTCACTGTCGGTCCATCTTGGACAGTGAACTCTTCAAGCAGGGGCTTACATCCGGTCATAGTCCGGCCAGCAGCGCTGTCCAGATACCAGATATTCTTCTTTCGATCGCCCTGCACACCCACAAAAATCATCAGTTATTTTTGTGAACCCATCTTTTCTTGATGGGTTCACTGGACTTCTCTACAGAAGTCACAGTTGATTGTTGTGGAGGTAAACTGAAGACTACATCTGGATCTTTTTCACCAGATCCAGGTGCAGGAGTAAAAACGATTGGTACTTGATACTTGCTCCCCTTTTTCTTATCAGATTTAGTTCCAGATGGAACATTCTTTTGTTTTGGTTTTGAGGGGGTTTAATATTTTGTTTTAAAACTGGAGGTGATAAACCTCCTTCCAGATTTTTAATCCGGGCAGTACAACTCTGAACCTGTCGAGACAAAAGTTGGAGTTGACTTCCAGTTTAAACAAAATATTGTTTTCATCAGGCTGCTGAACCTTGGACCTTGGTTCAGCTGGAGTTTTAGTCTTTTGGGTCTTGGGCTCCTTAGACTTTTGAGGTAAAGGCTTGTTACCAGTGGCCTTTTTAACTGGAGCTTTAGCCTGTTTGGCTCCAGGTTTAACCTCAATGGGGGTGGTCTCAATGGGTTCAGTTTCAACAGCTTCAAGTTGATCATAAGAAGTTTCAACCCTGAGAGCTGGAGGCAATGCATGAAGATCTGGTATGAGAGCTGCCATTTCCAGATCTCCAGATTTCCATGCATTCTTCTAGGCATCAATAGTTCTAGAAAATGCATCATAGTTCTTTCCAGATGCTTTTACCCATGACTTGATAATCATTTGTTCTTTTTCAAGATCAGAAATTAATTTTTGATTATCAAATTCCAAAGCCTCAATTTTTAAAACTGACTCCTTGAGAGCCAACTGGACACTTTGTAAATCATTAAGTTGTGGCTTAACATTGTTTAGTTCAATTAAGATAGTGTCTAAATATCTTTCACTATCTGCTCTAACAGTTTCCACAAAAGCCAAATCACCACTTAATGATTCAGCAAGGTCCAGTTTCAGTTCTGGATCCACCTGATTGTCATAATCACATACCTTCTTCAAAATGATGTCCACCCATCTTCCAGTGATGACATCTTCTTTTGCCACATGCTGCTGTTGATCTTCCAAGTCCATGAAACACATGTCCCTTTCCTCTTCTTCATCAGTTGATGAGTCATCAGAGTACTCCCATTTTTTCTCAGTTTGTGCCATCAAGCACTGATCCTTTTCCTTTTCCATGGACAAGAGGGCAATTTGGGCCTTAAGCTTCTTATATTTAGCTTTGTAGCTATCATCAGGCCGATTGAAATTAGGGACAGAGGGACCAGTTTGGTTGTTCATCTGACTAGATCTGCATTCCTTCATAAAATGACCTTTCTTACCGCATTTATAGCAGGTAAGATTGGTTTTATCCAGAGAGCTGGAGCTGGAAGCATTGTTTTGGCCCATTAAATCTTTTAGATTTATGCTTAAACCTGTTAAAGGTTTTAGCAATCATGGCTACCAGATCATCATCGTCAGTTTCATCACAACCATCACTGATTTCGGTGGTCAGGCCAGAGTTCAAGAAACTGTTTAACATCTCCTTCATTGAGTGTGCCTGGACACTCTCTGCAGACATTAAAGCAGTACAAGGTCACTCAGTTACACTAGCAACCTTGGGACTCTGGGCATGGTTCATGGCATCCTGATCAGCCACCAGTCTTGCAGCATTGTTATCTTCAGTGAATCTGAAGGCTCCATAGAGCGATGCAAGAGTATGGTTGTGCAGGGTTTTACCTTGTCTTAAGACAAGAACCATATTTTCCCATTTGGAAGGAAGAATATCACAAAACTTCTCAAGAAGAATATCCTTATCCTTCTCTACACCCAAGCCTCTTAGCTGATTAATGAGGCTAGAAAATCTGGTGTATGTACCAGTTAGACTTTAATTGGGCAGAGCAAAGAAGGATTCATACTTCTTGTTCAAGGCAACTTTTCTGGTAACAATGGTGTGATCACCTCCTTCAAACTGAATAACTAATTCATCCCACATTGACTTGGCACTGGGAAACAACACAAGTGTTGGAATTAGATCTTCAGGGACAGCTCCAAGGATCATATTCTTGAGTCTGGTGTCCAGATCTACAAGTTTACGATCCTCATCAGACCAGTGGTCTTCGAGCTTTTCTCTTGAACCTCTTCTTCCAGTTGGATCTAGAAGAGGACTTACCCCAAGAGACATGGGTATATATGGTCCATCCTTAAGGATTTTCAACATATACCTCTCTATCCCACCGAAATGCAAAAGCATTCTGGCTTTCCATGTACCAAATGTCTCACTGTTTGCATCAAATTTTGGAACAGGAGTGTTAGAATAATGTACATGGACGTGATTTGGGGCAGTAGGAGGAGGAGGGTTAGTATTAGCATTTTGATGAGGTGGTGTATTAGTATTCAAAGGGTTTTCACCTTGACCAGAACAATCTCCACCTTCAGTAGTGTTCATCTTAGCAGATCTAGGCAAGTTTATTAGCCTTCTGCTTTGATACCACTTGTAAGTCCCAACTCAATAGATGGTACTACCTGAAGACACCTCTATGTCAATGGTGGAGTTACTTTGCAATATAAGCACTGAACTGGAGACGACCAGTTACAGAAGTATATACCAAGTTCTAGATAGATTACTTATTTAAGTGACAATAAGTAAAGAACAATGCAATAATACAAAATACTTGTAAAGTAAATTGGTGAGACAATATGTAATTTTCAAGTGTAATTTATTTATTAACTTTAAATAAATTACAAGGTTGTTGCGGAACCAAGATAATACAAGTATGTAAATATCCTAACAACCTATGAACTACAATTGATCTATACTTGGAATTTCTCTAAACAATCGAAACACTTAAAGTTGTGAAATGTTCCTTTTTACGATTGAGAGAAGATTGCACAAGTTCACCAAGAATATTGCAGGTATGCAAAGTGTGAAGTGTTATCACCTGTTATTCTTGTTGTGCAATGACTTGTATTTATAGGCAAAGTTAACATTGGGATGTTAACTTTGGCCGTACAAATATGGTTGGGAGCATTTAAGGAATAGCATTTAATTCCTTAAAATGCAGTGTAAAGTTGCAGTATAAAGCAACTTTATTCAACCAGCTTTATGTACCTTTTTGTATTTAAATAATAAGATAAATCTTATTATCCGGGTAAAAGCACATAAAACATAAAAGTTAATTCTTCGTAATCAGTGTAAAGCTTTGTAAGAGCTTTCCACTGACGGTCTCCAGTTTGTAACTGACTAGAATGTCAACTGGGCTTCGCTGCCATTGTCATTCTCTATCTTCCACTTGTTGTCTTCGATTCCAACTGGAAGGATTCTTCAACTGGTCAGTTGGAGGAAGTCTTCAGTTGCGTTAACTGTACGATGCAACTAGACTTCAATATATTTCTGGACAAATCTTCTTGGTCTCCAGGTGCAACTGGAGACTGGCCAGTTTCACTGAAACTGGTCCTAACAGATTCGAATTCTGCCTATTTCCATAGAGTTGTAAAATCTAGAACAACTCGGAAACACATAACTCATATTCATGACTCGAGTGGCAGATTGGTTGAAGGTAATGAGGTTTATCATGCTTTTGTTACCCATTATATGAATTTTCTTGGAAAGGCAGGTAGTGTGGTCTCATTGGATTTGCAGGGATTAATTTCGAAGTATGTCACTCCTCAACAAGCGACTTCCATGACATCTATAGTTACGGATGAAGAAGTGAAGCAAGTTATCTTTTCTATGGGTGATGATAAGTCGCCAGGACCAGATGGTTACTCTGCTGCATTTTTTAAAAGGGCTTGGGATGTTATTGGTAAGGATATCACTGTGGCTGTTCAAGATTTCTTTATATCAGGGAAGTTACTAAAGGAACTCAATCATACTAACATTGCTCTTATTCCTAAGGTTTCGTCTCCCTCTACTGTCAATGATTTCCACCTATTTCTCTTTGTAATATTTTGTTTAAGTGCATTAGCAAAATCATTGCAAATAGAATCAAAGATTCTCTTGCAGGCATTGTTAGTATCAACCAGTCTGCCTTTATTCCTGGTAGAAGGATTTCTGACAACATTCTTCTTACCCAAGATATTATGCACTACTACCATTTGAACAGGGGCCTCCGAGATGTGCTTTAAAAGTTGACATTCAGAAAGCATATGATACTGTTGATTGGGGTTTTCTCAATAGCATTCTCATTGCCTTCGGTTTTCCTCAAAAGATGACAGATTGGATTATGTTATGTGTTTCCTCAGCCTCTTATTCGTTGAGTATTAATGGATTTGTGCATGGTTATTTTCGAGGCAAACGTGGACTTAGACAAGGAGATCCTTTGTCTCCATATCTCTTTACCCTCGTTATGGAGATCTTGACTCTTATTCTGAAGCGAAATGTTAGGAATTCGGCTTCCTTTTCTTTCCATCGGCACTGTCAAGAACTTCAGGTGATTAATCTTTGTTTCGCAGATGATTTGTTTATCTTTATGCGTGGTGATGTGGATTCTGCAAAGGTTATTATGGCCTATATTGATGAATTTAAAGCAGTATCTGGTCTTGCTCCTAGTTTACCTAAGAGTACTGCTTATTTTTGTAATGTTCGTGATTCTATCAAGAGGGGAATTTTAGAGGTACTACCATTTGAAGAAGGAAGTCTACCTGTGAAATATCTTGGAGTACCTCGTGTCATCTAGATTGGTATTTCAAGATTGTAAACAGGTTCACAAGAGGGTTAATGACTGGCGAAATAAGTTTTTATCTTTTGCAAGAAGAGTTCAACTCATTAATTCTATGTTGTCTGCTATTCATGTTTACTGGTCCTCTGTATTCATCTTGCCAATGAGTATTATCATGGATATTGAGCAAATTATGCGTGGATTCTTGTGGTGTCAAGGTGAGATGCAGAAAGGAAAAGCTAAAGTCTCTTGGGATGATGTGTGTTTACCTAAAGAAGAGGGTTGACTTGGTATTCGTAAGATTCGGCCTTTTAACGTTGCCCTATTTTCGGTTCATATATGGAACATACTTACTGATAAGGAGTCTCTTTGGGTAAAATGGGTCCATACAAATAAATTACGAGGTATGAGTTTCTGGAATCTTCCGTATCGTGGTATCGTGGTAACTTATCTTGGAGTTGGAGGAAACTGCTTCAGGTTAGACCAATACTTCGTAATTTTATTTGGGTTAAGATTGGTAATGGTCAAGCTGCTTCTGCTTGGCATGATGTTTGGTGTAATTATGGTCCGTTATATGACCGGATTACTCCAAGAGAAATACATAGTGCTAGATTCACGATTAATTCCAAAGTGTGTGATTTAGTCACTAATGGTGATTTAGTCACTTGCTGCGACAGTTTATTTCATTTGGCAAGAACGGAATGCTAGATTGTTCAAGCACGAATCTAGATCGGTTGATGTGCTAGTGGATGTGATTATCTCAACCGTTCGACTCAAGATGCTCACTTTTAAATACAAAAGAACTTCGAACGTGGAGAGATTTCTTGCTGCATGGGATCTTCCTGTTTTGTTAGTTAATCACTAGAGTCTCTTATTTTAGCTATGTTTTGTTCCTAGTGTTTTGTTATGGCTTGATTGGTTGTAATCTGTTTTGCACGTTTTGTGCATGGACGAGTTGTAAAAGTCAACATAGTACTTAGCTATGTTGCCTGTTCTTCATTTTAATATATTCTGACCAGGGGTGACGGCCTTTTACCGAAAAAAATAATGATAACTTAGATTGGGAAAGCAAATATCTATTGTATAATCATATTAGACAGATTTCATATGTCATAAACAGAAGATTTGGGGTTAAAAAGGAGTAGTACCTCCACATCCCTCTGCATTATATTTCACCTCATCAGTGAAATCGCTTCAGTGGAGTAAGGCTAGTCATGACTTGGGCATCTCACACCAGAAATTAAAGAAGCAATGCTCCATGTTTCTTTTGGACAGATAGTTGAGTCTGTGACCACTGAGAACATATTCAACAACAGCTATCATCCTCTTGTTACGTTGCAAAAATAGAAGGAAATTTTTGGCTTTGTTGGCTGATGTTTGAACAAAAATACAGTTACACAAGAAAAAAACATCAAAATATCACATAGAAGAATAAATAGTAGTTCAGTTTAGCGTTTCTAACCGTTAAAAGATCTGTACATGCATACAAATAATATATTAACTTAGTGGTTATTCTGTTTGAACACCCTTACTTCTAACCACCACCTGCAAGGAACCTTCGTAGAGGTGGATACTCCGTGTAAATTGGTATAGTTAGAAACATGAATAGGAACTTACCTTAGCCTCTTTTTGGGTAATGAAACTTACCTTAACTTCCGATGCCACTCAACAAGTTCTTTCCTTTCTTTCTGTTCCTTTGTTTTACTATCATCATCATACATACCTCATATCATTATAATTCCAACCCCATAACTCTGTTGAGGAAATAAGATTCCATCCACTACACCACATGGAGGTGATTATTAATCTAACTAAAAATATATTAATTAAAAGTAATTCAAATATATAAATTAAATAATCGCCCATTGTCCAAGATTCCCCACTGCTGCTCCCCACGGGAGACCGGGCCGTGTCTCCAGTCCAGATGGCTGACCATCCGAAAAGACCAGCTAAGTCAATTGAACCAAAATAAAAAAAAACAGAACATATTGATCTTTTAACCAAATTAAAGCATATGAACCCATCCAACGTATTAATCTCACCTTTAAATCAATAACATATTGTAATATGGTCAAGTTACCAAATTTTATCATTTTGAGCAGGCACCCAGGTCAGATTACCCAACATCAAACTGTTTTAAAGTAGGATTACCATGAATCAAGAATAGGAAGTACAATTCATAGACGGGCAAAAATAAAATTCATTATACCAAGAAGAAACCAAACTAAAGTAAGTCACCTTTTTATTGGACTCACAACTTCAATTTTCTTTGTTTGTTTTCTTTCCATTCATGAGCGGTTATTGTAAAACATTATGCTTTGCAGGAAATATATACATTATGCTTTGCAGGGAGTATATACATTATGCTTTGCAGCCTCAGCCAGATTGTAAAACAAAAAAATACTATACTTAAGTGATTCTATTATAAGTGTTTACCAGTGCACCAATTAAGGGGTTCTCTTGTTTAATATCTCTATTAGTAACATGTTTCCCACAACAATATAATTCAATATAATTCCAATCAAGTATAACTCACTATCATTCTTAATCCCCACATTCTAATCAAGTATAATTCAGATCAAATAAAAGAAAAAACCTTGGAAGGCGAATGAAAGTGAACGGATTTGGAATCAATAGAGAAACCAGTGATGAATTTCGCGTCAGATACGATAATGAGTGAGATCTCGATGGACCTTGAAACATGCAGGCCCTTTGTCTGCAATATTAAATTAACAAATGAATAAGTTTATGCCATGACATCATAAGTTGCATAAAAAAAAGAAACATATTCGATAAGAGATCTCATGAGAGTGGGCCTCTTTTATTACAATTAGTATTAGAATAGCATTCGAAGAAATGTAAAGCCTCGGGTTGGAAAACATTACCAATTCTCCATATGCCTTAGCATGCCGATAATGAATGAACCACAAAAATATGATTGGTAAACACTCAAGTTTCTTTTTGGCATTTCATCAAACATCTTGTACGTATAAAACAATTACATATATATGTGAACAAAATATAGGCAAGTGATACAATAAAGAACAATCTATGTCTAATTTTTTGATGGGATTAATAAAGAAGAAAAAAATAAAATACCTCAAGAGATATAACGGGATGACAGGATATCTGTGAGTGATTTGAGATACAGATTGATCAACAAATTTTTTTCTTCTAAAAACCTTGCACAAATTGTAAGAATAATCAAAAATCAAAAATATATAATGAATAATTATAAGATATATTCATGATTGACATCTTAAATAGAAGTAGCAGAAACTTTTGCGGTTTGTACCCATAATAATTATCAATTTTATGAAACATCAAACACTTACAAATCATTAAACCCATAATAAAATCAACTTTAGGCAAAAGAAAAATACCTCTAAAAGTAAACATGTTAAACAAACTCTATAGCAAACCAAATCACGTCTTCATCACCAACAACATACCTGAAAATGGAATGCATTTAATACAAAATAAAGTGAAATTAAAATTTGAAAACTTTAAAAACTGGTGAAACCAGAGAAAATATGAAAAAACAGAGAAAGGGAAAGAAACATATGAACATCATACATAACCTGAAATTATATATCGTGAAAAGGACCATTCAATTGCTATAAAATGTAATTGGTTACTCTTAAAGGATTGAATGACCGTCTTTATTGAACCAGAAAGCCAAAAGCCCAAAATTAAAAAATAAAGGGAAGCTCAAGAATATATAACTTCAATTGAAAACTGAATTGAATGAGTCTTTACTCAAAGCCATTTGATTATACAACAACAACAACAACAAGGTACTCAATCCCGACATAAGTCGGGCTATGAGGGAGGTATGATGTAGACAGACCTTACCCCTACACAAAGGTAGGGAGGCTGCTTCCAGATCCACCGAGGTGGAAGGGACCTCCGGCCCGGGTGAAAAAAATAGGGTTAGATCCACCGGAGTGGAAGCCTTAACCAGATGGTGATAATCTCGATCTCGAACTCTCAATCTCTAGCTCGATCCCAATCTCCGGTGCACAAGTTCCGATCTCAGATCTGGAAAATGTGACCGTTAGAGAGGGAGAGGTAGAGAGAGAGGGCAGAGAGAGAAACATATGATGCAATTCACAATTCACGAACCCACAATAGATTACTCCTTTATATCACTGATTACCTTAATGAATGCAACTTTCATTCACTTTAATATATATAAAATGAATGCAAAATACATAATGAAACAAAGAGAACCACAAATAAACTACACCAAAATAATGACCCCATTAAGCACCCTAATAAACCTATTAAGTACCATCAATGAAAAGCTAAAAAGCCAAAAAAATGTTCCACCTGTTGATCCTACTTTTAGATATATATAACCAATAAGGAATTAGCCTAGTGGTAAGGCAAATACTTTGTAACCTTAAAGTCTCAGGTTCGATTCCCGCTGGGCACAAAAAATAATTCCTTTAAGGTACCCGCAGAGAGAGAAAGCCATTTGATTATATATGATGCAATTCACAATTCACGAACCCACAATAGATTACTCCTTTATATCACTGATTACCTTAATGAATGCAACTTTCATTCACTTTAATATATATAAAATGAATGCAAAATACATAATGAAACAAAGAGAACCACAAATAAACTACACCAATAATGACCCCATTAAGCACCCTAATAAACCTATTAAGTACCATCAATGAAAAGCTAAAAAGCCAAAAAAATGTTCCACCTGTTGATCCTACTTTTAGATATATATAACCAATAAGGAATTAGCCTAGTGGTAAGGCAAATACTTTGTAACCTTAAAGTCTCAGGTTCGATTCCCGCTGGGCACAAAAAATAATTCCTTTAAGGTACCCGCAGAGAGAGAAAGCCATTTGATTATATATGATGCAATTCACAATTCACGAACCCACAATAGATTACTCCTTTATATCACTGATTACCTTAATGAATGCAACTTTCATTCACTTTAATATATATAAAATGAATGCAAAATACATAATGAAACAAAGAGAACCACAAATAAACTACACCAAAATAATGACCCCATTAAGCACCCTAATAAACCTATTAAGTACCATCAATGAAAAGCTAAAAAGCGAAAAAATGTTCCACCTGTTGATCCTACTTTTAGATATATATAACCAATAAGGAATTAGCCTAGTGGTAAGGCAAATACTTTGTAACCTTAAAGTCTCAGGTTCGATTCCGCTGGGCACAAAAAATAATTCCTTTAAGGTACCCGTTAACAATGAAGCCTAGACCCATATGTGAAGTTTAAATACGCGGGTTCGATCCTTCGGGGTGCCCAGATCATGTGGAGATTAGGATGGAGGTATTTTACCGGCATCATATGGCTCATACGGGGTGGGTCGATGGGTATCCAATTGTGATACCGGGGCTAGGGTTCCCCCATTACTTTTTTTTTTACTTTTAGATATATATAGATTAAACCTTGATCATCTTTACGCTCTGAGGCAAAAGCCTCTATCAAATGGGAAGAAACTTTGTAAACTTAGGGGGAAATAATCTTGCATATTTTATCAACATATTTTTAGGATTATATTCAGGTTATGTATCATTTTTGTTTTATCAAAAGTGATGATAAATATGACAATTGACGAACTTAAATAGAAACTTAACAATTTGAAAGTTATGAATGACAAACTAACTTGAAAGTTAAATAAGAGAATTTAAGTTTGTCATGTCTCCTCACCCAAATTTTAGATTTTTTCAAAAAGTAATATATTTCATTCTATTTTCTTTATTTTGATATTGTCATTTATCTTTATTTATTACAAAACTAGCTAATTAACACGGGTTCAACCCGGGTATTCTAAACAAGTTTCGTAAATACATGTCTATTATCATAATGAAGCATAAAAAAACGTAATGTAAAAATGTCTATATTTTTAGTGGCAAGTTATCAATGTTGCTATAATGAAAAGAGAAGATTCAACCTTTATTACATCATAAAAAAAATGTTATTATACATTAGCTTATTTTACATTAGGCTTGATAGTTTTAAAAACTTTCAGATGAAGGGACTAAAAATTCAAATTCAAAAAATGATGTCATAAATTAATTAGATAAAAAATAAATAATTAATAAGAAAAAGTCTAATGATGTCAAATAAGATTTTCTTGAAAAATATAGATGTCATCACAATTTTACTTTATTTATATAAGAGATTTATATTAGTGTCAAATACACGGCTTGTTTCTAATATTTTTAAAATATAATGAATTATCAAATATGTGAGTTTAAATATATAAAAATGTAAGTATAGTCAAATTTAAAAAATATAATTATTGCATATATTGTATCTCATCTTTTGTAATACTTTTTTGTAGACAATATTCGTTTATATTTTTTGATCTAACATTTGTTGCTTATCATCACTTTAAGATACTTTTCTATTTAACTTGAGATATCACAATGTACAATTGCCCGTACACAAAAACTGGATGTCATAACTACAAATCAACTTGGGGAAAGGAGGGATATACCCCAGATCAGCCAATGGCGCTTCCAGAACAACCAGTTTTCTTCAACTCTTCAGTTCCCTGAACTTCCAGATAAACCAGATCATTGGCTGAAGCGCCATAATCAGATAAAGGGTCATATGGATTATTCGAGATAATGGAATCTTTAGAAGTACTTGCTCCTCCAGTATTAGTGGTTGACTTAACAATTGGCCGATATATCATCTTGGGTTTTTGATTATTCACATGAAAACCTCCCTTTTGCTGATTCACTTTCCTTTTCATTTTAACCTCCTGAAAGCCATCCACATCTGCAGATTGGGACAGCTTCATGGCTATAGCTAATCTAGGACATTGCCCACCTTCTTGGCCAAAGACTTTACAATATTCACACCTAGGCGGCTTCCATTCATATTCAACTTGCATTGTTTCTTTTACATAATCCTCACCTTCTAGGTTTGGAATTGCCATTGTTAGCTCATCTTTAAAGTCTTTTTCCGCTGAAATCTCTACCAATGCTCTTGCATAGCTAATCCTCCCCCAAGACTCCATACACATGGCAGTCGTATATGTATCGAGTACTTCGGGGGTGCCTAGTTTAGTTTCCAGCATGCTAAGTCCATCTTTAGTGTAAGCAGCCATAGGAACTGATGCGTAAATCACGCGACAAACGACAGCGGAAGACTATTTTTGGTATTTTCTAGATTTTATGAAACAAAACAAACAAAACAAGACAATAAAATAAATGATAGATAAAAGAATCCACCACCAAGATTCTTAAAGGACGAGCCACCGGAATCAAGGATAAAGGAAACACTCCAACCCACCACTATGTTTGATAAAGGTCTAGCCACCACAAACACAGATAAAGGAATCGAAGATTTAAAGGGGTCACTTCAAACCACTAAGATCTCAGTTCTATAAAGGTAAATGAAGATTTTGTTAAGAAATAGAGGCTGCTCTATTAATTTCATTCAACATCAACTAACTTACAATGAGAAAATGAAGCCCTATTTATAGCCACAAATGCTATTTTCCTAATTAAAGAAAATACAATAATAAAATACAATGATAAAAGGCTGTCATGGGCTAAGGACAACCACTACTTTAACAACTAATGGGAAATGGACAGACACGGTTTCTTAAAATATTCCTTCTCCACAAGGACCCACAAACCGTTAGGATTAACGTTGTCACACACTCCTCTCTTATCCCCATCAACAGCTGTCAAGCACATTCCTTCTTTATTGGGCCCACAAACATGTGACTGAAACAAACTTTATTTATTGAAACTGGTAACTTAAAACTGAAGCATTCATATTGGAGTCTTGGACTAGAGCTCGTCACTGGAGTGCTTCAGTGGTAATCTTCACTAGTGGATCACTGTTGGTTGTCACTGGAGACTCTTGCCACTGGAGAAGTGTTACTACTGACGATTGGATTGGTTCAATGAAGACTTGTCTGAAATGGGCCACGCCTGGCAGAATCAACATGGCTTGTTCAGATGGCATTATCGGTTCAGTTCCTTTCAGTTCAGTGGACTTCTTCAGTTCAGTTCCAATTTCCAGCTCAGTTGACTTCTCCAGTTCACTGATGTCAGTCAGTTCAGTGAACCTGTACATTTCCACATCAGGAACATTATGGATTTTAACCCATACCACAACTGATTTAATGTCTTCTTTCCTTAACAAGACCGTAGGGGACCAAATATTAAGGAATATAGGTACATTACGGATCAGCCAAGGACCTTTCTCTAGCACACTTTGCATACCTTCCTTCGAATTAAACTTGAAGAAGAAGAACCCAGCCGAATTCATCATGAGACGTTGCAAACCATATTTCGCCCAAGCATTCTTCACATAGTTTTCGACAACATGATATGCCTACCTTTTTCCTATAAAATATCCAAATAAAGTGTTAGCAAATCGACTTTGGATAACTCTCACTGATTCCCTCGGAAGTACAGTATCCACATCCTCCAACATCTCATTCGGTTCAAGGGTACGAAAGTTGACTTGAGTTTTCTTGTCTCCCTTTAGCTTAGATGCATACGAGCCAGATTGAGCACCATCATTCACAACATTATTTTGCTCAACCTTTTTAGCAGCAATGGTGTTGCCATCGTCAATCTGATTAAGCTCCTCCATAAAAGGGATAGCCTCCATTTTTTTCGAAAACCTAACCTTGAGAGGGCTTTGGTCTTTACTTTCAATCTGTGGAGTTTTCAACCCATTATCCAACTGTTCCTTACTCAATCGTGGCTGGAATTTGCCATCAATATGAGTAACTTTACTAGCAATACCCTGCGGAATCGTTGCATCATCTAAATCAAAACTTGCGTTCTGATCTTCTTCCCCAAAATTAGGGTTTACCCCTTTATCAATGCAACTTGAATCGCCACCAGCAGGAGCACCACCACCTTCCTTAATATCACCACTAACATGTTTTGCATCAGCAGAGGTCGACCTCGGTTTCCTGGATCCAGAATTAGGGTTGTCACCCTTTTTAGGGTTTCCCCATTTATTCTTTTTCCAGACACGCCACTTTCTCTCAAACGGTTAAATCTTTCTTCTAACTTTTGCTGATGAAACGGACTATCTCTCTTCATAAACACATAGAACAATGCAAGAAAGAAGTCGGACAACTAGAAACGTAGACTATATGAACGAACGGGAAAGAAAAAACCCTAACACTATGTGAAAAAACCCTATATCAAATCGAAATAGGGTCAGACAAAGACGATCAGAAAGATAAAACCCTCCCAGAATCGAATACAATGACAATCACATCCATGACCAGATTAATTAATTAATCCTACCATAGCATGAAAGAGATCCGAGATCAGAAGGGGTTTTGCAAGAGAGGGGCGGATCGTCCATAGTGGGAGAGAAATAGGGTTATATACTACAAATCAACTTTTGATTAAAAAAATAGTTAATAACAATTTACATGGACATTGTACCCTTTATTTCTTATTCAAAACACTATATCAATTTGCTGGAAAAAAAATCTTTAAACTCCAAATTTAAAAATTAAATATATTGATTGTAAACAATATTTGAGATTCATCGAATTAAAAGATAAAGTTTGAGATAAATATAAATAAATATCGATATTAAATAATGAATTATCGGTTAATAAAATTAAAGCAAAAAATTTATAAATTTAAAACTTATAGAATTATGTAAAATTGTCTTTGACAACCGTCACATTTTACGTTTCAATGGTTAGTCATAGACTTTTTCATTGTATGCTAAAATGAAAAACTGTAGTTTAGTGAGTTTAGTTTATATGCTCGAAAACGTTTAACTATAGATATTTCAAGAAATGCCAACAAAATAAATAAATAAATAAAAATAATAAAATAAAAATGTAGGTTCTTTTATTCTATATCTTAAAATGACTTCAAGTTTATATCATATATTTCTAAGACATGAGTTTTAACGTCTTGATGGGTGACAATCGGTAGTAAACATCATTTACACCTAAAATGATTGCCCCTAAACAAATTTTATTAGACAAAACAGGTATGTATACACTTGATAAAATAATGCATAAGTAAGGCTAGACGACTAATAAAGGATATCATACAAGGTATTAAACACAACACCATGAACATATTTAAATATTAAAAATTATAGTAAAGGCCCGTACCATGTACGGCCGGGTATGTGGATATGTTTGACGTCTTGGCTTGAGCTTGAAAGACAAAGGTTATAGTGATATATTTGAAAGCATAACTACATGCACATATTGTGACAAAATAGACTATAAAGTTACAATCATACTAAGATAGTATTTTTTTACTCATCGAAGTCAAGATAACGGAGAGATAGTTTCACCATTTCTCCTTTTGTAATTACATTAGGTTGCCAGCAAAAAACTTATATCATTTTACACATGAAATTACCAATTTATACTCAAAAAAGTCTTATTAAATTAACTTCTTTTTTTTTTTAACAGAAGAAAAATATATGTATATATATATATGAGAAATATACATGGAACATTAGAAAGGTGCTAGGGTTCAAAAGTACACAGGTTACATAGTTACATTTAGATACACCGAAAAAACGCTACGATGTAGAGTCATCCCGGGACCTTAACTGCTAAGACCATAAAAGAAATGAAAAAACTCCCGCCAAAAACAGAGACGAGAGAAAAACCCCCGCCCATGGAGGCCGAGCCACCGGTTTTCACTCCAAGGTGTTTTTTATATGGTCCCAAACAAGCCTCGAGAAAAAGGAAACTACAAAGGCAAGGTCCAACATACAACATTCGATCCTCATAATTACAAAATAAACATAAAGACAACAGCCTCTATATAAAAGGCGCCCTTGTAGTCTCTCGCCCGGTCCGATGTCAGTCAATAAAGCCTTTATATCCATAATAGCGGGTTCTGGATCCACTCGTCATATCTTACGTAAGCTCTTCTTTCCTCTGTTACTATGCCACAAGAAAGAAGTATTAATAATAGAATCCATAAGTCGTCCTAACCGTTTCCTAGAATGATTGAACACCAAGTCATTCCTGAACCGCCATAATTCCCACCAAGTCGCATAAATGATGGTCTTAATAATATCCTTAGCGCGAGATTGGAGAGATAGTGATTCCACGTGGTCAAGAATATCAATAAGATCCAAAGAATATGGAATTTGAATATTAATCCATTTTTGAATTGAGTTCCATGCTTTTTTTTGGCTATGATGCAATCGGCCATGAGATGATGGATGGTTTCAATGCCATTGTCACAATTAGGACAAACAATAGAGTTATGATTATGGACACCCCTGAACCAAGATTAAATCGGGTAGGCAGTCGATCTTTCAAAACTCTCCACACATCAAATACTAGCCTTTCGTGGAACATATTTATGCCATCTTGTAACCAGGTAATGACGAGGCAACATAATGTTGTCGAGGAGCTTCCTAACACTATTAACCGTGAACTCTTTAAGCTGCCCACACTCCCAGCTCCATTTATCATGTGTGTTGGCAATAGTTACGTCTTTAATACATTCCTTAAGTTGGCCAAGTTGGTCTTTTTCAACACCGCCCCTAGGACAACGACGCCAGTTCCACATTAAATTAGAACCGTCCCATCTATCCCCAACCTTGACCTGTTTCTCGTTCTCTAGATTATATAAGCGAGGGAATCTAACCGTTAGAGAACTCTCCCCATACCAGATATCATGCCAAATATCCGTAGTTCTCCCATCCCCAATCTTCTTCTATATAGCAAAATGAGGAATCCAACCATCGACGTCCAATTTATGTGCTCTCTTCATGATAGTATTCCAATGGCCAGATTTATTACTCCACATGATGCCTTTATTAGGTGCTGGGGGTGAAGGGTGCAGTTTCTTAATAACTTTAACCCAAAAAGAGTCTGTGAACAAATGGTAACGCCATCTCCATTTATAAAGAAGAGCCAAATTAAAAGCATGGAGGCTCCCAAAGCCGAGACCACCATTTCCTTAGACGCCAAGATCAAATCCCATTTCACCCAATGACTTCTTTTATATTGTAAATCTGCTCCCCCAAAAAAATTGGCATGCAATAGAGTACAAGTAGTATGACTATAGTGCCATACTAATTCATATACATGACATGCCATGTATATGTATATGTAAGCAAATCATCAATAAAACTAACAAAACCACTACACATTAGCTACATGAAAACCTAATATGTAGAAAGAAACATAAAGTTCTCTTCTATAACTTATCGCCTTTGGAGATCATGGATAACTAACTGCCCAAGCAGATTCCAATCCTTTATAAACCGTTGTACAAAGGTAGTATTCTTGAACCGCAATGTAACTAGCTTCAGCCGAACTATAGTTGCTACCAAGTCTTTAATTTGAGTAGTTGGTCTTGCTTTATTTGAGAATAATCTGAAATTTCTCTCTTGACATATAAAGTACGCCGTTGCAGCAAGCAATAGCTTCCTAATAACTGTCTTGGCCGAGTTAGAGTTTGCTCGTAAGGTCAACCAATTTGTAATATCACCCCATTGAGAAGTAACTTGTTGCATTTGAGCAAGATGCCTAACTTGTTGCCAAACCTGTGAGGAGAAAGCACAACAAGGTTATAGTTCATGTTCCCCCCCGAATTCCACTTCATGAGGTTATCTTGTGTCTTTAGTTTTTCCCTGAAGATGAGCCACATCAAGAATGCATGTCTTGGGATCATTTGAGAAAACCACACTGCCTTATACCACGAGACCTCCTCTTGCCTAGGAAAAAAAGCACATAAATTTCCAATCTTTCCAAAAATGGGTCACCCAGATCCCACCTCAAAACAACACACACGTCATCAATGGCGGTTTCTTGATATCGTATCTCTGATATTCTTCTCCGCCATTTTCCTTTTCTTCATTCTTGTTCTTACCCCATTAGGTGATTCCATTGCAGCCACCGGCAGCCAATCTCTGATCGTTTCAACCACCAGAGCTAAACGCCGCCACCACCTCATTGCTTTGATTGAATCTGGTCCGTAATGATACAGCCACCATGCAGCCGCCGCAATCTGACCTTCTGCCGCCGCAAACCACCACGCTGCCACCCTTAATTCCGGCCGCAATTGATCAATTGAGGGCTGGGGAGACTTCGATCGGGGATGAGGATGTTTCTGGGTCGAATTCAGATGCACAATCGATCGAATCTAGGGTTTTTAATAAAGAAACCCTAATGGAAAACCCTAATCCGGCCTCCACCGCCGTACCACCACCGCTAGCCGCCACTGATCGGTCTAAAACCCAATCAATTGATGGTGCTAACGTGGAATTGATGGGTGAGGGACTGAATTTGATTTGTTTATTTGATCAATCTCAGGTTGCAGCCATGATTTGTTTATTTGTTGCTTAAATGAACAGATTTGTTGATATTTTGCTAAAATTTGTTGTTTTATATTTGGTTGAAGATATTTTGTTGTTGTTAGTTGTTAGATTTTAAGATCTGGGAGAAAATTAATAGAGATGATGATGATGGAGATGATAATAGATGAAGAGTTTGTAGATTGAGATGATGATGATGATGATGATGTATTATTAGAAAAGTTATTTACGGTTTTGGTCCTTGTGGTGGAAAAAAGACTAAAACACCCATCATGCACATGTCACGTGATGGGCGTGTAACGTCCGTTTCGAGAATTGGACCAAAAGCGTTGACGGAGCAAAGTTTTTTTGACCAAAAGGGTAATATATGAAATGTAGGGATGAAAACGGTAATTTTTAACCCTCGATAGGGACCAAAAGTGTAATTAACTCAAAGATTTATGATAGAGTTTTAAATGTAATTATCTATTTAATAAGCAAATAAAAAGTTAATTTAGAACATATAGTTTAATTTTTACCATATCTTTAATTTATAATAATTCTTTCGTAACTTTTGCACATTTTTCCATAACGTTATTTTTATAGCTATCCTATATAATCCAAAACCGATTAAAATAGAATATGACTTGATGAAGATACATATTCCATATGCCTGACTCACTCGACAAACTATATCTCAAAATATATATACCAAAGGTAAATATCAAAATAGGAGAGTTTTAAGGATATTATATATCTTTAAAATTTAAAAAGATTTGTTTTGATAGAAAAGATTTATGATAGAGTTTTAAATATAATTATCTATCTAATAAGCAAATAAAAAGTAAAAAAAAATCTTTAAAAAAAAGAGAGAACTCTAGAGTAATTAGGAGAAAGTTTTAGGCTCAAAAAAGGATCTAAGGGGTGCCAAGTGTACCCCCAACCTCCACGTTTAGTTATAGTATAGAAAGCTAGTAGCTTTTCACAAACGTGCGTTTGAAATAAGAGCTTTTTATTGGATTTAGCAGTTTGAAGCTTTTTAACCAAACGAAACCTTTTATTAGGTAGGAGCTTTGCTCAAAAATTTAAAGCTTAAGTTTCTAAAAACCCCTAAAAGTTCATTGCTAACATATTCCCTGTTTTTTTTTGATATATTTTAATGTTAAAAGAATGTATATTTTAAATGGTGAGGATTTTAGTTACTGGAAGTGAACTAGAAGTTTGTTTTGACAGTTGTTACCGAAAAAGGGTTAATGTTAAGATTATTATCATTTTCGGAGAGTTTTTTAATTAGCTAGGATAAGGATCAAAATATCAAATAGCAAAGTAAATTAATGAAAAGAAATAAATTAGTTGATTATGAAATTTTTTTTCAATTGCTTTTGTTAAGAAAAGATAAGATATAATTAAATCGGAAAACATTTATAAAATCCCGGACTCAAAAGATAAACGTTAAATTTGTTTTAGTTTTGGGGCTTATCAAGTTATCATTGACTTCCTTAATTACCGAAATTTAATAGCTAGCATTAGATAAGAGTAGGAGTCGAAGCCAAGAGTTCTGATTGTTGTTCCAAGTGTTTTGGTTGTAGTTTTCTAAATCCCATTCTCATTCTCATATATAGTCTGCTTTTTCATCTCATACTATTTCATACATGTGTCAGTGTGTGTGTGTGTTTTTCTTTTTAATGTTTGTGTAACATGAGCATTGGATTTGAATGACCCTTTTAAGGTTTTTACATAATGGTGAAGAAATCAAAACATGTAGACTCTGATTGTTGCCCATTCAATCGCTTACCAGACGAGATAATTCTCCATATGTTTAACATGCTAATGGACTTGAGAACATTATGCTTTTGTCAAATGGTTTCAAAACGTTTATGTTTGATCGCCCTTCAAGTCGACGCCCTTTCATTCGATATTCTCCTTCCCTCTGACGATGACGTCGAAAAAATTGGTTTTCGTGAAAAACTCCTAGGGATGTTGACAAATGGAAGTATATTTAAACCTATTAGACGCGTACTTCAGAAGGTGGTTCCCTTTTATCTTTGTAATTGTGACCATCCTGCTTCGTCTATTGGATATGAATCATTTCCGTCTACTGCTATGTCCATGAAGAGGTTTACAATGCTCAAGTCTATATTTATGAAATTTCCGTCTTGCATTAATGTTGTTGATGACGAAGATGATGGTGTTTCTTTGTTCAACTGGAAAATAAAGTTTGAGAATAGAGTTGACTCATTTGTATTTCTGGCAGAAGATGATTCAGAAAGCGAAGAAGATGAAGATATAGAAGACGAAGATTCAGAAGAATACTACAAGGCTTATTCATGTCTAATGGATGCGATTGATATGTTTAAAATGGTATTGGGTAGCAACGTTGATTTTCCGTTGTTGGAAAAGGTTTTCATTGTGGATTCTGATAAAAGAGGGGGCGTCACACTTGGTGGTGAAAAGCTTGCTGATTTGAGGAACTTGCTATCTTCATCCTTTTCAACCATGGAGCAGAGGGTCACTCATAGTGTCAAGCTTCCATCTTTGTCAGATGAGAACCGGTGATGAATTTTTAACCAAACTCCTGGCCATAAAACTGACATGTTAGATCTGTCTAGTTCTATATGTCACGGTCTCATACTTATGAGTTTAATTTATCTATCTTCAAATGATGATGTGTTAAATGTTATCATTCCAGTAAGTTTTTCGTTACCTTTTCTTTACACGGTTAAACTTAGATTTTTGTTGAAGGTAATTCATGTTTCCGGAAGTTTGAATTGTAGTATCTGCAAACATTTTGCTTTGAAATTTCTTTACATGATAGTTCATTAAAAAATTTATTACTGATCTAGAGTTGAACACTGTTAGTATAAAAAATCATTGAAATAGTTATTAGGCAAGTTAGGCCAGAATTTTGTGATTTAGTTTTGGGGGTATGGGCGAAACTGGTGAATGGTTGACTTCCTAGCTACTAAAATCAAAACGCAAAGTTCATAAGAATTAGCAGCAGCAGGTAGGAGTATTTAGAGAGTTGCTCCATTCCTCTGCTGCTAATTTTCTAAACCCTATCTTGTATAGTATGTTAATGCTTTACTTATATGTTGTGCAATATACCTGTGGGTGAATCAGTATTGTTTTATTTTGTTTTACTTATAGTCCAAAATGAGAGTGAAGTACAAGCTTGAGTCAACACATATATGCACACATATGTGAGATGCAAACATGAGTGTATTGAACAAACTATTAATATCAGAATAGGAAGGAATGAAAGAGCAAATATCAAAGCAAACCTCACCTGGATAGTACAAAAGCCACTGCAATCAAATCCATATCTACGTCATTATTCTTCCATATAGCAGCAACATGGTTGGTCAGCAATCGACTCCAAGATATCATCTCACATTTGCAACAGAACCCACTGCAATAACCCAAGCTAGATAGTTACCACCAGCATCTTCAAATTTGTAGACATGGATCTGAGCACAGTATTATTCTCGTTTGGCCACATCATTTAGTAGCACATAACCTATTTGATTGCATTCTAATTTTGCATTTTAGTTTTAAAGAATGAAATGTCACCCATGTAATCAATTTTTCCGCCACAGTATGAACCGAGCTTCCACCAATGAATATACCTTGATTGCCAGTTGCAACATGCGTCAAAATTGTGCAAAAAGGCCCAGAATTCATCCTAACGTCTGTCACAAACCTTGATATCCCTGATCAACAAAAATGTCTAGTATATATCCGGATTACCATTTCTACTTTAGAATACCGAATTCTTCAAAATAGCTGGTTAACTAGGTAGTACTGACAGGGGGCAGAGCAATTCGGAATCTTAGAGCAATCAAATACTGCAAGGGCCATGTGTTGCCTGGTCTTGGGTACACGTCAAAATGAGTCGGGTCATGTCGTTGCGGAGGTCATTGGATCAAAAGAAATCAAAAATGTGCAGGTGAAGCAGTCTTGTTTTGAGCCGGAGCAATTTGAACCGTCACTACTTTCGTGTCATAAGATGAGCAGTCTCATCCTGTCCTTCTCACCTACCAGTAGTATAATACAATGCCAAATAAACAAACAAACTGTATATACATCCAAAATGTGAACGATAAGTATCACTGAATCCATTATGTCCAAAAAAATTACAAAAGCATGATGGCTTATGGTACTCATGATATCCAAACAAAATAAACAAGTCCAAAAACCAGACAAACTGATTGTATAATATCATTTCATAAAACTGCAGTGCTATGTTATTACAATAAAATGCTTTGTCTATCTGATAAATATGCTAATCTTAATATCAACAGTATCCAAATGTACAAAAAATAATGCTTTTTACATCTATGCTACAGGATTAACACATAATTGAATATTCCCATATTTCTATCATCTACCAATAGAGTGACTAGATGCATAAATCAAGCATTACAGAATAATCAAATGCTCGTTTCCTCATATATTGAGAGACATACTGATGCTTAAATCACACGACAAATGACAGCGGAAGACTATTTTTGGTATTTTCTGAGTTTTATGAAACAAAACAACAAAACAAGACAATAAAATAAAAATGATAGATAAATAATCCACCACCAAGATTCGTAAAGGACTAGCCACCGGAATCAAGGATAAAGGAAACACTCCAACCCACCACTATGTTTGATAAAGGTCTAGCCACCACAAACACAGATAAAGGAATCGAAGATTTAAAGACCTCACCACTATAATCGATAAAGGACAAACCACCACGACTATAGATAAAGGGGTCACTTCAAACCACCAAGATCTCAGATCTATAAAGGTAAATGAAGATTTTGGATAAGAAATAGAGGTTGCTCTATTAATTTCATTCAATCAATCAACTGCTTTTACAATGAGAAAAAACCCCTATTTATAGCCCCATGCTATTTTCTAAGATAGGAAAATACAATAATAAAATAAATAAAAGTTGTCATGTGCTAAGGACAGCCACTAACTAATTAACCAATAGGAAATGG
>CM067169.1:132620099-132635780 GCA_034093135.1 Erigeron breviscapus | reverse complement strand
GTACCACTATGTCTTCTGGTTGACATGATCTGGGAGTAGTAGTTTCTAGCTTCAGATTCATTTATGATTTTTATACTCCCAGCACCAGCAGCCAGTACAGCGGACTTAATGTCTTCATTGGATACCTCGCCAGTTGATTCAACGAATGTGCTAAGGTCAGCATCTCTTGCATCTCTTGTTAGTGGTCTTCTTGGTTGTGGAATCCTTCTTCTTGGTGGATTCAATACATCCTTCACAACCTTTTTAACATTTGCAATTCTCTTAAGAATCCCACTGGCCCTAATCTCTTTTGCCTTCTCCACTAAAATGTTTAAGCTCCTGGCATCGAATTCAGCTTCATCCTCATGATAGTGTCTATCCAGTTCTACATCTAGCATTTCATTCAACTGGTCAACTATCCTAGGATCATTCTTAACCCTAACATACTCATCCTTAGTGATACCCAGTAGATTGGCATCACTCATATCCAGCAACTTAATCTGAGCAAGATGTGCCCTGGCCTCAACTTGGTTTCTTTGTTTCATTTTCTTTCTTTCTTTGATGTCATTACCAAGTCTAGCCAGTTTTCGACTATCACTATCTGAAACTGGAGGTAGTATGTCAGCATTACCAGTTTCTAACATTTCACCAGTGGCCGGCTGGGCAGATGCATCACCAGCTAAACCTTTACCTTTGTCCAAACCAACATTCCCCCTATCACTCTGCTCACCAGCTTCAGTACTGGTAGCCACAACCAATTCTCTTCCAGATCCAGATGGAGTCCTTCCAGGTGCAATTGGTCGTGTAAGGACTGAACTTCTTTCCCCCTTGGCAGCATCTAGACCTGCCCTAATTGCTTCCCATTCAGAGGGGTGAGATGGCAACCGGTCAAGAGGCTGCCACGACTACATGTCCTTACACTCTTTGAAGATGCCACACATCATCCTGAAGGACCTCCATAAATGGTTCGTCTCCTTGGATTGGGTCAAGACATTTGCAACAACTTGGTCTTGACCAGTTTTCAATTCATTCAAGATCTTGGAGTCCTCATCCAAACCAGAGACAACCTTATCCTTAACCTCATCATCCATCTTCTTCAGATTTTCCACTTCAGTTGTCAGTTTCTCTATAGATTGAGCATGTAGAGATTCCTGGGTGTTCAAACTTTCTATGCTGCCTCTCAACTGGTTGATCTCACTGGTAAGTGGGGCCAGATCAACCTGAGGAGTGGCCAGCTTGGTGATCTCAGACACCACCCTTTCAATCAAATGCTCTTCTCTAGCACCCAGCGTATCCTCTATTTTCTGACCAACCGAAGTCATCAAATGCTCTCCAAGGCCAGTTACATCTAGGCCAGGTCTTTCAATAAGTTCCTTAACCTGCCTTTCAATCTCTTTTAAGTCAACTTCTGAAGTTCTGACAGTATTTCCTAGCAAGTTGGAGATTGAACTGGAGACCTTGAGTGAGTTAGGTCAAAGGCTTCCTTTAGAGTACCAGCTAGATTGTTGCAGCCAGTGACCAACTCATTAAGCTTTTTGAACACCAAGTCTTCATTAGATGAAAACTTGTTTATCCCCAGATCGACCACCTTAATATTTGTCAAATGATCGTTGTGGTATCTGGAGAATGACTTGGTGTTCTTGTCAAGTGTCTTCTGAATCTCCTCCACCCTGGTAAGAAGGTTTTGGAGATCGGCTTGTAGTGAGACAACTTGACTGTCCAGTGACAAAGGAGAAGGTGTCACTGGACCACTAGCAGTTACTACTGGAGCAACTGGAGGAGGCAAACTGATGGAAGTCTCCCCAGTTGTCAGGCCAGCAGTTGAAGAAATTATTGGAGTGGTGGTTGAAGAAAGGACTGGAAAATCAAATTGTTGTTCATGCTGAGAATGCTCAGGTGTGAACAACGGCGACGGTGGGGGTGGCATTTCTCGAGCAAGTGAGAATTGCCCAGTTGGTAAAGGAGCGAAATTTGTTGGTAAAGATATATCTATAGGCACATTTACTTGTGGTGGTGAAAATGAAATGATGCGTCTGGAGGTAAGACTGGAGATGAAGGGTCTTGAGCTTGTACAGAAGCATCAAGAATCTCCAAGTCTGTTTCAGTACCTTCAGAATCCGAAGATTCTATAAGGATTTCATCGTCATTAACACTCATGTCCAGATCCATGAATGTGACTGAGGGCTGACCAGTTACCTGGTCAGTCTCCAGATGACCTTCCCCAGTTTCCTGGATGGGTGCATCTATTGATGGATCAGATACCGAAGTATCTTCACCAGGGATAGATGTGATGGGGGTTGCTTCAGTTATGGTTGCTCTATCCTCAACCACAACATTAGACACACTAGAGGGTCCCTCATTATTTTGAGGCCCCGCCCAGTTGCCTTTCTGACTCACCTACAAGAGGTGCATCAGTTGAAGCGAATGCCAGTTGCATTCGTTCAGGAATTTCAACCTCACCAGCTTCAGATACCAGTGAGTCTAGATTCCTTAGCATGTCTGGAGCATTGTACGGAGAATCTGTACTATTATATGCTTCCCTGCCCAGAATTTGCTTAAAACAAAGTGAGAGGAGGAACCTTGAAAAGGGAATACAAACACCCCTTGTGCCCTTCAGTTTTTGAACTAGGCTTCTATACAAAATATCTGCAAAGTCCACTCTCAATCCGTTCCACAAGCAGTAAGCCATTTCTGCTTGCGAGGAGTTAATCTGGTCAAGTCCACCAGAACTCCCACCCATGCTCTCCACCAGGTGGATGAAAAAGTACCTCCATGAAGGTTTAAGGCCCTTCATGGTCATCGCACCTTTTGTCTTCAACACCCCATTCTCCAAACACTCCCTGTGTCCCATTTCAAGAAGTACTTGGCGAAAGTTTATATTTGGGGGCAAGACGACTGGAGATTCACCCTCTCTCCAGTAATTGAGGCGTAAGGCATCCCTCAATACATCGGCTGACAAGGCACATGGATTGTTCCATCCTTTAATGTGAAACTGATGGAGGAACAATCGGAAGAAAGAACGGCAGTGTACCAAAACTCACATAAGTAGTTGTGAAACAGCTTACGTGGGTTTAGAGAGAATGATGGTCCTATTGGAGAATTCTTCAAAAACTTTTGAATTCTACCAATAAGGGTATCGGACCCTTGAGATCCTCGTAGGCTGGCCATAGGATTATTTGGATTTAGTTTTATGACCGAAGCACTACTAGGGGGCACCAGGTGCCTGTGTGACATCTGGTGAGGGATTGTATGGAACAGTCAAGAGATTTACATCTCTTGAACGAGATGATCTAGGAGCCATAGAAGAATGAAAATGAAATTTTGGATTTAGGGTTCTTGATTTATGAAGCAAAGAGAAGAATGAAGCGATTTTGATGATTGGAAGTAAATGAAAGAATGTAAGAGAAGGAAGTAAATGAGTTCGGAGTAAATAAGGGTATTTATAAGGATTCAAGATCCCAATGAAACACAAAAATTATATTTTAATAAACAAAATCCCTTTTTGAAGATATTTTCACAAAAGTTGGTTTGAATTTTGAAATAAAATAATAATTTGCCATGTAAACATTAAATGCTTCCATGTCAGCATTAAATGCTACGACGACTTATCTTACCCACGCGCCCACTCACTTTTTGTTTTCCCAATACAAACAGTTGTCAAGTACTAAAATGGTTTCAAACACGTCAGATCATGATATCAAGTGGTTTAAAACACTCGAGTATCATCACGTGTCACACATATTGACCAAGTATTTGTAACGTTATAAAAAATAAGACAAGACTGAACCTGGTAACTGGAGGATCAGTCCAGTACCAGTTTCCAACTGAAGAGTTCTCCAGTTGCATTTTCAAACAAAAACGAATTTTAATCAGAAAATTATTTTGAGTCTTTCCCCCTAAAATGATGATCCAGAAATCAATTAGTGCCAAGATAGTATCACAAAGGCGTTCGATAGCCTGGCGAGCAAAGATTATCTGGACCTCCTCAACTGGAGAACTTCATCAGTGTCACTGACGCGTTCAATAACAAAGAAAGCTCCAGTTAAGGGTTTAACATTCCCAGTTCGCTGATGAGATGTTAAAGGTTTTCTCATCGAGAGGTTTAGTAAAAACATCAGCTAACTGTTTGTCAGTGGGGATGAAATGAATTTCAATATCTCCTTTCATAACATGATCTTGAATGAAATGATACCTGATGTCAATATGTTTTGTTTTGGAGTGCATCACTGGGTTGTGAGATATAGCAATAGCACTGGTGTTGTCACAAAAGATTGGGGTCTTGGTATACTTCTGACCATAATCTAGTAACTGGTTCTTGATCCAGAGAATCTGGGCACAGCAACTGGCCGCAGAAATGTACTCTGCCTCAGCAGTGGACATAAAGACTGAAGTCTGCTTCTTGCTGGTCCAACTTACCAGTTTTCCTCCAAGGAAATGACAACCACCAGTTGTTGATTTTCTATCTATCTTACAACCTGCATGATCAGAATCTGAATAACCCATTAGATCTAATCCTGAGCCTTTGGGGTACAAAAGACCAAGATTAGGACACCCTTTCAGGTATCTAAAGATACGCTTTACAGCGTGCAAGTGTGATTCTTTAGGATTAGCCTGAAACCTGGCACATAAACATGTTGCAAACATTATATCTGGTCGACTGGCAGTTAAGTACATCAGTGAACCAACCATACCTCTATAGTCAGTTATGTTAACTGGTTTGCCAGTTGGGTCAGAGTCCAAATTCAATGGTGCTGGAATAGGTGTGTTTTTTGATGGGATTGAATCATATTTGTATTTTCTTAACAAATCTCTGACATATTTTCCTTGGTTTATGAAAATTCCATTTTCAGTTTGCTTAATCTGAAGACCTAAGAAAAATGTTAATTCACCCATTAAACTCATCTCATACTCAGATGACATGATTTTAGAAAACTTTTTACACATTGCATCATCAGTTGAACCAAAAATAATGTCATCAACATAAATTTGTACCAATAAGATATTACCTCTTTCTTTCAAGATAAACAAGGTATTATCTATTGCACCTCTTTGAAAGCCATTTTTAAGAAGATGTTTAGTTAAAGTATCATACCAGGCTCTTGGGGCTTGTCTTAGACCATACAATGCTTTGTTCAGTCTATAAACCCAATGAGGATGCTTCTCATCAATGAAACCTGGAGTCTGCTTAACATAAACTTCTTCTTCCAATGTTCCATTAAGGAACGCACTTTTGACATCCATCTGGAAGACCTTGAACTGCAGATGGGCTGCATAAGCCAAAAAATATTCTTATGGCTTCAAGTCTTGCAACTGGAGCAAAAGTTTCATCAAAGTCAACGCCCTCTGCTTGACAATAACCCTGGGCAACTAGTCTGGCCTTGTTTCTTACAACATGGCCATCTTCATCCATTTTGTTTCGGTAGACCATCTGGTACCAATAGGTTCTTTCTTTAACCCTGGTGGACAAGGAACAAGTTCCCAAACATTGTTCCTTTCAAACTGGAGGAGCTCTTCTTGCATAGCTTCCACCCAGCTTAGGTCTGCCATAGCCTCGTCAATCTTCTTTGGTTCAATTAAAGATAAGAAGGTGACGTTTAAGCATTGCTCACTGGTGGCTCTTCTAGTCTGAACCCCACTAGTTGGATCACCCACAATCTGTTCAATTGGGTGGGCTTTAGTCCATCTAGTGTATTGACTAGGCTGGTAAACTACAATATCAGTGCAAGTCACCTGGAGATCTTCTTCAGTTGCAGCAGCATCTGGAGAAGGATCAGTCCAAACAACTTCTACATCCTCATCAGAGTCAATGACGTCTCGATTAGCATCATGAAATTCCTCATTTAAAGGCATTTCATGAAGAACTGGAGAGGTAGGTGTTTGAACTGGTGCTGATATTGGAATGGCACGTACATCAGATCCAATTACCAATTCTTGTGGTAAGTTGAAGTTGGTAGAAGGATAAAATGATGTGTCACTGGAGGTGTTCTTCTTCTTAACTGGTTCCAGTTTGTTGTAACTGGAAGCATCTTCTGGTGAAACAACTGACCGATGAACTTGGTCAGTTTCACCAAAATTGATTGGAATGACTGGAGAAATATCAAGGCTTGGTCTCTTGTTGATTGCTTCAGTTGATTCATCGAATGTGACATGAATTGTCTCATGCACCTTTTGGAGTCTATAATTATAAACTCTAAAGGCCTTTCGAATATCTGAATAGCCTAAAAATACCCCTTCATCAGCTTTTGCATCAAACTTCCCAAGCTGACTGGAATCGTTTAGTATATAAACTGGACAACCAAATACATGGAAGTATCCAATATTTGGTTTACGATTCCTGAGTACTTCGTAGGCAGTCTTCTTATGTCTCTTGATGTAGACTGACCGGTTTTGGGTGTGACAAGCAGTTGCAACTGCCTCAGCCCAAAAACTGGTGGGAAGACCAGATTCAGATAGCATACTTCTGGCGGCTTCTATCAGTGTACGATTCTTTCTTTCAACAACTCCATTTTGCTCTGGAGAGTGAACTGATGAGAAGTTTTGAGAGATGCCAGTGTCATTGCAAAATGTTTCAAGTACTTTGTTTTGGAATTCAGTACCATTATCACTTCGCAACTGACAAACTTTTCGAGTATACTTGAGCTCAATTCGTTTGATAAGAGAGATGATTTCAGCAGGAGCATCACTTTTGGATCTGATGAATACCACCAGCAATATCTGGTGAATTCATCAACCACAACTAGAGTGTACTTCTTTCCAGCTCTAGTTTGAACATTCACTGGACCAAAAAGATCCATATGGAGCATGTGAAGAGGTTCAGTGATGCTAAAATTTTGCCTAGTTTTAAAACTGGCTCTCTTCTGCTTACCCATCTCACACCCTGGACATGGCTTTTCCTTATTGAAGGAAATTTGAGGTATCCCATCAACCAGTTGTTTGCGAGACAACTTGTTAATGTTCTTAAAATTAAGATGGGATAATCTTTTATGCCATAGCCAGTTGGTGTCCTCATCAGCTTTGGTATAGAAACATTGCTCTTTTGGAGCTGGTTCCATATCCATGATGTACACATTTCCTTTTCTTGGTGCAATCATCACCACTTTCCAATCCTTGTTAAATATGGTGCCTTGTGCAATATCGAACAATACTCTGAAGCCATCATCGCAAAGTTGGCTGACACTGATCAAGTTGTATTTCAAACCATTCACAAATGCAACTCTTTTGAATTCGACTTGTCCATTATTGAGCACACCATATCCTTCAGTCTTTCCAGATTGATCGTTACCAAATGTCACTGTCGGTCCATCTTGGACAGTGAACTCTTCCAGTAGGGGCTTACATCCGGTCATAGTCCGGCCAGCAGCGCTGTCCAGATACCAGATATTTTTCTTTCGATCGCCCTACACACACACAAAAATCATTAGTTCTTTTGTGAACCCATCTTTTCTTGATGGGTCCACTGGACTTCTCTACAGAAGCCACAGTTGATTGTTGAGGTGTTGAACTGGAGGCTGCATCTGGAGCATTATCACCAGCTCCAGGTGCAGGAGTAAAAACAATTGGTATTTGATACTTACTCCCTTTAATTTTACCAGATTTTGTTCCAGAAGGAACATTCTTTTGTTTAGGTATTGAAGGGAGTGGTTTAATATTTTGTTTGAAAACTGGAGGTAATAAACCTCCTTCCAGATTGTTAATCCGGGCAGTACAACTCTGAACCTGCCGAGACAAAAGTTGGAGTTGTCTTTCCAGATTAACCAAAATATTATTTTCTTCAGGCAGTTGAACCTTGGACCTTGGTTCAACTGGTGCTTTAGTCTGTCGGGTCTTGGGCACCTTAGACTTTTGAGGTAAAGGCTTGTTACCAGTGGCCTTTTTGACTAGAGCTTTAGCCTGTTCGGCTCCAGTTTTAACCTCAAAGGGGGTGGTCTCAAAGGTTTCAGTTTCAACAGCTTCAGGTTGATCATAAGGTGTTTCACCTTGAGAGCTGGAGGCAATGCATGAAGATCTGGTATGAGAGCTGCCATCTCCAGATCTCCAGATTTCCATGCATTCTTCTGGGCATCTATAGTTCTTGAAAATGCATCATAGTTTTTGCCAGATGCTTTTACCCATGACTTGATAATCTTTTGTTCTTTTTCAAGATCAGAAAATAGTTTTGATTATCAAGTTCTAAAGCCTCAATCTTTAAAACTGACTCCTTGAGAGCCAACTGGACACTTTGCAAATCATTTAGTTGTGGTTTAACATTGTTCAGTTCAATTAGGATAGTGTCAAGATATCTTTCACTATCAGCTCTTACAGTTTCCACAAATGCCAAATCACCACTAATGATTCAGCCAGGTCCAGTTTTAGTTCAGGGTCAACCTGGTTATCATAGTCACATACCTTCTTCAGTATGATGTCCACCCATCTTCCAGAGATGACATCTTCTTTCACCACGTGTTGCTGCTGTTGATCTTCCAAGGCCATGAAGCACATGTCCCTTTCCTCTTCTTCATCATCAGATGAGTCATCAGAGTACTCCCATTTTCCCTCAGTTTGTGCCATTAAGCATTGATCCTTTTTCTTTTCCATGGACAGGAGGGCAATCTGGGCCTTAAGCTTCTTGTATTTAGCTTTGTAGCTATCATCAGGCCGATTGAAATTAGGGACAGAGGGACCAGTTTGGTTGTTCAACTGACTAGATCTGCATTCCTTTATAAAATGACCTTTCTTGCCACACTTAAAGCATGTAAGATTGGTCTTATCCAGAGAGCTGGAGCTGGAAGCATTGTTGGGGCCATTAAATCTTTTGGATTTATGCTTAAACCTATTAAAGGTTTTAGCAATCATGGCGACCAGATCATCATCGTTAGTTTCATTACAACCATCACTGTTTTCAGTGGTCAGTCCAGAGTTTAAGAAACTGTTCAACATCTCCTTCATCGAGTGTACCTGGACACTCTCAGCAGACATTAAAGTAGCACAAGGTCGCTCAGTTGCACTAGCAACCTTGGGACTCTGGGCATGGTTCATGGCATCTTGCTCAGCCACAAGTCTTGCAGCATTATTATCTTCAGTGAATCTGAAGGCTCCATAGAGCGATTCAAGAGTATGAGTGTGCAAGGTTTTACCTTGTCTTAAGACAAGAACCATGTTTTCCCATTTGGAAGGAAGAATATCACAAAACTTCTCAAGAAGAATATCCTTATCCTTCTCTACACCCAATCCTCTCAACTGATTGATGAGGCTAGAAAATCTGGTGTATGTACCAGTTAGACTTTCATTGGGCAAGGCAAAGAAGGATTCATACTTCTTGTTCAAAGCAACTTTTCTGGTGACAATAGTGTCATCACCTCCTTCAAATTGAATCACTAATTCATCCCACATAGACTTGGCACTGGGAAACAACACAAGTGTTGGAATTAGGTCTTCAGGGACAGCCCCAAGGATCATGTTTTTCAGTCTGGTGTCCAAGTCCACCAGTCTGCGATCCTCATCAGACCAATGGTCTTCTGGCTTTTCCCTTGAACCTCTTCTTCCAGTAGGATCAAGAAGAGGACTGACCCCAAGGGACATGGGTATATATGGTCCATCCTTAAGGATTTTCAACATATACCTTTCAATCCCACCAAAATGCAAAAGCATTCTAGCCTTCCATGTACCGAATGTCTCACTGTTTCCATCAAATTTGGAACAGGAGTGTTAGAGTAGTGTACATGGACATGGTTTGGGGCAGTAGGAGGAGGAGGGTTGGTGTTAACATTTTGAAAAGGTTGTGCATTAGTATTCGAGGGGTTTTCACCTGAACCAGAACCATCTCCACCTTCAGTAGTGTTCATCTTAGCAGATCTAGGCAAGTTTATTAGCCTTCTGCTCTGATACCACTTGTAAGTCCCAACTCGTTAGATGGTACTACTGAAGACACCTCTATGTCGATGGTGGAGTTACTTTGCAATATATGCACTGAACTGGAGACGACCAGTTGCAGTGTGTATATACCAAGTTCTAGATAGATTACTTATATAAATGACAATAAGTAAAGAACAATGCAATAATACAAATAACTTGTAAGATAACTTGATGAGACAATATGTATTTTTCAATGTGTAATTTATTTATTGATTTAAACAAATTACAAGGTTGATGCGGAACCAAGATAATACACGAATGTAAATATCCTAACAACCTATGAAATACAATTGATCTATACTCGGAATTTCTCAAGACAATCAAAACACTTAAAGTTGTGAAATGTTCCTTTTAGCGATTGAGAGAATATTGCACAAGTTCACCAAGAATATTGCAGGTTTGCAAAGTGTGAAGTTATTCGTCTTTGTGAATTAACTTTGTGATATCGAATACTTAAATTTCTTGGTTGTGCAATGACTTGTATTTATAGGCAAAGTTAACATTGGGATGTTAACTTTAGCCGTACAAATGTGCTTGGGAGCATTTAAGGAATAGCATTTAATTTCTTAAAAAGCAGTGTAAAGTCGCATGTTAAAGTGACTTTACATAACCACCTTTATGTACCTTTTAATACTTAAATAATAAGATAAGGCTTATTATCCGGGTAAAGGTACATAAAGCATATAAGTCAATTCCTCGTAATCAGTGTAAAGCTTTGTAAGGGCTTTCCACCGATGGTCTCCAGTTTGTAACTGACTTGAATGCCAACTGGGCTTCGCTGCCATTGTCATTCTCTATCTTCCATTTGTTGTCTTCGACTGCAACTGGAATGCTTCTTCAACTTGGTCAGTTCTCAACTGGAGGAAGTCTTCAGTTGCGTTAACTGTATGGTGCAACTGGACTTCAATATATTTCTCGACAAATCATCTTGGTCACCAGTTTCACTAGTCTCCAGATGCAACTGGTGACTGGCAAAGTGTGAACTGGTGACTGGCCAGTTCCAGGTGAACTGGTCCTAACATGCAGGTACGCTACCTAGAAACGGTATTGACACACCAAGAAACTCTGATCTGAAGGTTTGGAACATGGAAATGCAAATCTATAAATTATGAATTAACTGCTCAAAAGCAATCTTAGTATTAAGATTGTTCTAGACAGGAAAAAGTACATCTGGTATCACTCTGCAAACACATGCAACATGGAACAAGGTTGAAGGTTTTCACCTTCTCTTAAATTCGCCCGTGTCGCACGTTAGTTAATTTCACGGTTGAAGGGTTAAATTCCAAGTTCGTCGAAATCAATTCTGTTGGTTGTCGGTGTTACCATCGATCTCCCGAAATTGGTTAACCACGCCATCTCCTGAATTTGGCTAACCACGCCACCCAAAAATCATTTTTTCAGAATTGGCTGACTAAGCCACTCAATTTGCTCGAGGGACTGGGGACACCCCCTAGATCTTGAGAGCTCAATATTCCTTTGAGGATTTGAAGATTAATATCTTCAACCTCAAACATGAATGGGTTTTAGGACTCCCATTCCTAAAACTCATTCTCACACAAATTGATCTTTGCTTTTATTTATGCAATATCTTCAGGAAAACAAGTAGGAGTAATTGTTATCAGAATATTTTGACAAGTGATTGAAGACTGATGATTAATAAAGAGGCTGGAAGCTAGTCGTAGCCCACAAGTGGGACAATAAATTCGCTTATAAGGTGCATGTATTCAACTCTTTATTTGTCATTTCTTACTGTTTGAAAATATCTGAATCATTTATTGATTGATACATAAAAAGGATTTTAAATAATTCATATACATATACAATCATATATATATAGCGAAAGTATGAGAAAAGCTTATAAGTAGCAGGTAACAAAATTATACTTAGATCATAATACCTATAGTTAAAATAAGATAAAGAATAAAGGTTTGTTGAAAATATCTTCAAAAATAGGATGACCCGCTTCACCTGCAAATAAAAGTAAGAAATACCAATCTACCATAAATCAACATAATAAATATCCGAAATACTTGCTTTTTGAGATTTGAAAATTGTGCCCAACGAGCACTGGGACAACTCCCTTAGCAAGCGTAATCCTAAATAAAGTTCATAAGTACCAAACTAATCACACCACCACGGTTAATCATCCCAGATCAACCACACCCCAAAGAAATTGTTTAGAGTTACAGACCACAATCCAGAAAACATAATAAAAGTACTAATTACAACCCATCGAAATAACTGATTAAGATTAGGCTGTACCATCCTTCTCCTGTACTTCCTCTCCAACTTGCACTTCATTCTTCTCCGCTTCATCTTTTTCCTGCATTTCATCCCCAATCTGCACACCACGAATTGCTTTCTGACCTGTCTTGACTATGTCATCGAAAGTGTCATCAACCGCTGCATCATCAATTTCCTCAACCTGCTTCTCCAACTTTGATACGCCACCTAAACTGACATACTCATTATCTAGCTTCTCCAAATCCCATTCTTCAGGAAGAGTCATACCAGCCGACTGGGCTTCGAGAGCTATCTGAACCTTCACACCTGCAATTGACCTTTGTGTACTCATCCTAGCATTCTTAGTGATTGTTTCTGATCTTATTTTCAACTTTTTCTCAAACTCGGTTGCCTGACTCTCAAGTTTCTTAGCCATTTTAGCAAGTTCGACCTTGGTTTTGGCAAAATCTTGCTCCAAACCCTTTAACACTTTATCCCTATTATCAAGTTGTTGTTTCAAGGTAGTGCACTCGTTTACTTTCTCCCCTATGAATTTCCAAACACATTCACTACTGAAAGTAGCCAATTTAAGAGCCTAACAATGAACAAGCAAAAAATTTAATTCTACTTAAAGGAAGGTGAATAATAATGTTAAGGGAAAAATTGCAAAAGTACCTCTTTGAACTGCGCCTGAACCGTCTCCAAATCCATTGGGCCCTGAATCTTGAGCTTAGCAGTCTTCTTCTCAGTAAGATCAATCAGCTTCACGTCAGATTTAACCCCAGAATCAGTTTTAGCCTTTGTCCCAGTCTTCAAACCTGCTTCAGTCTTGAGTTTCTTGCTGGTCCGAGTGTTAGAAAAAGTTGAGCGACGTTTCGGAGTCTCACTCATATCAAATAATCCTTCATCACAAAAATCATCTGATAAGAAACTTTTCTTTGTTGGAGCAGACTGTGCGGTGTTGTATTTCATAGTATCGTCATTGGTCTTGTTTGAGGATGCTGACTTAGGAATGTATCGTCCAAAGTTCCTTTCTTTACTATCCAACTCAAAGTACTTATCGACTCTCTTTTGAGCCGCTTTATCCTTTGAAGCCTTCAATTTTGCTACAGAGAAAAGAAGAATATTTTATATGCGAAAGACCAAGATACAGTAAAATAACTTGAAAAGACTCGATGATCTTACCTCCAGCCACCCAAGAAGAAGGAAGATAACTGCCTACAGGGAGAGAATCTCCTTTAACAAAGAAGAATCTGGATTTCCATCGATCATCATTCTGAGTTACTTCACCAATCAAACGCTTATTCTTATCTTTCACTTTGAGAATATAAAATCCCGAACCAAAGGTTGTCAAATTATAAACTATGCTCAAATCGGGAACCCTAAGTTCTAACTTTTTACTAGTCATTAACTCATTCAGCACAAATAAAATTCTCCAGAGCATAGGGCTGGCTTGACCATAGGAAATCATTGTTGACTTAAAAAACTAAGTAATGAAACTCGGGAAAGGAAAGTTTAATTTCAGGTACCTAAAGGGATATTTGGGAAACCCTATCCAGACATCGGAAGCTAAGTCAATTTTTAGTTTAGGATCTGGAGCCCTAAAGATTGTATCATCAGGAAAATGTTGCTTAATACGCTCAAGATCAGACGTCTTAATATCGCTAAAAATATTATTATCCATAACGTTTGTTTCTATGAAATCACTAATTTCTATGGCAGTAAAGGAGTCAACAGACATTATGAAAAGAAAATGAGGGGAAGAACTTACCTTGAGAGAAAGTATGAGGCGATGTAAACGGTGAAAAATAAATGATTAAGAAAGAGAAAAACTCTGACCTAATTAATATATATAGGGCGCAGTAACTTTATTTGATACGTGTCTTTTAAATTAACCACTCACTTTTAACTGTAGCGAAAGAGTATTCTGGAAGCCAAGTAAATATTAAATTATTTAAACTTGTAGTTATCAGTAAATGTATTAACCACCGTTCACATATCTTCATATTTGAGGATATTAAGCCCTGAAGATAAGATTTAAAGACTTTAAGATCAACGAAATGTTCGTAATATTAAAAGTCTGAGCTTCTATTCTATCGTGGTTTTATTCTTTGCCTAAAAACTTCTCAAAAAACTGATTTTTCTGGCAAAAAGACATTCAGCTCCCAAAGGATAGTTTCTTTACTGTCGAGTCGAGCCACTACCAAATTGTGTCGTTTTCTGGTATAGATCAATTGTTCCTCTAAAATAGTTCGATCTCATAATGCGCTTCTAACAATAACTTATGCATGGCTGCAATTTCGGATCCATAGCATTTTCTCATATTTTCAGCCATCTCTTTGGCCTTTTTCTCGAAAGATCCGATAACCTTGCTGAGATTGCTGATGACATCGTCGTTCATATTATGTTTTTCCTCATGTTTTAGCTTGAGATTGCTGAATAATGTACAAAAATAATTATATTACTAAAGATTAGCATAAACAGAGATTTATGAAATACAGTACCTCTAGGATAGGAAAATTATTAGACATCTTGAATTCAGTATTAGTATGTAATACTTTTATGAATTGGAAACCGATCTGAAAAACAATTATGAGCATACTATTTTAAAATCTTTATTGATTAATTATTAGTAAATTGTTAATGTGTTAAAGCATCAAAATACTATAAAAATATTACATAATTTAAATTTACTTTCTAAAGATAGTAAAATTTTTACAAACTTTGCACAACATATTATTGATATACCAAAATAAAATGAGTACGGTTAACTCTTGAGTTTAACCAAATTTGGTCTCAAAAATAAAACATTAAAAAAGAATAATATAGTATTCTAACAATTTAATGAACTCGGCTTTAAAAACTTTAACGAAAAAAACATGCAAAAATTACCTGAATTGCCATGTCTAATTTTTTAAGGGATGAAATGAAAGTAAGTCAGAGAAGGTGTAAATCTTAAGTTAGAAATACAGTAAATATTTAAATAGCTGGTAGGTAGTATTATTAATAAAATATTTTTTCAATATTTTAATTTTTTTTTTTAGTCCTATTTTAGAAATTCAATATGTTAATAAAATATGGGAACACATTTAACTGAATCAGTTTACATATGTATATTGTGTTATAAACATGTTTATTCAATATAGATTTTACTCAATATTTATTCCTCAAAATGTTATAATTAACAAATTACTAGAATGAAGTATAGATAATTTTATTAATTTATTAAAATCATTTTTATTTATACTATTGATTTTTTTAAAATGTTATTTTTATTGAATTCTATTTTATTTTGTAAGGTTAAGTTTATAAATAGGTTTGAATACTTTAAAAATTAATGACACATGTACGGCTAGATGACAAATATGTATATATAAATTCAATCAATTATCTTTTTGTTTACCACATCAAACAACTATCTCATTTTCAGTTTCATATGCAAATACAAAACAAGTCATTATTATTTTCCCAATTCACATTAGATAATTTTATGGAATTAGAAAGTGTAAACATCAAGGAAAATAACGTATACTATTCAGACCAGATGTTAAGTTGTGCAATAGGAAATGGAGAAGATGCAATAAATGC